>JAHSUH010000005.1:980000-1337500 GCA_025388415.1 Cynanchum wilfordii
CTAGGTATTCATAATCTATTCGGGGTATCCTTTTGGTACAGTGAGGACAATACCAAGTAGTTGATTGTAAGTTGTTAAACTCATAGTCACGACACAAGCTTGGGGGTCCAAATTGTAACAATCTAGTATCTCAAGTCATCACGATAGATTTGACTCGAATTGCACTCCAAAAATCCAACTCCCATATATTATTTATAAAAATCCAACTCCCATAAAATGTCATATTTCAACCCAAGCAACTTGGAGGAGTTGGTAAGCAGACTCCTAATGCTTCTCCTCAAGGCGGATGATCGAGGTTTCGAATCCCCCCGAGGTGGTTAACGCCATGTTAAAAAGCTCTGGGTCAAGCCCTCACCCTCGAGTAAGAGTTGGACTCTGCGAGCGCACCCCAGATTGAATCCGGATTAGTCGGCCCGTGTAGGTTCGAATACTTGGACGCTTAAGAAAAAAAAAAATGCCATATTTCTAGTGGTCCAAAAAACCAACTAAACAGATATAAAAATTGAAATTAGTTCGGCCCATTTTAGTATCTGCCACTTTATTTTTTAGTGAATCTCGGTCCAAGTTCATCTGCTTGAGGCCTTAGAAATGGCCCAATTAATGTAAAAGAATAGCCTTTGACAGGCCCACGTAAATTGGGTACTAGACAGAAGAGATCAGGAAATATAACGTGTTCCTCCAATTATCCAAAACAAAACAAGATCGGAATTCGGAAACGCCATCATTGCACGAAGGAGAGAGAGAGGGGGGGAGAAGGAGAGAGAACAATCCCCAAGTAGATCTGCATAATCCTCCATAGAGCTCTTCGATCAATTTTTCCGATCGATCGCTCAAAGCACTAATAGAAAATCAAAAAAATAAAGAAGGATCTTAAAGATGTCGACAACGGCTTTCAATGGCGATGAAACCGCGCCATTCTTCGGCTTCCTCGGCGCTGCTGCTGCTCTTGTTTTCTCTTGTATGTACTCATTAGGGAGAAGAAATCTTTACTTTTTTTTTTTTTTTCTTCTTTTAAACTGAAGTTGAAATTCATTTGTTTGGTTATTTCGATTTAGGTATGGGAGCTGCGTATGGTACCGCCAAGAGTGGGGTTGGAGTTGCGTCGATGGGAGTTATGCGACCAGAACTGGTGATGAAATCGATTGTTCCAGTAGTTATGGCTGGTGTGTTGGGTATTTATGGTTTGATTATTGCTGTCATCATTAGTACTGGAATTAATCCTAAGACGAAAGCATATTATCTCTTCGATGGATATGCACATCTTTCTTCTGGCTTGGCTTGTGGTCTTGCGGGGCTTTCAGCTGGAATGGCTATTGGAATTGTTGGCGATGTTGGTGTTAGGTAGATCCTTTATTAATTGTTGATTGAATTTACTTATATCTATTTGGATCTTGCTATTGTTGATCATATTGCTTGTAGGACTACCTATGTTGTTCTCAATCCATATGTGTTACTTGTTCAACCGACTATTTCTGTTTAGGTCTAGAAATTGGACAGGGTATTTATATTTTAGTGGTAGATGAAAAATTTTCAATTTCAATACTTCAATTTCAATACATCAAAGACATGGACTTATCCCCTTTGAATTTTCTTTAGCTATTAGATTTTGGTGGTGAACATTAACTCTATAAGATGAGATCAATTATACACTGGGGTTCTTGTAACTTAAGTTTGAGTATGAGTATATATTTGGCCTAGAAGAGAATTATAATGTGGAGCTGGAAAAGTTATTTTCAGAATTAGTGGCTTGTCCCCAATCTGAAGAACATCCTTTTTTTGCTGTGTCTTGGGTGTGGCTAGCAATGTAGAACAAGGAATTAAAGAATTTGAAAAGATTTTGTTTTGAATTGGACCATGATGTTACTGCTTCACAATCTTACTGCAATGGGAATTTTTATGTGGAAAAATTACACTTTCTCCCCCTGTAGATGCAGTTTGTTTGGATAGCATCGTGATGACAATTCTATTTCTCATGCAAGTGCTTAACTGTGTTTAACCTTGAATATATTCTTTGAATTAAGGTGGATTCTAAGTGGGGCCACAATTCTTATGATATGGGATTTTCAAGTATTTAGAACATGACTTAGTAAACAATGCGAATGACTTTCCAACATGTGTTACATAAATTGGTGTATAAGTAGTGAAGCAATTGCTGAGAGAAATTTGTATTCTTTGACTCGTAATATGACTGGAGCATTCAGGAGGGAAAGTAAACAGTGTGATCCATACTTAGCTTTAGTACTTATTGGGCAGAGTTACAGAGATGTTGAAAGTCAGGACTTTTTGTTGAAGTCATAAACCTTTCTATTAACCTCAAGCTGGGGTTGTATGCTTCTATTTTAAGAGAGATGTGTTCTCACATTAGAATCCATTTCCTCCTGTGAGTATGCTTCGGCTTATATTGCCATGTCTTAAGACTTATTGGCTTTGGTGGTAAAAGTTTTCTAACCTATTTGAGTCAGTTAACGAAGTGATTTTTTTTTACAAGCAGTGTTTTCTGTATTTCCTCTGGTTAGTTTGTTTCTTAAGCTTGTTTATGAGAGTTTGGATGCTACTAGAAGTGTAGAATCTTGTGTGCTTAATGTAGACTGTAAAATTTTAAATTGGCTTCTTTCTGACTGATGCTTAGTTCCTGCATTTTAGCCTAGTTCTAGATTTTCTTTTGTTTCCATTATAATGTTGCTTCCTTCTTGGTGTTCTCTGATTTTCAAAACCACAAACTTTTGATATTTTTATATAATCCTCTTGAACAATGTATATCTTATGCCAGTTGTGTAACATGATTTGTTTGTCTACTTATAGTTTATCAATGTGATCTTATGTTTCCAAATTTTGATTCATGCCTGTAGAGCGAATGCACAACAGCAAAAGCTTTTTGTCGGTATGATTCTTATCCTCATCTTTGCTGAGGCTTTGGCTTTGTACGGACTTATTGTTGGCATCATTCTTTCGTCCCGTGCTGGTCAATCCAGAGCTGATTAGACGAGTAAGCTCTCTCATCTTCATTAGGGTTTAGTGGCAAGTCATGCTAGTCATGATTGTAATTGAGTTTGCTACTCCTTCATTCTATTATTTAGTGGTTTTATGCTGGTTGGAGAAAGTTTTTCCCTCGAAATAAAGATCTGTAACACTCTATTTTTGACCTTTGTTCTTATTGCTGATGTGCCTTCCACGGGGATAAAGAAACTGATTTTATTTTCTTCTTTTGGTGGAATTTGTACCTCTGTAAAAGAAACTTTTTTCTGTTATCATTTGGTTGTAAGATGGAAACAATTGTAGCTGGACTTATTTATATGCCGTGGAACAATGAGTTGGAAGGAAGTTCATTGAATTCAGAGTAAAAATGGGTTTTCTGTATAAATTTAATTTTCCATCTTTAAGCAATATAGCAAATGCAAAGTTGTTTAGACATTTGACAGGCAAATGATTAATTGCGTATTTCAAATAACAATTTAAAATTTTTTTATAATAAGAAAGAAATGTTATTTGACTTACAAAAAAAATAAATAAATAAAAGAAATGTTATTTGAAAAAGGGAAATGGGTGGCACGACAGGATAGGTGTCAACGGTGTGTGACTGACTAATAGATCCAAATAGCAGCAGCGGAGGTATTTGCCACGTCTATATATTAATAATAAAGATGGAGATCTGCCCCTGATACCCTGCAATGCTTGTTTCTGTTTCTTTTTTTTTTTTTTTTATTTTATTCTTATTCTTATTCTTATTATTTTCTCCTTAATTATAGGGCAAATAAAAAGTAGTGTGACATTTCCTAACATTCACAATCTGCTTTTAACGGTTGCTGAATTTTAACAACCAGTACTTTAAAAAAAAAAAAAAAAAAAAAAGAATTTTAACAACTAGTGATCATTCATTTTTTTTTTTTAGTGATGGTGTCGGGTTTTCCCCCCCCGATTAATTTAACACTAAGATCTGACAACAACACTGAAATGAAATGGGTGTCGAACTCCCCTTCTTTGGGCAAGAAGAGTGGGGGGGCCTTGCTAATTCTTTCCATGGATATTACAATTCTTTCCATGGATCCTTTATTTTTTAAAAAAAAAAAAATACATTTATATTTTTTATAAAAGTTATTAAAAAATTAAGTGTGGTTAGAGTTCTAATTCCTACTCATGTATCAAATCGAATTAATTAATTTATTTTTTACCAACGGCACAAAGTGTTCTAAATGAATTTCAAACTATAAGAGAAGACTTTTAAACCAAATCTACATCCAAACTAATTCCATTGGAGCTGAGTTAATCCTTTTGAGGAGAAAACTTTGACATTAAATTTTGGCTTCACACTAATTCTTAAATGACATTTGTAACAAGTATCGAACTCTCGACGTCTTATAACATAAAGCATTTAAGATGTAATTTCCCAGTGCCACAAAGGGCTTTCAGCTGAAGGCACCTTATTTTAGTGAATCCTGGTCCAAGTTCATTTGCTTGAGGCCTAGTAAAGGCCCACTAAGTGTAAAGAAAAAAAACCTTTCAGAAGCCCACATCAATTGGTACTCGACAAGAAGAAATCAGGAAATGCAACGTGTTCCCCCTTTTATCCAAAAAAAAAAAAAAAAAGAAAAAAAAGAAATGTAACGTGTGGTCGTGATCGACACACAGCAAATAGTGTGTGAAGTCAAAGATCGGAAACGCCATCGTTGCACGAAGGAGAGAGAGAAAAAACAGCCCCCAATTAGATCTGCATAACCCTCCAGAGAGCTCTTCGATCAATTTTTCCGATCGATCGCTCGAAACCCTAATAAAAAAGCATAAAAATACAGAAGGATCTTAAAGATGTCGACGACGGCTTTCAATGGCGATGAAACCGCGCCTTTCTTCGGCTTCCTCGGCGCTGCTGCTGCTCTTGTTTTCTCTTGTATGTACTGATTTGCGGGAAGAAGCCTTAACTTTGTATTTTTTTTTTTATCCTTTTAATTTGAAATTGAAATTCGATTCTGTGGTTATTTTGATTTAGGTATGGGAGCTGCGTATGGGACCGCAAAGAGTGGGGTTGGAGTTGCATCTATGGGAGTGATGCGGCCAGAGCTGGTGATGAAATCGATTGTTCCAGTTGTTATGGCTGGTGTGTTGGGTATTTATGGTTTGATTATTGCTGTCATCATTAGTACGGGAATTAATCCTAAGACGAAAGCATATTATCTTTTCGATGGATATGCACATCTTTCTTCTGGCTTGGCTTGTGGTCTTGCGGGGCTTTCAGCTGGAATGGCTATTGGAATTGTTGGCGATGTTGGTGTTAGGTAGATCCTTTATTAATTATTGATTAGATTTACTTATATCTATTTGGATCTTGCTATTGTTGATCATATTGCTCGTAGGGCTACCTTGATTGTTCTCACTCCTTATGGCTTACTTGTTTCAAGCTATTTCTATTCAGGTCTAGAAATTGAACTAGGTATTTACATTTTGGTGGGAGGTGAAAAATTTTCAATTTCAATACATCAAAGACTTGGACTTATCCCCTGTGGATATTCTTAGATATATTAGATATTCTAAATTTGAATATGTCCAAGTTAATTTCATATATATAAATGTATAGTACTATTATTATTATTGTTATGTTGTGGTGAACATTAACTCTATAAGATGAGATAGTTTTTCTGTGAAATTATACACTGGGGTTCTAGTAACTTAAGTTTGAGTATGAGTGTATATTTGGCCTAGAAGAGAATTACAATGTGGGGCTGCAAAAGTTATTTTCAGAGTTAGTGGTTTGGCTTATATTGCAATGTCTTGGACTTGTTGGCTTTGGTGATAAAAGTTTTCTAACCTATTTGGGTCAGTTAACTAAGGGATATTTTTTACAAGTAGCGTTTCCTGTATTTGCTCTGGTTAGTTTGCTTCTTAAGCACGTTTATGAGATTTTGGAAGCTACTAGAAGTGTAGAGTCTTGTGTGCTTAAGGTAGGCTGTAAAATTTTAAATTGGCTTCTATCTGGCTGACGTTTATTTTCTTCATTTTAGCTTAGTTCTAGATTTTCTTTTATTTCCATTATAATGTTGCTTCCTTCTTGGTGTTCTCTGATTTTAAAAACCACAAACTTTTTGATATTTTTTGTATAATCCTCTTGAACAATGTATATCTTAGGTTTTATGCCAGTTATGTAACATGATTTGTTTGTCTATTTATAGTTTTTTATGTATCTTATGTTTCAAATTTTGATCATGCCTGTAGAGCAAATGCACAACAGCAAAAGCTTTTTGTCGGTATGATTCTTATCCTTATCTTTGCTGAGGCTTTGGCTTTGTACGGACTGATTGTTGGCATCATTCTTTCGTCTCGTGCTGGTCAATCCAGAGCTGATTAAATGAGTAAGCGCTCTCATCTTCATCAGGGTTTAGTGTTAAGTCATGCTATCATGATTGTAATTGAGTTTGCTACTTCATTCTATTATTTAGTTGTTTATGCTGCTGGTTGTTAGTCTGGAGATAGTTTCTCCCTCAAATAAATATTCTGTAACACTATTTTTGACTTTTGTTCTTATTGCTGCTGTTATTTATTATTTTTTTTTTCTTTTGGTGGAATTGGTTCCTCTTTGAAAGAAACTTTTTCATGTTAATCTTTTGGTTGTAAGGTGGAAACAATTGTAGCCAAACTTATTTATATGCTGTGGAACAATGAGTTGGATGGAAGTTCATTGAATTCAGAGTAAAAATGGGTTTTCTGTATAATATAGCATGTTGATGATTATTTTCTGTAAAAATG
Organism: Cynanchum wilfordii; assembly: GCA_025388415.1. Taxonomy (NCBI): domain Eukaryota; kingdom Viridiplantae; phylum Streptophyta; class Magnoliopsida; order Gentianales; family Apocynaceae; genus Cynanchum; species Cynanchum wilfordii. Next base: position 986,733 of record JAHSUH010000005.1, read on the forward strand.
GCTGCTAGTACCGAAAACTTGGACAATGCAAGTTTTGGGCAGACAGACTAAGCACAACCCAATCACTTGCATTGCAGCATTTGTCCACAAGAAGGGTTGGTGCTTAACGGTTTCCTATTTATTCTCATTTCATTCATTATACTTGTCTTGTTTAAGTATTAAGAAAACTAATGCTTTAGTTAATCAACTTACTTTTTCATCTTAAGCAATTTAGCAAATGCAAAGCTGTTTGGACATTTGACATGCAACTGATTAGTATTATTTGAATGTCAATTTAAAAGTTTTTTATATATAAAAAAATACTCAAAATAAAATTGTTGGATTTATTTTAATGAAAAAAAAAATGATATTTGAGTTGTATTTGAATAGGTGTATGGAGAATTTCTCTCTTAAAGGAGATATTTTTAACATAAAGTCTTGAGTTTAAACTTTGTATATAGAGATTTATGAAAGAATAAATGTAGGAAGAGTTTTTCCAAGGACTTAATGCTTGAGTCCGAACTTGATTCTCCTTATGCAAGGTTGTGAGTTCAAAATTTTGTCTATGGAGAAATAGGTATAGGTTTTAAGTTTAAATCTTATCCAAAAAAAATGTTGGAGGGGTTTGTAAGGTCTTGAAGGTATCAAGTTCAAACTTTGTTTATGGAGAAATAGGTGCAAGGGGACACAAGGTCTTGATTTCGAACTTGTGTATGGAGAAATATGTATAAGTGCAAGGAGACACAATATCTTGAGTTCAAACTTGTATATGGAAAAAAAATAGGTGTAGGTCTCGAGTTTGAACTTTGTCTATAAAAATAGGTATAGAGGGATGTAAGGGCTTGAGTTCAAACGTGTCTATGGACAAATAGGTATAGATGTTGAGTTTGAACCATATCTATGGAGAAATAAGTGCAACGGGACGCAAGGGCTTGAGTTCAAACCTGTATATGGAGAAATATGTGTAAGTATCGAGTTTGAACCTAATTTACGGAGACATAAGTGTAGGGGAAGGTCTTGAATATCTCATGTTTAAACCTTGTCTATAGAAAGAATAGGAGAAATAAGTGTAGAGGCAAGATCTTGAATTTAAACATTGTCTATGAAGAAATAGGTAGAAGGGATACAAAATCTTTTTTTTTTTTTTTTTTTTTTTTTTTGTCTATAGAAATTAAGATAGTTTCTTTCAAGCAGCTTGACCCTCGAGTTCAAGTGTAGATAGAGCTTGAAGGAAAAAAAAAAAAACCACTTTTTTCTAATAAAAATTATTTCAAATATAATCCAACTTACGGAATATCAACGGAAGCACGACAGGATAGGAGTCAACTGTGTGTGACTTACAGATCCATAGAGCAGCAGCCGTGGCATTTGACACGTCTACTATCTATATAATAATAAAGGAGATCTGCCCCTGATGCCCTGCAATGCTTGTTTTCTTTTCTTCTCTTTTCTCCTGAATTAAAGGGAAACAAAAGGTACTAATTACCTTACCAAATTGATCCAGAGATAATTTATTTCTCACCAAACTACATGCACAGATACAGATAGTAGCATTTTTAACTAGTACCATCTGTTTAAAGGCAATAGAGAAAAGGAACCAGTACAGTAACTCTAGTAGTAGTGCATTGTGAATAGTATATAAGGTCGTAGTTCAACACTTGCTGTAAGAATTAAAGTGATGTTTTCCCTTTGTAAGAATTGGACTCTATGATACAATTCAAGTCGAATTTGATTAGTCGGAGTCATAATAATTCCAAATACTATGATATTTAATAAAGTAACTCTGGTTATATTATAAAGGTGCTAAAATATTATATATACTATTCATCAAAAAAAATATATTATATATACTTATTTTCTCAATTTCAGACGAAATATACACAACTTAAATACCTAAAAGTATGCCTAAATAGATGGACACCAAAAAAAAAAAAAAACCTATATATGCGGCAGTAATTTGGGAGTTGTAACCTCAAAGCAAGCCTTTATCAATGGGAAAAAAGCTAATGAATGAATAAACCCCCTGTTTATCACAAAAAAAAAAAAAAAAAAAAAAAATAAACCCCCTGAGAGGGTCATGGCATGCCTTGTCTCTTTCTGTGCCTCGGAAACTCGATAGACAGAGAGAGAGAGAAGAAAAGACCAGAGGAGAAAGAACTCAGTTGTGAGATTTTTTACATTTCTTATTATTATTATTGGGAATTCTTTTGCCAGCTTCCTCATGCATTTATTTATGAATAATAATAATACTGGAAATAGTACTACTACTATTAACGGCTACATTTTCAGTAAGTCAAGTAGGAGACAAAGCTTTGAAAGAAAAGCAATAATTAAACAAAATAAATAATAATAATAATAATAGTACTTACAAAAACAGCCATGTGACAATAACAGTCAACTTTACCTCGATTTTGGCGGGAAGCATTTTCTGGGCCCCACAGATACACCTCGCATCTAACCTTTTTTTTAATCTTTTTCCCGTCTTAACTGCAAATCTGTCCAAATCATTTTGACCTCCAAAATTCACTCACCAGTCACCACCACTTTGAAAAAAATAAAGTGAGCAGATGATGCGGGTCCCAGCCCGGTTTTTTTATATGCACTGACCGTCGACATAATAATCCCACCCGGCCACGACGACCGTGTGTTTGAAAACTTGAATAATATCGAAAAGCAAAAGCGCCAAATATTTGAATGAAAAATCAGAATCTAGAAATGAAATTCACTACGTATTGTTACAATTTTCTTCCCTTTCCCACTGATTTTGATTTTTTTTTTTTAATCATATATGCTAAATAATGGAAAAATTAAAAAGGAAATGATTTTCTTGATTTGAGGGTTTTGGTTGAGGAGTTAGGCGGGGGAAGGTTGCGAGGTGGGATCAGCTGAAGACGGGAGGTCGGGGCCAACCCGGCAACCTTCCAGCATGAATACAATGTCAGCCATGGTGGGGCGATCCATGGGGTCTGGTGCTGTGCAAAGTAAACCAACTTTTATACCTAACAAGAATTCTTCCCATTCTGAGGACTCAGGGTCTAGCTCGAGGAGTCCTGGTTCTAGCAGTTCTGAAATTTGTCCCCTTTGCAATTGCTTCTTCACCCATTTCACTATATCCTCATCCTGATTGAACATGACTGGCCTTTTTCCGGTCAGTAGCTCTAATAATACAATGCCAAAGCTGTAAACATCTGATGCTCTTGTTGTTTCCCCTGTTAGTACTGCTTCTGGTGATATGTATCCTAAGGTTCCCACAGAAGTTGAAGTGGAAGGTTCAGCTAGAGCTGCTACTGTAAGCTTCTCTAGGCCAAAATCTGAAAGGTGGGCTTCAAAATCTGCATCAAAGAGTACGTTTTGTGGTTTGATATCTCCATGAATCATTGAGGATGTGTGGAGGAAGGCTAGACCACGGGCAATTCCAAGCGCAATCAGGTGGCGCATTGGCCAATTTAGGACATGGCCGTCTTGGTGGGATGCTTCTTGAAGCAATGTAGCAAGATTTCCATTAGGCATGTAATCATAAACCAGAAGTCTGAGGTCAGGCCTGCCAGCATAGTATCCTCGAAGAACTGTTAAGTTCCTGTGCTTTACTTTGCCAAGCAATTCTGCTTCTTTCCTAAACATGTTCTCATTCAAAGATCCATCAGGGAGTAGTTTGCGAATAGAGAGCACCATTCCATCATTGTAACATCCCTTGAACACTACTCCAAAACGTGTTCTGCTCAGCACATTTTCCTCATCGAACTGCCTTGTTGCTTCAATTGTTTCAGCTAAGGTGATCTTGTTGTTAAACATGACAAGTTTTGGGCCAACATTGTCACCACTACTACGACCTCCACTTGTTCTTGTACTCGTCCTTGTTGGACTGTGCTTCTTTTCTGCTGTTGCTCCTTGTTTGAGCTTCTGGCGCCACTTTAAGAGGCTGTATGCATAGAAGCAACAGCAAGACAGCATCAGCAGAGTCCCACTCGCAGCCACTGCAATAAACAGAACTAACCTGTTCTTCCTACTACTATCAGATGCTTCACAATTTCTCTCCAGTGGCTTCCCACAAAGACCCTTATTACCCAAGAAAGATGAAGTATTAAACCGATAACCTATAGTTTCCGGAATCTCGCCTTCAAGGTTATTGTTTGAAACATTGAGGCTTATCAAGCTTGGTATGAGTGTTAGATTTGCTGGAATAGCTCCGGTCAAGTTGTTGAACGAGAGATTTAGGGTTGTTAAATTTGATAGCTTGGATATTGAGTTTGGTATGTGGCCTGAAAGATGATTTCTGTCTAACAGAATCAAAGATAAGGATGAACAATTGGAAATCTCAGCTGGGATTTCACCTGTTAAATTGTTCCAACCCAAATCAAGCACCTCCAAGTGGGACAGATGAGAGATATCAAATGGGATTTGGCCACCCAAAGAGTTCGAATGCAAATCCAAAATTTCAAGGACAGAGCAGTTTCCCAAATCAGGAGGAATAGAGCCAGAAATGTGATTATCAGACAATGACAGAACAACTAATGACTTCAAGAATCCAAAAGTGGATGGAATTTTTCCAGAAAGTAGATTGGAAGAAAGATTCAGATACCGTAATCCCATTAAGCTACTGAAGCCTTCAGGAACATCTCCGGACAACTTATTCCCCTGCAATGCAATCACTTGTAAATTAGGCAGACCAGCAAGATCAACAGGCAATTCTCCAGATATGTTTTGTTTACTCAAATCAATAGACGTCAGCTTATACAAGCTTCCAATACTTGACGGTATTGCACCAGAAAATCCATTACCACTCAAATTTAAAACTGATAGCTGCTTCAGGTTCCCTATAGTTGCAGGCAAACTTCCAGAAAACTTGTTTCCACCTAGATTCAGTGTACTCAAATTGCTCAATGAGAGAATTGCTTGGGGCAAGCTTCCACTTAGCTTATTGTCTCTCAAGTCAAGAGATTCAAGCTGATTAAGCTCACCAAAACTTGAAGGAATTGAGCCTGAAAATTTATTTCCACCAAGAATCAAAGCCTTCAACCCTTTAAGGTCACTTAAGAAATTAGGAACTTCTCGTGTCAATTGATTTCCTTCAAGATCTAAAGTTTTCAGGTTCCAACATTTCGTGATCTCAAAAGGAACTTCGCCAGAAAAGGAATTGTTAGCCATCCTTAATTCCCCTAATCTCCATAAGTTTCCTATCTCACTAGGAATGGCCCCTGAAAAATTATTCCCAGAAACATCCAGTGTGGTTAATGTCGTAACAGTCAATAAAACCTTCGGGAAATTACCATGTAACCGATTCTGTTGGAGGTCCAAAACCTCCAAAACACTGAAACAATTCGAACGCTCTGCGACGATGCCAGTGAAAGCATTGAATCCCAGTTGAACATTTCGAATAGAGGGTGGGTAACTGGAAACGTTGCAGAATATTGAAACCGGTAATGAACCAGACAAGTTATTATGTGACAAAGAAATGACAGAGAGCCTCGGAAGAGCACATATTCCGGCCGGTAAAATACCGCTAATGGCATTTCCTTCGGCGCTCAAATGTAAAAGCGATGAGCAGTTACCAATAGCCGACGGCAATGTGCCTTGCAAGTTGTTGTAGTCCAACCAAAGGTACTCTAACTGCTGAAGCTCGCCAATGCCCGCCGGAATCTCCCCTGAAAAACCATTATAGGACAAGTTGATGAGTTGCAGCTCCGAAATGTTCGAGAGACTCCTGGGAATATCGCCAGAGAACGAGTTCGAGGAAATGTCCAAATACCGGAGCCCTTTCGGAAGGTCACCAGAGATTTGACCAGAAAGCTGGTTTCCAGCGATGTTGAGAACCTGCAGATTGGTTAGATTGGAGATTTCCGGCGGTAGACTTCCGGATAATGAGTTGTACTGCAGAAAAATAGAATGCAGAAGAGCACATTTGGAGAGAGACGAAGGGATAGTCCCATTAAAAAAATTGGAACGAAGACTTAACTTGCGCAGCATGCGCAGATTAGAAATCTGAGGGCTGAGTGGGCCGCTAAGCTGGAGACGAGGCAGACGGAGCTCATTAACTTGGCCACCGTAACAAAACACGCCCCGCCAGTCACACGGAGCCGAAGGAGTCGAAGGATCCCAGCCATTCAGCACTCCATAAGGATCGTGAAGGTTAGCTTTGAAAGCGAGAAGAGCTTCGATCTCCGAATGATGCTCGACGACGGAGACAGCGACGGAGACGGATACAAATACTCCTATTACGTGGAGAAATATGACAAGAGGAGGCGGCGGCGGCGGCATTGAAAGTACCTATTAGCTCAACTCTTCCTCGGGTGGTGTGAAGTTACGGAGAGAGAGAGAGAGAGAGAGAAGAGGAAGAAGACAAGGTGGCGGCCGGAGAGAGTTAGTTGCGGAGGAGAAAGAAGACAAGGTGGTGGCCGGATGTTTGCTACAGTGCGCATGCTTCAGAGTGACATAGTGTGTGAAGTGAGACAATTTTATTATAGTAAGTAATTACTTAAGTCCGAATGGGTAGTGATCTTTAAAAAGCAATTTATACTCTTTTTTTTTTTTTCCTCCTTTGTTTTAGAGAGAGAGAGAGAGAGAAATGGCCACAAAACAAAGACCTGATGAAGGGCACTTTTTCAAAGGGTGTATGGGTTGGCACTTTTTAACCTCATATGCTTTGAAATTATTGGACCCTCTTGTTTTTCCCCTCCCTACATCCTTTAACAACTTTCAAAATACACCAAACAATTATTCCGATCCAAATGAAAGGAGTTTGTTTTACTTAATTGGGAGAAAGTTTCATTATACGCTCATAACGAGAGTTAAACTCTCAACCTCGTATAACATTTACTATGCGAAGTTAAGGGTTTCGAGTTCAAACCTTATATATAGATAAATAAATGATAGACAGAATTTCCTTCTAAAAAAATCAAATCTAATACGACTTAATTTTAGATTAATCGGGCCAAAATGACTATCAGATAGAAGGACTCATAAATGTAAATTAGCCAAATGGAGGAGCTACCACAACTACTATACACCACCAACTATCTTTCCTTAAATGTATAAATACTAAATGGAATACCATTTGATGGTGTGTGGTAGTACTATGGAATGGTGTTAGGTCCTTATGGAGCTCTTGCTATTTGGCCCATAATGTGACTATTGATATTCTACTAAATGTTACAATCAATTCGGATCGGTTAGAAATTTTAATATGATTTAATAGCGTCAAGTTTATAATCATTTGATATATTTCAATTTCTGTTAAATATATCAATTTTGTAGGGTAATGATTTTTCTTCAAAAATAAAATGGGGGATTAGGGATTAATAAGTTCATTCATTCATTTTGCTAACCAACTTGAATCGAACATTGCAATCACTAATGCACTTGAATGTAATTTCCATGTAAGGCTAATTAAGCCAACCAAGTTTATATATTATTGGAAAAAAAAAAAAAATCCTCAATAGTGTTGTATTTATGACCTAATTTATACACATTTAGTGTACAAAAACATAAAGATGATGAAATGGGGGGAATCTTGATTTTTGAATTAAGACAAAACACTATTAGTCTATAGCCATTTATAAAATTGATTAGAAGTCAATTTGAAATCATTCAATGAACTCTCTCTTTATCAATTGTACTAACAAGCTATGTTTAGCCATTCTTTAAGCAAAAAAAAAAAAAAAAAAAAGGTGATTTGATAGAGAGAACAACATGTTTGTTTTCTTCCCTTTAATTTTTCCTCTTTTGGGTTTTTTTTGACTTGCCTTTTGATCATTCCTCTCTAATTGTCCCCTCACCCCCACCCCCAAAAATGCTTTTTTATTGCACCCCTTATAGATATATAAGTATATTGGTGTGGTCAATTTGATGAGTTGGGAGGAGGGAAAAAAATCACACTCATTGGCTGACCATACTAAACAGTATTCCTTTTTAATTTTTTCCACCTAACTCAACTGTATAAAATAGGCAAATGTGAGGCCCATATGTTTCATGATACTGTATGTGTATATATATATTTCTGGATATTAAGAATTTTGTTTCGGACACTTCTTACCATTGAAAACTATGATATTTACCAAAAAAAAAAAAAAAAAAAAAGAAAACTATGATGATGTATTTAGGAGTTGTCATAGATGGGTCTCGAGAGAGAGGACGACACATTTAAATTAAATTCACATTTAAATTAATTTTTGGGTTGATGACTGATGCTATTAATCAATAATTGTTGAGTCTGATTTGATAGTGAACCAATAAATATTACAATATAGTTGATGAAAACAAATTTAGGTTAGTTGATGACTTGATGCCCTTTGCAAAAAATAATAAGGGATGAATAATAATAATAATAATAGTGTGGGAAACTTTTTCACATTTTTATTCAATCTTGTCCTTACATATATGCTTTAAAAGTCTCCACACAGTAGTAATTCAGTGAAAAATTACAGGTCCATTCCATGTGGTACATATTACTATTTTCTTTCTTGTTAGTTGTGATTAATAAATAATTGGGGACTTCGCCAGTTCAAATTCATTACTAGCCAGTGTTGCCATCTTGCCATCTTGCCATCTTGCCATAGTACTAGTATGTACTACAAGCCTTTTATATATATATACATATAAATTATGCAACTCGTAATAAGAAAGAGAATTGGAATTCTACCAACTGTGAATGAACAAGAAAGAGAATTGGAATTCTACAAAAGGGAAAATCGATAATGCAATATACCAGAAAGGAACTTAAATTGATAGGCGGCTGCGCCCTTTACATCCATAAGCAGCCCAGCCAATAATAAAAACACCTAAACCAATCTTAAAGCGCAAGATGAGTTGATAAAGAGTTCTCTTAAGTTCAAATCTCAGCTGTTTAAAATAACACTGTGCCAGAAAAATACATAAACATTCTTACATCATCTACACTTGATCATCACCAGCATCGACGGCTGTGATCTGACATAACTGTTCGTCCTGAACAACAACAACAACATCAGAAAAACTCGAAGATTTTTCCAGCCACCTTGTCTTAACCGATTCATAAGCATTCCGACAATCAAGAAACGCACAGTACGCAAGACAAACGGCTATTACCAAAAGTAGCAAAATATAGATACAGGCAAGAACTATGTCCTCCGCATTAGCAAGGTGACGACGTTGGTCTCTCGGACAAGAAAATGCAACGATAAAATACCTTATTAGGAAACAGGTAACGGTTCCCACTAAAACCAGCGACAGTACTTTCCATATTACACCAAATACGTAATGGGATGGCTGCTGTAGCATCTTCTCCATCTCCATTCATCCACTTTGCTTGCTTTTTCTTCCATTCTTTTTTCTTTTTTCATTTTTTTGAAGTGATTTCTAGCAAGAATTTTAGGAAAGTGTATCTTTTTTTTTTTTTTTTTTTTAAAAAGGGTTTAATTAAGATCAAGATATGATTCAGTTGACAAAAAAGTATTTCTTGCCCATGAATAATCATTAATCCGATACGCATATCTTGATTAACCTTAATAATCAACTAATTAATTATTACAAGGATATCCGATAATATAATTCTAAAAAAATTGAAATGGTTTTTCCATAGTGGGAATAGTTTTTCCGAATATTCTGTCAGCAGCCTTTTTTGCCTGCAAAATTTAAGTGGGATTATAATGAGTAACAAATATTTTAAGTTACCAAAATATATATATATATATATATATATATATATATATATATAGTTACTTCTTTGTCCCAATCTGTTCGGAAAACTACAATTGAAAGAAGTACTAATCCTTGGGTAAAAGTTGCAGTCATAACTCCAAGCCAAAGTCCTTTTCCTCCAATATGGACGACAAAAGCTAGCACAATTCCAATGGGAATTCCTAATAAATAATATGCTCCAAAATTTATAATTGCACCAATCTTTTGACAACCACATCCCCTAGCAATACCTGAAAATTTTCACCATTTATGTCAAAACCAAATTAAAAATGTCACGATCTGGGCTGGGCTCGCAAGCCTATGTTGTCCATGGTCAACTACTTGATACTGTCTTCACTATGTCAAAAGGAAATTTTGAGTTAATTATGAGTACTTAGAATATCCATTCTTATATACTATTATACATACACTTTAACTTTCGATAATGTGAGGATAATGTCATAATCAACTCGGGATAATGATATATATGAATAAGTTTAGATACTCATAGTCAACTCAAATACGATAGTGTAAATAATTGATTGTAAATATCGTTGTACGAGCTTGCGGGTCCAGATGGTGTGGTCATGAAAAATGTTAAATTTGGGGAAGTAATACCTGAAAGAGTACATTGTAAGCCTTCTAAGATGTGGGAGGCACCAACTAAAACTAGCATTTTGGTCACATATTTGACAACTTGTGTGCTTGAAGAGTATAAATGTGCCCAGAATTTTCGTCCAAGAATAAGTGATGAAGACAACAAAACGCCTTCCGTAAGAACAACCGCTACGGCTATTAGAGAAACTGTACGTGCTTTGTTTGGCCGTGAAGCTCCCAGTTCGTTTGCCACTCTTATACTATAAAATGTTAAAGAAAAAAAAAAATCAATAAATTAACAGGAAAGTTACCAAAAAGAATTACATTAATCAAACGATTAATTAATAGCATATAAATAAATATATATATATATATATATGTATGTGCGTACATATATATAGGCAAATTGGCCAAATTCATCCCTTACAATATAAATTTTTTGCGATTTCATCCCTCTTTTTTTTTTTTGGAAAATTTCATCCCTTACATTATAAATTTTGGCCAATTTAATCATTTCTGTTAATTTTTTTCGGTCAACCGTTAGTCAACTGTTATTTTAAAAAAAATATTTTCCAGGGGTAAAAATGTCAATTTACTATTTTTTTAAAAAAAAAAAAAACCCAAAACCTTAAAAATTTTAATTTTTCTTTTAGTTTGACATGACAAAAAAAAGTCAAATTGGCCAAAAAGGTCCTTACATTATAAATATTTTGCGATTTCATCCCTTTTCTTTTGTTTTTGGAAAATTTAATCCCTTTATCTTATAAATTTTGGCCAATTTCATCCTTTCGTTAATTTTTTTGGTCAACTATTAGTCAACTTGTATATTGAAAAAAAATTATTTTCTCAAGGGTAAAAATGGTCATTTTATTGTTTTAAAAAAAACCAAAACCTTAAAATTTTTAAATTTTTCTTTTAGTTTGACAAACATGTCAAACCAAATATTAATATATAAATATATATATATAAATATATATAAATTTAACTATTTACTTTTCAAATTAATATAAATTTGCAAACAAATATTACGATTGTTAAAATATTTTTAATAAATGGAGTTTCAATTTTTTTAAATTTTAAGATCTTTTGAGGGAGAATTTAAAAAAAAAATATATGTAAATGACAAATTTATTTCTAAGTATGTCCATTTTTATTTAAAAAGCCAAATTAATAAGTGAAAAAGTGATTCCAAATAACTAATATAATAGCATTTAAAATCTTTGAAAATTGATAAATAAAAAATATAAAAGATATTTTTGACCAAAATATATGATATTAAGTATATTTTTAAAATTGATAATTTTCCTTGTCATGTCAAACTAAAAGAAAAATTAAAAATTTTAAGGTTTTTTTTTTTTTTTTAAACAATAAAATGACATTTTTACCCCGAGAAAATAATTTTTTTTAAATATACAAGTTGACGATAGTTGACAAAAAAAAAAATTAAAAGGATGAAATTGGCCAAAATTTATAAGATAAGGGATGAAATTTCCAAAAACAAATAAAAGGGATGAAATCGCAAAATATTTATAATGTAAGGCCTTTTAGGCCAATTTGATTTTTTTTTGGTCATGTCAAACTAAAAAAAAAATTAAAATTTTAAGGTGTTTGGGTTTTTTTTTTTTTTAAAAAAAAAGTAAAATGACAATTTTACCCCTGAGAAAATAATTTTTTTAAAATAACAGTTGACTAACGGTTGACCAAAAAAATTAACAGAAAGGATGAAATTGGCCAAAATTAATAAGGATGATAAAAAAAAAAAAAAGATATATATATAAATATATATATATATGTATGTGCGTACCCATATATATATAAGTCATATTTTTACACTGTTCGATTGGTATTCCTCTTCCTCCTCGTTCATGCACTAATAACACTAGTGGCCATACGTACACGCATGTTTTTGTTGGCTTCCATTCAAAAAAGGCGGCAGCGGAAGAAAGTAAAAAGAAATTCGCACCACTACTGGAACAGCTCCCGGCCGACAGCCGACCCCAATAATTAGTGTTAGGATTTTTCTTTTTAATGGTTAAGTGTTGGGATTATATGTCATACGCATTATTGTATTTTAAAACTCAAACTCAAAGTTTCTTTTTACATAAATAATAATTTGGAAAAAAAAAATCTCTAATATTTATTTCATATTTATATATACTTTCAATGTGAATCGAAATTGAGTCTCAGCTCCTTTCCTGACCCCCCTTCAGCTTTATGTGATTGAAGAGGAGGCAATGATTTTTTGTAATCCTGATTTGGATGCTAATATGGATGAAACATTGATAGATCTAATTATTATATATATATATATATATATATATATATATATATATATATATATATAAACATCTAAGAAACATTTGAACAAGTAAATTATATAGTTAACAAATATTCCACTCTTTTCACTAACAATATCTCTGTGGAAATCTTACAAGATGGAAGCTAAACTGCGTTTGAAACTATAGACTCTTGATGAAGGTGGAGGTGTAAAATTTAGTCCAAACATGGCTTTAGGTGTGTGTTTCTTGGAATCAGTAAATCCCATAAGCTTGGCAACAAGGTAAGCACTGTCAGAAACATGGTTCATGTCTTCAGTATTGCTCCACAAAAGATGAGCCAATTGTAATCTCCTAAGTTTTGAGTTAATCCCAATACTCCATTTCAGGAACAGACTATCTCTTTCTTCTTCTGTCAGTTTCTTTAGCATTTGCTTGCTCAGCATTCGTCTCTCCTGGCGAAGTGCCCTTACGCTGCATTCACAAAATATTAGACAAAAGGATCATCATCAAACTAGTATTGAGCATCTGAATCATAAATCATTGTATTATATATTAGAACTGAAAATGTATAAAAATTAGTTGTGTTACCTTGAAGCAAGACTTATGGATTTGCCATTTATTGTAGTTGTTCCTCCTTGAGAAAATGTGTCCTTGAGAAAGACTAACCTCCTCAGCTCTACTTCCAAATATATGGCATCTGTGGAATCTCCTTGGAATAGGAGGTAGAAATATGTTCTGTGCACTAGTGAAACATGACAAGAATCCCAAAGATCAATGATTTCTCTTTGAATCCTCCTGAATTCACAAGGCCAGCTTGTAAGAGGCTTAACTTCATCTTCTATTGGATCTAAACCAACATCTTTAACACTCTTTCTACATGGAATGGCCTTTTGATCATCCTGCTCTGTCTGTCAATAACGTTAAAACTGTTAAATAAACTGCAGAGATAATTTTCATTTCAATGGTATGATATACTGCAAACTTCAACGGTTTAAGAATATTGAAAAAGTAATCAGAGATTAATCTGTATAAAATGAAGGAAATGGACCAGTTTACAGAACTTACTAGTGTGTCAGGGATCTCATTCTCATATTGAAGCTCCATAAGTTCCTTTCTTTCTGGGGTGGATGCAGCAGTACTTCTTCCATGGTCATTGCCAGGAGAGTCTATGGTTTCTGCTTGAAGCTCCATATCAGGAGTATCCCCTACAGAAGGATGAGGATCCTCATTTGATAAGCTTTCAACACCAGAATCAAATTTCAGTAGAGAAGGTTTCCTACTGAAACCCTGTGGTCTAGCAACAAATTCTCTTTCGGACCCGTGGGGTGGTGTGTTCTCATCATTTTCATTCTTATCAAACAATGGAGAGGACTGCATATTCATAAGCCTAGCATTGCAGCTGCTGCTTTTACTTAACATTATGTTTCTGGGTTCAGATGCATCTTCTCTGTGATCTTGTGAAGGGGAAGAGTTTGTAGAAATATTAAAAGAGTTGATGCAATGCAACTCTTTCTCTTCATTCAGTGAGGCTGATAATAGCTGCTTTTCTTCCTTAATTGGAGGTGGTACATGTTCTTCGTGTTCCTTCGTGATCAGCAATACTGAATCTTTTTCTTCCTTTGGAGAAGGCGATCTCTCCTTTTCCAGAGGGAGTGACAGTGCTTCAGGAGTTCTTTCATCTTCATAACAAATTGGAGATGGAGAATTGGACTTCAACTCTTCAGGTTGTGTAGAACTTGCAGATTCTGCTGTCTCAATACAGCGAACTTCCTTGCAGAGGTCCTCTGAGGTAGTATTACTTCTTTTTTCTATATCCTCCCATGCCTGATATGATTCACTTTCAGTAAAGTTCGAGAAACCAGGTAAAAGTCTAGGAGAAGGTGTGTTTGGTTGAGAATTATCCTCAAAGTCTGGTATTCGTATGAAGTTATCATCAGAACTACCCCGGCTGTGTGCAGAAAATGCAGGAGAATCAGCTATACTAGTTGTATCTGGGATTCGGACTTGGTTGTCAGGTGAAGCATGCACTCGAAAGCTGGGGTAATCCCCCAAACCTACCTGATAATGAGTGGATTCATCTTAGCACAAAGAAAATCATGTCTGACTAAAATCTCTTTATTAGCAGATATTTTTATACCTGTATCAGTGAGGTTCCATCATCTCTTAGAAGTCGTAGCAAGTCCTTGACTTGTGATTGAGCAATGTCTCTTTGCAAAATCAAATCTTTTACTTCTTTCTCAAGCTACAGAAGTTAAACAAAATAATCATGAGAACAACGGAATTTTTCTAGGTTCATAAAAGAGATAAATAGGTGAAGGAAACAAGAGGATGGCTGTTTCACTACATGTTCTATAAAAACAGGTGCCAGTGCACATGTTTTTGGAACTTCAGCCTAAAAATGCTACAATTTGTATATACCATAAGAATATTTAGAGCGTGTAGCAAGATAAGAGTACCTGTTCAATTTGATGGTCTTTCTGCTGGATTACTGTAGTAAAATCTGAGAAAGAAGATCTTGGGCTTCTCAATTCACTCTCCAGTCTTGCTAATTCCCTCTGTAAATGCTTTACCAGTGCTTTGTCTGACATGACAACATTAACCTGAGCATTTGTGGTCACTTCTTTCGCACAACTTGCAAAGAGAAGCGTATTTCTTGATTGCTCAACATGACTTCGTGCAGGGCTCATAGTGCAAATGATGGCTGTTCTGGCATTTCCCCCCAAGGAAGATTGCAGTATCCGAGTTAGCTTAGAGTCTCTGAAAGGAATGTGCCCATTTTTTCCCTTGCTGTATTCATATACACAGGAAAACTACAAATAAGTAACATAAGCAGCTTTTTTACATTATCAAGGTATCTCTAGTGGGAAACTTTTGGAAAAAGAATGTATATATTCTGATCAATTACCCATCCAACAAGTTAGAAAGTATAATTAAGCCGAAAAGAAGAAAAGCAAACTATGGTGGAAAAATTTTCAGGATAAGGTTGCAGAAATCTTCGATTTATTTAACTATCAGAAACTTAAAACAACACAGCATGACTATAGATGTGCCTGACTAAAGGAGCAAAATCAGTGACTAGGAAGTAAAGGCCAGTTTAGTCAAAAGAGAGGAAGTATACAAGGCATTTGGCAAAAACTGCAGTTTCTTTTAAGATTCATAGATGAGGGAAAAGTTAAACCTTAGCTTGCGAATAACAGTTCCCAGGGTCAGCAGACTTCGATTTATGTGGCAGCCTTCCTTTAATCTTGTTCCTGCTGATAATGACTGAGATGCACGCTCACTTCCGGCCAGATCAACAAAATTCTGCATTACAATAAGGAAAACAACATTGCTGCAGCAGCTGGAGAGTATGATCATAGACTGAAAGATAAAGAATTCTGCTAGGAGAAACTAGTTCATACCACAGTTGCCGTGAGGGTGCTTGAATTGTCCTTGCCTAAGAACTCACGGGTATTGCTTTCAATTGTCTGAAACCCCTCATTAGTCAGTTATGGGAAGTTGTAAATAATTTGAGTACTTTTGAGCTCATTTGACTCACAAAAGAGGAAAGTACAACAAAAACAAAATGAATGAATAAACATATCAACATACCAATCTGATAATTTGATGAGATCTGGAACTTGCTTCATTGAGAGCAGTTTCTCCATTCTGTCTCTGAGCTGAAAAAGAAAAAAAATGTAGGAATTTGTATGTTGAAATCTGAGTCATGAAACAACAGGAGTACCAAAACATTTCATGCTGTCATCATTACCTTCACAAATAGATAGTAACTCAATCACATGATTCCAGTCCCTCAAAACTTCCTCAGTCAGTTTCTCAACAATAGTCCCTCTCTATTAAAATCGAACACGATAAGTTCATAGGAAACACATCCATACAAAGTTGCTCGATTGGAAAGAAGATTACCTCTGGATCATCTAATAGCCTAAGAGGTGAACCATCTGCACTGAGGAGATCTCTCACGCATTCATTGTAGATCTCCATTGCAGAGAATTTCACAATAAATTCTCTTTCCTTGTGCTGAAATTTATTACAAGAAAGGTTAAATAAAGCTCACAACTAAAAAAAATTGCAGAACTAAAAATGACCAGAAAAATGAGTTAATAAGTTTGATAAGTTTCCATTACCTTCTGTATGTAGTCATATATATCAGCTATGGTATATTCAGTGATTCCAGTCATTGTGTATGTCTTTCCACTGCTTGTTTGTCCATATGCAAAAACAGTTGCTAACAAGAACATTTTGTCATTTTATATGAAAAACCAAAGGCAAAATTTCTAAAAGAAGAAAGAACACTATACTCACAATTGATTCCACTGACTACAGAAAGTGCAACTTCTTTGGCTCCTTCTTCATATACATATCTTGTAGAGCAATCAGTCCTAAAAACCCTGTCTGCAGAAACAGGGAAAATTTTGAGAAAGAATCAGAAAATCATGAAACAAAGCAGAAATAAATGTCTGTATCCATCCATCCATTAGCCATGACAATGAAACCGAAAAACAACAGAACCGAAAAACAAAAATCATGCTGTAGATTGGTTCCATAGAACTGTTCAATATTTGGTAAGAAAAATATCCAGAACTTCTTCATTAGAAATGCCAATTCGAAAATCAAATTACCAGAAAAGCCTCGATATCACCAAATCCTTACCAAATGTATACGCTGTGGGATACATTGATCGTTCAGATACAGAAACATTGGGATTCTTGTAAATGATCGTTGTATCAGTAATACATTCCCAATCTGAAACATCGCGCCTAAAAATCTCCTTCTCGTTCAAAGGTCTCAACCTCACCGACACAAAAATCTTCTCCTCGCCAGCGGCAACCGGAGAACGTGAATCCTCCTCACCACCTCCCTCCATTGTTCCCATCTTCAAAAACAGAACAAAAAG
Source organism: Cynanchum wilfordii (assembly GCA_025388415.1). Classification (NCBI taxonomy): domain Eukaryota; kingdom Viridiplantae; phylum Streptophyta; class Magnoliopsida; order Gentianales; family Apocynaceae; genus Cynanchum; species Cynanchum wilfordii. The sequence goes on from JAHSUH010000005.1 coordinate 1,004,136, forward strand.
GAAAAAAAAAAAGGGGGGAAAACCGTTCAATACGGTTATGCAAATGATCAAACACCAAGCTCAATGCATGACGAACAGCTTTTTCTTTCACAACTTAGCAAACTAAAACTAAAGGGTCGGCAAATGAGGAACAATTAACCATAATAATAATCTCTGAAAGAAAAAAAACCAAAACCCAATCATGGGTCAATGGCTACTCAATCATATGCTAGAGCAGGTATCTTGTCTTATGCATTGAAGATGGTTAAATATAAACTCTTTTTTTTTTTTTTTTTTTAGGGGTCAAATTTCTTAAAGAAAAATGGTCCCCAATTACAGACTGTCAAAAATGTCTTGATTCTCATGAATGTTCTTAAGCTTTGTCTCTTTGAGTTGGTAAAATACATGATTATTAGGTTGATTCAAGATGTATAATGTAATCAAATATATATAATATATATATATTTTTACCTGGGAAATTTGAGAATGTCTTAAAAAACCATTTGTTGACCTTGGGGAAATTCAAAAGAAGAATAAAAAATCTGTTTCAGTGTCATTTTCAAGAATGTTGGAGGGTAATGGTGCTAATGAATTCTTCATTCTTCAAAAATTCTCTGTGTGTGTGTGGAATAGGGATCTACCAGATCAAGAAAAACAGCCATGATTTTTTTTTTTTTCTATTCCGCAGAGGAGAAAAGAAAAAAAAAAATTAATTAATTTGATCTTTTTCTATTTCTGGTTGAGGTTGCAGAAAAAGCTGAAAATAATCTTGTACTTTCACTATTCTATAGGCTTAACATAATTGTCAAAGGTTTGGCCACTAATGAAATCTAACAAACGTATCCAACCAATGTTTTAACTAAATTTTTTTGTGGGGTGAAGAAAGGTGAGATCTTTATTAGCACGTCCTTTCTTGATAGGAATATCCAAACAATTTCTTTCTTTCATTTATTTATTTATTTTTTGCTTAATCTTTTAAATATCCCAACCTTCTTATGTATCATAAATTTTTTTTTTTTGCTTAATCTTTTAAGTATTTACCAATAGTCATTTTAGGTCGTGACTAATTTGGAATTGAGCTGTTTCGACATATTTTTGGTAAAAAATCGTTTTAGTATATTCATTTCTTCATATACAAAATTTGGAATTAAACTCCTTCCATTTAGATAACCGGTTATTACAAGTGAAGGGTTTAATAATTATAAATCTTGGTCAGCCCAAATTATTTTTCTTGTTCTTCATTAGGGTTTTGAGGAACAACAGTTTCTTGAACCTAAGAAGAAATTTGATTCAAGGTAATAAATGTTCATTCAAATTTTTTTTGAAAAATCAAATCAGAAGTTATTGCTCATCTTTCCAGCACTTTTTTGGTGGAGGAATGAGAATCAAACATTTGAATTTTGAACAGTCAAATAAATTTTCATATATTTGTTTCTAAAGCCAAGATGCCAAAAAGTAAGTCTATGAATGTATGTGTGTATATTTATTTATTTATATTAAAAGACATTTTTAATTCAAATTCGTAATTTTATTGAGTTTATTATATATTTTTAATTGATCAATATACTCTTTTAATTTTCATTAATTGAATCTTATATATTTATTAGTGTATCATTCATTTGCTTAATAATAAATTAAATAAAAATTTATTAATTTATTAATTACCTATTTCGTATAAATAATATCGAGAAGAATTCGAAACAATTCAATCTAAATTGAATTTATAAAATAACAACTTTAATGATGCGAATTTGAAGTGTCACATTCTTCCTTCCTCTTCTCTCCCACTTTTACCTTTTTCCCTTTCTTCTTTTCCAGGTTAATTTTTATGATTTCTTCACATGGAGTTTTCTTTCTTTTGGATTGGGTTTTAAAATTTTGCATTTTTTTTTTTTTGGTAATTTATCCGTATTCGATAGCCATGTAGAATCCAACTAAGCCGGATTTGAGCCGTCTCTCCATAGGCAAGGTTCGAACTTAAGACTTTGCCGATAGAGAACTTAACTCCTTCCACTTGAACCAACAAGTGTGGTAAAATTTTCCATGGTGAAATGTAAGAAAGGTAAAGTAGATGATGATGGACCAACACGTCTTGGTTTAAGTGAAAAAAGTTTGTTCCTCATACGTAAGATCTAGAGTTCAAACTTTGTCTATGAAGAGAAAAGTGTAAGAAAAGCTTCGCCCAATAAGATCTAACGTGACTCAACTCTAATTTAATTGAGTCCAAAAATTATTATCGGACACAAAAAAATTACGGAAAAAAAAAAAAGAAAGATGATGATGATGCATGGCATCTTTTAAACTTTGAGCTAAAAATTAAATTATAAAAATAAATACACCGTCCCATGTACCTAAACATTCTGTTGTTAAAAGAAAAACCCAATAAATCAATGGTGGCAGGTAAACTTGGCATAGATTTTCCTGTTTGGAATCTGCTGCAATTCCACTAAACAAACCCTTTTTTTTTTTTTTTCTTTTTGTATAATAATTTCTCTTCATTGTCATTAATCATTAATTATTCCTTAACCCAAATCATTGTTGTTTTGTTTCTTCTTCATTTAGTCAAGACAGCAAACGCAGTTTTCCCATTATCGGATTTCTTGAATGTAGACAAGAAAATATATCTTTTTTTGAAAAAATATAAAAATTAATATTTTTTTTAATTAAAAAGACTAATAAATATGAATGTATATATATATATATATATAGCTTTCTTCCTTTATGACAAGTAAAAAAAAAAAAGAAGGGAAAATGGAGGAAGTAGTACATAAAAATTCTTATATAAGCCAGACAATAAGTCTAACAACACTCATAATTAAAAAAATATTTTTGAGTTAAAAATGAATATTTAGATTATCTTTAGTTTATGACAAAATTTGTATGTATAATTTAGAGAAGATATATATATTTTTTTAATTATTAAAAATTTTGAAATGATAAAAAGAAAAAGCTACTAAAGCTTTTGCGAGGACCCTACTTTTGACCCAAAAAAAAAAAAAAAAAAAATAACATTACATCCCATGTGCAAGGAAGAAACAGGCTTTTTTTTTCTTTCTTTCTTTTCCTTTATATATATATATATATATATATATATATATATATCACCATGAATAAATGCATGGCTGAGCATGTGCCATAAGCTTGTAGTTGCAGAGAAAACTTGTTTACATTGAGCATGACATTACATTACCTGTCAATCTTTATCCTATTAGGTAGTAAGGCCTTCTTCTAAAGAGTTGTATGTATATTTTTGGTCCCAATTTAGTGGCATTTATTTGCACTCAAGATTTTTCACTCACAAAATAAAGATAGAATATCATGTTTTTGGGTCCCCTATCGAAACCTTAGAGGGTGGCTCTGACAAAATCATGAATTTAACTGAAGTACTTGATAATTATTTTCGTATATATTTTGAGTGTAAGATAATTTAGTAGGGACGATCACAAGCTCTCTTCACACCTATTTCTCGATTTATAAGATTCAAATTCAAAATCTTGTTTAAAAAGAATCAAATATCTTATCAAATGCATAAATTAATTGCTCAACAAAAATAAATGCTTTAAGGCAAGTGAGTTGTAATGAAATCTATTATCTTAAGTGAGGTTGCATAATTAAACTCGTACCTATATATGCAACCATGACTTAAAGTGCCGCATATGCCTCATTCAAAAAAAGAAAAAGAAACTATTTCCGTCACGACTTAAACATGTAAATTCGTACCACGACTATGGGTACAATGACTCGTTCAAAATATCTTGTGCTATACTAAAATAAAAAAAAAAAAAAAAAAACTACTTTTGTCAGCATTTGAACCCACAATCTCATTCAACACCAACAATCAACTATTTAGTATTGTCATAATTATACAAAAAAGACACTCCAAGTTGACTATAAATATCTAAAATTATTTTTATATATCATTACACATTCATTTCTCGTTTCGATCTTAAACAAGTATAACAACTTCACAAATTAAAAAGCTTAGAACTAGACGTTCCACCTTATTGAGTCGGGATCCGAAAACATTGCACTACCAATTGAAAAAAGGGGGGGAATGCTAAAAATCAGACCAAAAAGTCATCCAAGACACTGATTCACAAACATCATTGTGCGTACCAAAATACTTAGTATTAAATAGGTAGAAAGAAATTTTATCTTTTGAGAACATGGGAAAAAATGATAGGTTTTAAAATGGGGGAACACATCTGACCCAAGATTTCCCCGGTTTGATTGTCTATGGAGAAACATTTGGTGTTGAATGTTTATAAATGGTTTTCCTTTTTTTTCTTTTTTTTGTTGGGATCTCCTTTGGTTTTTGGCAAAATGGCTTACAGAAAAAAGGTTTAGGGAATAGCCAATATTTCATTCCTGAACATGAAATATATATATATATATATATATATATATATATATATATATATATATATATATATTCCAGTCAACTTCATTCTTACAACTATTATTATTAAATTTGTTTTTGCTTCTTTAGTCTTCGTTTGTGTCTATTTATTTTGGTTACACGTTCTAATATTAATTATTACAATCGCGATACCAAAAGACATACTCCAAATTAACTATAAGTATCTAGAGCTGTAAATAAGCCGAGCCGAACCAAACATCGGAAATTTGAGCTCGTTCGATTAAGTGTTCGAACACTGTTTGAGTTCGTTCGTTTAATAATTCGAGCCAAAAATTTTGTTCGAGTTCGTTCGATTATTTGTTTATAAAGCTCGAGCTCGAGCTCGAGTTCGCTCGTTTAACTTTCAAGCATATTCAAGCTCGAGTTCGTCCGATTATTTGTTTATAAAGCTCTAGTTCGCGAGGTATGACACTTTTTTTTAAATTTTTTTTTTTATTTAAATAATATATATAAATTATAATAAAAAAAATTAATAATATGTTCGCGAACGCTCGATTATGTTTGCGAACAGTGTTCGAGTAATCTCAAAAATTAATCGAGCCTAAAAATTTGTTCGAGTTCGGTTCGATTAATAAACGAACTAGCTCGAACCAAACATAAACTAGCTCGAACGAGCTTTGTTCACGAACAACTCGATTCGCGAACAGCTCTATAAGTATCTAAATCTATTCTCATATATCATTTACGCATTCACTATATTGTGGATGGGTACCACAAATATATATATATATATATATATATATATATATATATATATATATATATATATATAGATAGGGTTTGGGTTTGAAAAAATTAGCCACCCATCCAATTGTGACATAACCAATTCATTTTATTATAGGACAATTAATATTCACGAGTCGATTGGACCCCGTGTTTTGATGACCTTTTTAGAATGGTTGTTTTCGGCTATTATTAAATTAAATATTGTGTGACATTGGGCAGCTTCTAAACGGGTGATTTTCGAAGAATAGATAAATGTAATTATCCTAGCGTGCCATAGGTCCCAATCAACCTTTCTCGCCCCTCGCATGCCTTTTCTTTTTCCTTTCCTTTTTGAATTATAAATTTTGTGGACCTTATTTTAAAATTTTAAATACACTTTATTGAAATGTTCAAATCACACTATTGACCATTCAGAACCGGCCCTTGATACAATACATTTTTCATTATCAATCTTTTTTTTCTTTCTTCTATGCCCAAAATGAGAAAACACATTTAAAATTATAACTTTGACATTTATTGTGAATGTCATATAAGACTTACAAAGCAATTTGTTCCAAGATGTTAAAAAGGGAAAATAAAAAAGAAAAAAAAGGGGTTGTTGCCACTTTTAGATGTTAGATCAAGGTCAATTGATACAATGTCACTTGAACCAAAGCTCAAATCTCACTTTCTTGACAAAAGTATTGGGAAGATCTTGGAAGACTTGACTTTTTCTTTATTTTTATAATATATATATATTTTTTTTAAAAAAATTTAATATCTTTGATCTCTATATATATACTACTATTGGTTTTTGTTAGTGATTGAACTCACTAACAACACAAACAAAAATTCATCTAAATTAGTTAGTGCCAAAAAGCAGAAAGAAATTATTAATAGCAGCACAATGTTTTGCACGTTATAACCATGTGAAGGCATTCAATCTTGCTTTTTTTTTTTTTTTGAAAAATTAAAATTAAAATTAAAATTTTGTGGTTATAGTGAGATTGGTTGGTGTATTTTTGTTACAAAAAAAGAACAGAAATGACAAACCTAATCAATACTTTTGAATGTTTTGGTCTTTTTTTTTTTTTTTTTTTTTTAATAATGTAACTAAATTTCTCTTAATTATAAACCAATATATATATATTATTATTATTCAATTTTTAATTTATTTATTTAAAAAAAAAAAAGGAAATGGTAAGGTTGGTGTAATTTTGTTACAAAGAAGAAGGGAACTGACAAGCCAAATTAACTACCAAACTAATCTTAATGGAAAAGCCAGCTCTATTTTCTAAATTAAGAGTGACTTGATTTAATGCCGGAAATAAATAAATAAATAGCAAAAATTTAATAAATAAATAAAATAATTAAAATGTGCATAAATTCAGGGTCCTACTATGAGGGAGATACTATATTTGATGAATCAACACCAATAATAGTACTATAAAGTTCCTTGATGGATCTGCTCATATATATATATATATAACACTTTGGAGGCATAATTAATAATTAAATATAAATACTGCTGCAAGTAATAAAGTATTAAAACGACAGTGAGGTACATTAAGGTTTGCGAAAATTAACAATACAGATTTAATATTAATATATATATTGTCTTTATATCAGACAAGTTTTTTTGGCATTTTGTAAACCTCCACTTAACAAATACCTAATCTGTTGTCGACATACATTTATCTTTATTTTTATAAAAAGATTTACCAGAAATTCTTTTGGTACAATAAAATAATATATATATATATATATATATATATATATAACAAGCAAAGTAGTTGAAATTGGATTTTTTTTTTTAAAAAAAAAAAAGAAAAAGAAAAATGTAATAATGGAGTGAAAGAATAAAGAATAATGGACCCGCTTTGAATCCGGATTAGTCGACTCATGTGGGTTCGAATATCCTTGTGAACAAAAAAAAAGGCAAAAGAGAAAAAAAATAAAATAAACATTGGAGTCCAATAAGCCCATTGGATTTCCTTATTGAATCGGGCTTTAAAAAGAAATTCTCTTGTCTAATGGAAAACGTCTGGCCCATATCTCTGGTTCAGTCTTCATTTACATTTTAACTCGGTTCGAACCAAAAATCTAATTTCTTATTTGTTTTGTTTTAAAGGGAAACATAGGGAAACGCTTGGCTTTCCTATGGAAAGCAGCTTAAAAGTTTGACATTTATTGTGAGTGCGATGTAAGAGTCATGATGAGATCTTCTCTTGAGTAAGAGTTGAATTCTGCAGGTGCAACTTTAGTTGAATCCGAATTAGTCGAAATCGTGATAGTTTCAGATACTTCTTAAAAAAATTTTTTTAAAAAAAAAAAGAAAAAAAGAGAGAGAGAGAGAGAAACATAGGGATGAGGAAAGATGAGAAAACCTTTCATTTTGTTGTCTTGCAAGTTATGGAAACTTTTTTTGGGTCCCTTAAGAAAGAGAGTGCAAGAAACTTCTATTGTGATTCCCAGTAGGAAACAACCAAGAAATTTCATTAGTCTTGGAAGATAACTAGGGCACTATGTACAATCATGCATGAGAGGGTACCTTAATAAGATCTCTTTTCTCTCATCAACTAATCATATATAAAGTTACAACAAGTAACTACTAGCTAGGCAACAAGTAATATTCAATAGTTACATATAAAGTTAATTAACTACTAGGCACCATATGATAGTTGTTTATCGAATTGAAAACTCGAACCCAACTACTGAAATAGCACATATTTTGTGGCCATTTACTTCTAATGGCAGCAAAAAAAAGATTAGTCATTAACATTACTTCTAATAGAAAAGTATTCACAGAGAAAAAAGATTACTGAGATAGGCAAATATTCTTTTGCAAGCAACAAAGAATTTGCTGGGAACCTTCCTGCAGCTTTCCCTAATGCACCATCTTATTAATTAGTCTCACAGTACGGACTCGATCGGATTTCCTGTAAAATTGTACCTCAAATTAACGATCCTTCCGCACCCAAAAATATATATCTATAACTAGCTATATATATATATCGTACACCCCTCAATATTATATATAATTAACAACAAGATCGAGAGAAGAATTACATCATCGTCTTGAATTGAATTGATCAGAATGGAGATTGAAGAAGTAAGCAATTACGAAGCACTGCCTCTGCTTTCAATGAACCACGTGTCTTTAGTCGTGAGGTGTGTTTGGACTGCCGTTAGGTTTTATGAAGATGTTTTGGGCTTCGTTCTCGTTAAACGTCCTTCTTCTTTCAAGTTCCGGGGAGCTTGGTAAGTACGTACTAACGTTCATGCATGCATGCATGCAATCAGTCTGATCGATCTTTCTTACTAATTTATTAAATTAGGTTGTATAATTACGGTATCGGCATTCACTTGCTCGAGAACGATTCATCAACTGATGATGATCAGTACAAAGAACCACGCCCCATCAATCCAAGAGATAATCATATGTCCTTCCAGGTTAATTAATTGATTAATTACTCTTTCTCTACTGTCATATATTTTATTTTTGTTGTCAACAAGTAATAGAACTAACGAAAGGGAGTAATATATATATATTGTGGAACACAAACAGTGTACAGATGTGAACGTGGTGAAGAGGAGATTAGAGGATATGGGAATAATGAGGTACGTAACAGCAACGGTGGAAGATGAAGGGATCAAAGTTGATCAAGTTTTCTTCCACGATCCTGATGGTTATATGATCGAAATTTGCAACTGTGACAATCTTCCTATTCTTCCCATTTCTGCTTGCACCTTAGTGAAACCTAAACTGGCCGGATACAGCTTCGAGAAGAAGACAGCGGTGACGGCGACGGCAGGGGTGATGACTACTAAGTGTGGTGGTGGTGGTGGAGGCATAGAGCGCATTATGGAGAGCTTGAAGTTGGATTTGATGAACTTTTTGTAAGAAATATTGGTTGTGTGTTTCTTCCATTATTTTGTCAAATAAATATACATGAGTGTCAGATATACAATATGGTTACATAATCAAAAATATCTTCTAAGATATGTACAAAATCAAGAAAATATATCTATTCATAAAATAAGGAGATTGCAAAATCAAGAGATTGCCTAATATCTAAAGAATATCATTTACATTTAACACTCCCCCGTAGTAGAAACGGGAGGTGGAAGAATGTTGAGACTATCTCGAAAATCATCAAACAGTTGTGACGGAAGACCTTTTGTAAAAATATCAGCAATTTGAAAACGAGAAGGGACATGAAGGACACGAACTTGACCTCGAGCAACCTTTTCGCGAACAAAATGAATATCCATTTCAATATACTTAGTGCGATGATGTTGAACGGGATTACCAGAGAGATAAATTGCACTAACATTGTCACAATAGACCAAGGTTGCCTTTGTGAGAGGACAATGGAGTTCTAAAAGAAGATTGCGGAGCCAACATGTTTCGGAAACAACATTGGCGACACCGCGGTACTCAGCTTCTGCACTAGACCGTGACAAAGTGGGTTGTCGTTTGGCATACCATGAAATCAAATTATCACCAAGGTAGACACAATAACCCGGAAGTAGAACGACGAGTATCAGGACAACCACCCCAGTCGGCATCAGTATAAGACACAAGTGTAGAAACCGGTGAGGAATAGAGATGAAGACCAAAATGGAGAGTACCCTGAATATAGCGAATGATACGTTTCAAAGCAGCCATATGTTGAGTACGGGGATAATGCGCATAAACAAACAAACTTGTTGAACAACATAGCAGATATCGGGGCGTGTAAATGTGAGATATTGGAGAGCACCAACAAGACTTCCGTATTCGGTAGGATCATGATACAGATTACCCGAGGAAGCACCGAGTTTTGTTTTGGTGTCCACAGGAGTAGGAGAAAGTTTGCAAGAAGTCATCTTAGCACAAATAATAATGTCCTGAGCATATTTCTTCCGAGAGAGAAAAAGGCCCTTTGAGTGACGAGTAACGGAAATGCCCAAGAAAAAATTGAGAGTTCATAAATCTTTCATAGCAAATTTAGAACCCAACTTGGCCGTAATGGATTGGCGAAGAGAATTTGAGGAAGCTGTAAGAATGATGTCATCCACATAAAGAAGAAGATAAGCCAAATCATTGCCATGATGATAAATAAATAAAGAGTGATCACAAATACTATGAGTAAATCCAATAGTGGCAACAAAGTCAGCAAAACGTTGGTACCAAGCACGAGGAGTCTGCTTGAGTCCATAAAGAGATTTCTTTAACAAACAAACATAGTCGGGATGGTGAGGGTCTCGAAAACCAGGAGGTTGATGCATGTAAACAATTTCAACAAGATGACCATGCAAAAATGCATTCTTTACATCCAATTGATGAATAGACCAGGATTTAGAAACAACAATGCCGAGAACCATACGAATGGTGGTCGGTTTAACCACCGGACTGAAAGTTTCGCCATAATCAATGTCACTTTGTTGCCCGGCACCATTACCAACAAGACGAGCTTTATGTCGTTCAATAGAGCCGTCAGATTTTGTTTTATCTAAAGAATATCATTTACATTTAACACTTTTCTTTCTAATTAATTAAAGAAATGTTATGAAACAAATTAAGTCTCGAGATATTCAACAAGTCAACCATCGATCTCTTCGTCAAAGAAGGTAGACATATATAAATATATATATATATATATATTTATTTATAAAGTTGACTGGAGAAAAAAGAAAAGAAGAAAGTTCAAGATAGTAATCAAATCATTTTAAAATAGCTATTTTTATGATATTGTTTGTTTTGATATATTTTAAGTATATTTTATAACTTTAAAATCGAGAAAAATTTTAATTATGTGATTAATTTTCTAAGCGAGTATGTAAAAACTTTGTTCATAATATAATATCGAGATTTTGACAATGTTTTGTGTTAGACAAGTGACACAAAAATGTGTGGCTCATAAAGCCACAATGGACATTATTGGATACCATTGATTTGGTCCTCATAAACTAGTGGTTAAGCATGATTTATGGGCCACAACTTTTTTCAGGGGAGAATAAAAAAAGATACTCATATTGTACTTTAGATATTTAGCACCGATTTGGATTTCGGGTAAGGGGAAATCTTTTTTCTTTAAACTAATAATACTAGATAATATAAGTGTATATATTATAATAATCAGAATGCAATATTAGAAATATAATATTTAATATTTTGTCGGCATGTGGAAATATATCTTTAAGTTAATTCACATTCAAATTAATCGTCATTCGAACTAGGTCAGTCCATTATAAGAAGTAGTTCTAACTCCAAATTTTATAGAGCTACATATATGAGTTTCCCTCAATCTCATTTAAATAATTAGAGTTCCTTACTATAAAAAAAAATCATATTTTAAAAACATGTTTATTATAAACAATTCAATAATATTATCGGTTTTAATATATTTCAAATACAACTCACAAATTTAAAATTCCTTATTAAGTAAAAAATTTGAGTCCAATAATATTAACCGTTTAATAATATTATCTATTTTGACATATTAATAATTAATTATAAATTTGAATCATAATCTTTGTAAAGGTAATAAATGAAACATAATATATATATATATATATATATATATATTTGAAAGAATAAAAAAAAACATTATTATTTTTCTTCTAAATCAAAACGTGATGATGGGCCAGGGCTGAGATATGAAACTCGTGGCTGAGAATCTCAGAATTTTTCTATGGCCCACTTCACTTTTTATTCTGTGGCCGAGCATTGTGCGACTTGAAATTTCGGTTCTTTGTCCCTTAGTGTCCCCACCACCACCAATTCACCATCTAGAATTCTTGGCTTAGCTGTCTGTATTTTACCCTTCCAATTCTTATTACATCATATACCTAGTTTTAGGAACTCTATTTCCTAAATTTATTTTTTAAACCTTTTAAAATTTAAAGTCAAAATTATTTATTTGACTTGAAGAATAATTAATTTATATATATATATATATATATATATATATATATAGAGAGAGAGAGAGAGGGGTTAGAAAAAGTTGTCTATAATTAAGACTTAAATTGGATTCACATTAAAATGACCTTATATTGCATTTTTGTATATATTATCGTCTTAAAATCAATCTTTCTTTTTTCTTTTAAGGGTAAGAGATATCTTAAATGGATCTCAAATTATAACATGACAACTTTAACTCAATCTACATTTAACTAATCTCATTTGAGTTGGGTTGGTCCGGCTGAAAGTTCGGACCTTAAATTTTAAATAGATGTATACATAAATTGATGTTCGAACTCTCAACCTCCAAGAAAGTTCCTTACCAACTCAATTACACCTTGGAATTCTGATATGAAGTTTTAAAAAATCATAAAATTTTGTACATAAAGCTCTTAAATTGGAGACTTTCCAGAAATAGAATCTATATATATATATATATATATATATTGGGACAATAATGTATGTCAAAATTATAGTACAACCCCCTCCTCTACCCTGTCCGGAAAATAAAAGGAAAAAGAAAAAAAAATGAAGCCCAACCCATCATTATTCATCATTATGACAATAAATATTAGAACCTTCACTTCACTTCCACCAGTACCACTGAAGCCCACAAACATAACAGGGACACAATTAAATATCACCAATATTTCTCTCTGTTTCTGTGTGTGTGTTGGGGACCTGGGAATCAACAGGGAGTTGGTGAAATTGTCTTCATACTTGTCTCAATCTTAGTGGTTTGATTTTATTTAATATCTTAGAATTCTGGGACGTGGGTTTTCTTATTTTTTTGTCTTCTTGAAAGGTTGAAGACTATTCTTGATCAAGCATATTGTTTGATTAATATTATTACTATTGGATTTGGGATGTGTGTGTGTAAGTGAAAGAGATGAAGTATGAGGACGCTTTGTGACGTTTGTGAGAGTGCTGCAGCCATCCTTTTCTGTGCTGCAGACGAGGCTGCCCTTTGTCGTTCCTGTGATGAAAAGGTTGATATATATATATTTTTTTAATATATATATATATATATATATATATATTTTATATTTTTCTTTTTCTTGCTTTTGTTCTCTGATTCTTGATATTTGATTTTGTTTGTGTGTATATGTGGGTTTGATTTAGTATGTGGAGAAGGTGATGAAGTAGGATTTGTGATCATAGTAAGTCTAAATTTGTTTCTTATACAGGTTCTTACTTCTCACAATGTGAAGCTGATTGGTATTACTTTCAAAAGCCCAATTGCTGATTGGCGAGAGATTTGAGCAACAAAAAGGATAATCTAGAACTAAAAGAAAGTAGTTTTATTGTGAATGAGTTCTGAAAAGAAATGATTTTTTTCCTTCTTGTTATGAATCTAGATATTATATCTCATTGATTTGTTTGGAAAACAAGTAAATAAATACCTACCAAACCCTTATATATTTATAACTCCCTGAAAATATCTTTCAGCAAGGACTCATTTAGTGAATCTGTTATAGCTTTCATGATTCCTCCCAAATTAGGAAACTGGATATAGGAACTGAAAGCTGGATTCTTGTTTCTGCAATTCATGAGCTTTCCAATTTTAATCCCTTGAAGATATTTTGATGTTCATGCTTTCTAGTCATTCTTTCACTTTTACTGAGCTTCTAGAACCATTGCTCCTGTAGGGTCTAAATTAGCTTGTAGTGGTCACCATTTGGCCATGAGTACCAATTTTGTGTGGTTGCTGATGAACTAAAGCAAACACTAATCAGTGTGTTTTATCGTTTTTAGTTCTTGTAACTTTCTGAAACTTCAAAAGACTTTCTAGATTTTTGGACAAGCTTTTGATATGTCTGCAAATTGGTTTTTGCAGGTCCACATGTGTAATAAGCTTGCTAGTAGGCATGTGAGAGTTGGACTTGCAAACCCTAGTGAAGTACCCCGCTGTGACATATGTGAAAACGCCCCTGGTATGTATGCGATCTTTTATTTATGGTACATCCATTTTTATTGTTGTCTTTTGGTGCTAGTTCGTTGAGATTGAAAACTTACAATTTAATTTTGGATCTTATCTCCAGCTTTCTTTTACTGTGAGGTTGATGGAAGTTCTTTATGTCTGCAATGTGATATGACTGTACACGTCGGAGGCAAAAGAACACATGGAAGATATCTACTTTTAAGGCAGAGAGTTGAGGTTTAACTCATTGTACCAACTGGATTTATTTAACCTTTGAATCTCTTATTGTCCAGCCTGATTAATTTCTCATGTGTTCTTTAGTTTCCTGGAGATAAATCTGCTCGTTCCGAGGAGCAAGCTTTGCAAACCACGGATCTTGCTAAAAACAGGAGGGAGTATAGTATGTCACAAAAACCAACGGATGGGGAAAATCAGCAGAATCACAGAGTCCCTTTTGTTCCAAATTCATATGCCAATGCTGATGATGGTCATACCAAAATGGATACTGAATTGATAGATTTGAATATGAAGCCACATCGTTTTCACGCACAAGCTTCTAATAATCAGGTCTGACTAGTTTATGTAAAACTCCATGGACATTTTGCTGGTCTTTTTCATTGGTTTTTTTTGTGCCTATTCTCTGATATTCAGGAAATTTATCCTTTTTTTTTTTTTTTTTTTTTTTTTTTGTTTCATTTATGACAGGAACCGTAGGTTCTGTAACTGTTGTATTCAAGAAATTAGCAAGGCAAGTTGAAGAAGAGAGCAAAGTCAAATCTGCACAAACAATTTGCATGCATTTTTTTCTGGTTTTACTTCTTTCAAGCATTTCCAGAATTTTCTGCAGATTGGGAAATGGATGAAGAACAGTATGATCTAGTGGACTAGTAATATACATTATAGTGGATGGATGGATATTATTTCTTGAATGACCTTGTAGTTAAGTAAAAAAATTAGTTACTGGTGTCCCTTTTGGATGCTGTGTTCCTAATGTTGATTATTTTGATGAAAAAGAACTTATGTAATTGATAAAATCTTGAATTTGTATTCACAAAGGTTGAATTTTTAGGGGATATCTTAAATCTTGAATCTTGAATCTCTATCTTAAAACATGTTTTAGGAGATGTTGTGTTACATCATTTGTTGGAATTGTTATAAATATTAAAATATGCTACTTATGAAAAAATAATAATAATGAAAGTAAAATCATAAAAAATTAATAATAATAAAAATTTTAATTTATCTTGTCTAGTTTAAATTAAAAAATATTTAATACTAATTTTCATTATTTAAGTCGAGGTTGTGTGGTGTAGTAGCAAGAATCTACCTCCCCAACCCCCATTTTGTGGGTTCGGCACTCAATCCCCTCCCCATGTATCAAAAAAATAAAAAAAAAATTCATTATTTAAAGGAAGTACTAATAAATAAGATTTTAGCCGTTAGATATTCTTTATTTGGGAAAGCTTGTCAAGTAACACAATAACTGCTGAATAACTAATTTTAGACAATGGTATTATTAATTTCAGCTTAATCCAGAAAACGGAACGCATTCATGGCGGTGTCATAGATCATCCACCTCCGTACAGTTATCCTGAAATACTGGATTTATGTTCACGATTCTTCTTTCAGAGATTGAAGTTGAAGTCAGAAGGAAGTCGATATGAGGAAGTTGCTTAAATCGTCACCATTTTCGCTCTCCATTTATGTGTTCTTGTTATCGATATGGTCTTCGAATGGCGCTATGATCTCATCTCGCATTTTGGACCGGATTATGGTGTCTGGAAGCGACAACCATAGCTCCAGTTACTTGACCACGGATGCTCTTTGGTTCAACCAAACTCTGGATCATTTCTCCCCCTATGTAGAAATTACTATTCCATCTCGTCTTAATTTCTTTTGATTTTCGTCTTGCATTTGTTTACGAGAAATGGTTGTGTTTTGTTCAGTTAGATTATAACTATTGCGATTAACGTGTATGGTTATTATAGCTAGGTACTGTTTTCATTTTTGTTCTTCTTCCTAGAATTTTGAATATTTATTATGCTTATTTTGGGGGATTAATGTTAAAGAGAGCTGATATTGGGTTTTTTGTCCCTAGGTTTACTTGCTCTCTGTTTCCTATTTGGTCTTATCATATTATGGTAACATATATGGAGGACCCTGTAATTCATTTTGTAAAATTGTCATTAAATTTTTTTTTTTTTTTTTTTTTTGGTAATCTTTCTTCTTCAGGATCATCGTAAATTTGGACAGAGATATTATGAGTTCCTTGATCACTTTCGCTCTCCTAATGGACCAATATTTTTGAGAATATGTGGTGAATCTGAATGCAGGGGAATACCAAACGACTACCTTGGTGTGAGTTTATGAACTATCTCATAACAAACTATTGAAAAGGAGATTGATTACTGTTTGGTTTTGTTCTGGTTGACGTTTTCTTTTACATCTTATTGCTCGTTAGGATTAATGTATAGAGGAAGCGTGCAGGCAAAAGAAAATTTCTGTGTGTACTTGTAGTTGCTTTGCAATTATATAAGTGCTAAAATTTGGAGAATGATGTTGAGGAATGTACTTTATTTGTCTCTGTAATGCATAAAAATCATAAATTGTTGTTTTGTACAGAAGTTTAACTTGATTTTACATCATGCACTCCATGCTTTAAATGTTTAAGGATTTTATTCTCTGTTTGTTTCACATGTTTCCGGAGTCCAATGAGAGTAGCAAAAGTGTTTTCCCACTTGGAATAAGATTTCTGAAGTTTGCACTAGTCTCCAACAGGTTTTGGCCAAGAATTTTGGAGCTGCTGTGGTTTCCCTAGAGCATCGATACTATGGGAAGAGTTCTCCCTTTAAGTCTACAGCAACTAAAAATCTGAGATATCTTTCTTCGAAGCAAGCACTCTTTGATTTGGCTGTTTTCCGTCAATTTTATCAGGTACATCATTATTTTAGGTTGTTTCTCATGGATATTGCAATGCAGTACCTGTAGATATCTTTATCTAATTAAAGTAAGAAAGACTCAATTTTGGATGGAGCTTCCCTGTTTTTTATCCTGGTTTAACTTTTATCTCATCTTAAATAGCTTATCTTCTCTCTGAAAATTTTCTCAATTCATGGTGTATATATTGTTCATTTCCTTCTGGAGATTACTTCTTTTGCTTCCTAATATATTTCTTATGACATCTTTCATAGGAAACATTAAATGCAAAGCTCAATAGATCACAAGTTGAAAATTCATGGTTTTTCTTTGGTGTTTCATATCCTGGGGCACTTAGTGCATGGTTCCGCTTGAAGTTCCCTCACTTAACTTGTGGAAGCCTGGCAAGTTCTGCTGTTGTTCAAGCTGTTTACAATTTCACTGATTTTGATCGGCAGGTAAAATAATTATATGATTGTCGTCCATTACAACTATTCAGTCCTTCATTGTTTGATATTTCTCTTTACCTTATTGCTTGCTATAATGTCCAGTAAACTACTTTCATTCTCATTACCCAGCGTTTCTTTAGCATTAATCATGGTATCTTATTAGATGGATCTATATATTACAGGTTGGTGAATCTGCGGGTCCAGAATGTAAAGCTGTGCTGCAAGAAATTACTCATCTTATCGAACAAAGACTTGAGGCTGATGCCGAGGAAGTAAAATCATTATTTGGTGCCTCACAGGTATGAATCCTTTTGAGCACTTGTCATGAATCATTTCTATTACTGTGATTCAGATGCGTTTGATAAATCTACTTCAACATAAGAAGTTGCATGCATTGTCTAGTGATATCTGGTAAATGAATTTCGGAAAGAATTACACATACATGAGAGAGATTAAACTGGAAATTCATTGGTGTCCTCTAAAATATAATTCTCTGACTGTTCATTCCGTGATATTTTCCTCTAATTAACCAACCTAGAATTATAAGTAGCTAGTGGAATATGAAATAGGTCCTATATCTATAGACTTCTTGCATAACCCCTACATCCAAAATATTGTGCACAAATATGATCTTTGTATATTAGCAACTTTCAAGAGCAGTTATTGAGACTCCTGTATTAACAGGTAAATTCCTCATTGATAGCCATACTTCACCATGAATTACTTAAGTTTTTTAAAGATGGAATCACCATATCCTTTTATTTATGTCCTAAATGTTACTAGGGAAAGTATTTTGAATATACAACAATTTCTGTAGCAAAAGTTTAAAAGAACGAAAACAATTGGAAATTAGAATTGAGTTTTTGAGAACAAGATTGCATGAATGTGTTCCAAAAAAGGTTATCAAATTATATATATTGTAAAAGAATAGCATTGGACAAATGGAGCCTTAGATTGAAAAAGGTTATATAACATGCCAAATATGGTTCTTTTTATCGGATCTGTATCTTTTTAGTTGACATGAAGAATTTTGCCTTTTTGCAGCTCAAAATTGATGGTGATTTCATGTATTTTCTGGCAGACGCTGCAGCTATTGGGGTACATCAGGATTCCATCTCAGTAGTTCTATATAAAAGCTAATATTTTAGAATATTGATCCCAGGCTTGACCTTTATTTTTCAGTTTCAGTATGGAAACCCAGATAAAGTGTGTGTCCCTGTTACTGAAGCAAAAAAGGCTGGAGAGGACTTAGTGGTAAGCTCTTGCAATTGCCATCCATGTCATGATGGTTAGTTTTCATGGAAGTTTATTTTCTTGAATGAATTAGTTGAAAGATCCTGATATAGTATTACATTTTTTTTTTATGATAAATTTGTCTCTGCACAATCAATCTCTTGAGTTTGTACTTGTAAAGAAAGTACTTGGCAGAATAGTCAGTTTAAACCCCGGCCTCATTATTATTTTTATATTTTCAGGATAATGTTATTTAGGAAATAAAAAGTGATTCAAAATTTTAAATATCAATGTTTCATTTGTTTTTGCAGGAAGCATATGCCACATATGTTAAAGAGTTTTTTATTAAGAGCTTTGGATCGGATGTTGAAACATATGACCAGGAACATCTAAAGAATACTTCATTAGAGGGAGATACTGCCGACCGCTTGTGGTGGTTCCAGGTCTGCACTGAAGTTGCATATTTTCAGGTGGCTCCATCAAATGATAGTGTTAGGTCATCAAAGGTTGACACCAGGCATGTGTAATTCTTCCCATGTGGTCTTACATGTTCATCAGACAAAATCTTGCATCTTCTTCAGTGAGAATTCCATATATATTTTGGTACTCAGGCATAAAATTCTAATAAATAAAAAATTTTCTCATCTTTAACAGGTACCATTTAGACCTTTGCAAAAATGTCTTTGGAGAGGGTGTCTATCCAAATGTCGATGAAACAAATATATACTATGGGGGCACGAAAATTGCTGGTATGCCAAGACTGATTTTTTGAGTTTAGCTTATTGTTTATTTCCTTTAATAGGTTCCCATAATAGTGATGCTTTATTGGAAATATTTTATCATTTTAGCAAGAGATGGAAAACCTTGAAAAATTGAAAATCATGGAAGAAGTTGGGTGCTATTACTGCATCTTATATGCTTCAGTCTCTCATTCTTCCTCCTTGCAAATGCTTGAGAAATGTACCATTATCTATCCATGAATGCTTTTGACTTATGACTGTCAAGATATAGTTTGGCATATCAATTTTAATTGGATGCTCCTTGTATTTAAATTTTGTTGGTTGATACTTGTGGATGCTTAGATGGTTTGATTGGATTAACATTGATTTTGTACTGTCTTATTAATGGATGTGCAGGATCAAAGATAGTCTTCACCAATGGATCACAGGATCCTTGGCGACATGCATCCAAACAAACTTCTTCCCCCGAGAGTGAGTTGAAATTCTTTTTCAACGATAATATCTTTTCTCCTATTTGGCTAGATTTTGAGGGGGTTATGACATATGCCGAGGGCTGAACATCATTTCCTCTTTCCCCGCTAACTGATAGATGCATCATAGCTCTGTCTAAGGCAAGAAACAAAATTTCTTAGTCCAATGGCAGAATCAAGCATTGTGCATTTAGTATGTGCCTGGGGTAGCATCTGTCAGCTAGTTGTGTCCTCCAACAGAAAAATAACCTACATGCAAACCAATCTTATAACTGAACGAAAGGTCAAATATCTATTTCTTCTTTGATATTAAATACAAGAAAGAGACAAGGAGTCATCAAAAGAGTTAAGTGAGAAACTAATGAAAGCAGTACTTCATTCTCTTTCGAAATCTGTTGATTCCAAGTCTTCAATTACTCCAGCTATGTTTGGCTGGTTTAAGTCAATAATTTTGTAGTAACCTTTCTTGTCCACTGAAACTTTTCTTTTTTAATCTTCAGTGCCTTCTTACATCATAACTTGTCATAACTGTGGCCATGGAACTGATATGCGCGGGTGCCCCCAGTCTCCTTTAATCATTGAAGGTATGGCTATCCAAGTTCTCTATCTTGAATGGGATGTTTCTTTCTGGTTTATTTGATTCTTCAACAAGTCAGATAGATAGTATTTAATCCACTTCTACTTTGGATTTCAATGAATTGATCTAATAGTGACAAATTGATCCACAACCTTAAAATATGAAATTAACTTATGGACATTGCTTGTTGCAAATGAATGAATAACCATTACCTCATTTTAGTTGTCAGATATCTTATTGGAATATTCCACCTTGGAGAGGTATTTCAACATGAAAGCTTCCATGTGAAGCTTTCTGTTTAGGTGTTCTAAAATGGCATTATTCATCAACTTCCCATTCAAAAGGAAGTATCAAGGCACATATGCTGCCTAGCTATACATCACATCTCATGAAGTTTATCGTTTTCAATTTTAGGTGATTCCCGAAATTGCAGCTCCCCCGATGCAGTTGAGAAGATCAGGAGAGAGGTCATTGGGAACATAGATTTATGGTTGTCACAGTGCCAGTCTTCACGCAGGAGTTCAATCTGAGGGTATTATGACAATTAAACAAGCATACTTATAAATTCTGTAACAAACTATCCACAGATTTATGTTTTACTCATCCCTGGAAGACGTTCTCCTGTATGCTTGCTTGTTACCGTAATCTAATAATAAGTCATACACATTTTCCCTCTTTTGATTGATTCTTTACATTTCCTTCTGAAAGGTACCATATTCTTGCAATTATGGCAATTTTGTTTTGGCCCAATAATGATAGAAACAGGTGAAGATGATCACTTCGGGGTATCTTAGCTGCTTACATATTATTTTGAGTTGTCTTTTCAAACATGTATGCAATTGCCCGCACAAAATTGACTCTTAGCAGTAAGAAGTTTTTGGATACATTGCTAGAAAGGCCCTTTCATCAAGTAAAACAAAAGAGTAAATGTAATGGAGAGGCTACTACAAGAAGAGCAGCATTTCTGCTTTCACAAACCAACATATATGTTTTAACAAGAGCTTAGTAGACGTATCCTTTAACAAACATTCCCTTCTTGGCTTCCTCGGATTCTCCTTCACCTGTGTATTTTCCAAGCTGGGCAAGTGAGTTGGCCTTGGCACGAACAAGCAGTGCTTCTTGAGCTGCCTTAACGTTTTCGGGTCTCCCTCCCCAGGTCTTGAGGCATGTGTTCTGAAGGGCTCTTGCGTAAGAGAAAGAAACGTGCCATGGGTTAGGACCTTGGTTCATTGCATTCAAGTTCAGTGTTGCCTCAACTTCAGATTGTCCACCAGATAAAAACTGTTCCATTTGAAAACACACACACACAAGAAAATCTCAGGAATTAGATACTTAGAATGTTTTTCATGTTCTAACTCAAGGTAGTGGTACTTGCCATGATGCCGGGGACAGCCGGGGGAATTCTCCGGTGGAGGAGCTTGAGGGTGTAATCAGCAACCTGTTGTGGGCTGGCCTTGTCTTTGCACTCTGCTCCGGGAGTAACCATGCTAGGCTTCAAGAGGATACCTTCAAACAAGACATTGTTCTCAGCTAGGTAGAAGAATACCTCAGCCCACACCTTCTGTGCAACTTCAAAAGTCCTGTCAATTCCATGTTCACCATCAAGCAAGATTTCTGGCTCAACAATTGGGACCAATCCGTTGTCCTGCAAGAATTGAACAAAAAATACATTTTGCAATTCTCTTATTAGATACAACTGAAGAACCAACATATGAGGAGGGCTACATTATTTATTAGACCATTACCTGGGAAATAGCAGCATAGCGAGCAAGACCCCAGGCTGCTTCCTTCACTGCAAGTGCAGATGGACCATTGGGAATGCTCACCACAGTACGCCTATGAAAAATATAGTATTGTAATGCAAGTTAACAACAGATATGGCATGACCTTTTTGAAGTTTAGTATAGTGAATTTGTTGATGTATTATACCATTTAGCGAAACGGGCACCCTGCTGGTAGTAAGCAGCAGTTCTAGAGGCAAGGCCATCAAGTCCTTGGCACCAAGATTCATTGTTTGAACCAACAAGAGGCACAAGACCCTGTTTCACTCACCATCCAACCGACAAAAACAAATGTTAACTGATGAAAGCAGCACTAAATGAATTAACTTTAAGATTGATCAAGAAATAATATATATATGTTTGAACTTACCTTGTCAACCTTGATACCGGGAACAATGTTCTGTTCAACAAGGACATCGACTATTTTCTTGCCTTCGACAGTAGATTGGTAGAGTGTCTCCTCAAAGAGGATGGCACCAGAAACGTACTCGCCAAGTCCAGGAGCTGTAACAAGCAGTGTACGGTATGCTTGGCGGTTAGCCTCAGTGTTCTCCAGCCCAATTGAGGCTAAACGTTTTCCACAGGTAGCATTTGACTCATCTATGGCCAATATTCCACGACCAGGGGATGCAACAGTTTTCTGCAATCATAATTTTATATTTATCACACTAGAGGAAAAAAAAAAAAAAAAAAAAACTGTAAAATCTATGCAAGTATTTTAAAAGAACTCACAGCAGTTTTGACAAGTTCATCAGCATAGCTAGCACGGATAGTGAGAGCAGACGGTGCAACTGATTGGCAGCGGAGGACGACGGAGGAGACGGAAGGCTGTCTGAGAGCCTGTCCCTTGACAAACTCAGACTTGTCAAGAACTGGTGAAGTTTTGAGGAGAGAAGCAGAAGCTGAAGCCATCTTTATCTTTATCTTTTTAGAAACAATGGGCTCAAACTTAATCTCTCTCCTCTTCCACAAATACTATACTGCTACTGCTACCACACCGTTAGTTAAAATGGCACATACCTCAAGTCTCATATATATAGTTACACAGAGATATATTTTTTGAGGCCATAATACAATAACCAATAAAATCTTGCCAAGTGGGGTGATAAATTTGCTGACTTGGCTTCTTGTAAACAAGGCTGATAGTAGAAGAAGAAAGAAAGATGGGAGAGATGTCATTTGCTTCCTTTGTGCACACATAAAATCTTGCAAATTGATGGCACAGCTTTTTTTTTTTTTTTTTTTTTTTTTATTTAAAAGACTCAAAAAAATGGAGAAAATGCTCAAGACCAGGGAAATTTTGGAGACTGCTAAGTGACCAGAGAATGGCTTTAAAAGACTTCAATTATATGCCATTGAATTGTAATTGGAGGCCCCATTAGGATTTAGGACATGAGGTTCTTCTTGTGAGTCTAGAAATACAAGGAAAACTACAAATTGTCATAATAACTCGAGCCTATTCAGTGGAAAAGTTAAGCATTTTTATAATCTTTTGTCATACATTTTGCATGCAATCTTTGTATTGAGAGAGGTATTCAAGATTTCACATCTGTTATATGCAGAAAGATCTTCCCAGTTCATTTGAATTTTCAGAAAGGCAAGGATGGAAGGGGGAAGGACAATAATCATAGTCACAGGCACAAATGACCTTCAAAATATAACACAATTTGTTTAGCTACATCAATTCTACATCAAATAAGCAGCCATTGAAAAAGAAAATGAGAAAAAGAAAAAGAAAAAGAAAAAAAGAAACCCTTTCTCAATCAATGAACATTCTGGCCTTACAAAATCATTTGGTAAAAGGGTTTTTGATGTATACTTCAAAGTTGACTCATCATAAGCAGAAGCAAGATACAAGATAATCATGATGTTAAGCCTCGGATATTTTCAACCCAACAAAATTGTGATGCTCCCAGGAAAGATTCTCTACCTAAGATAAGTAGAAGAAACCCAGAGGAGAACATAGGTTATCAAAGATGTTGAAACTTCCAAACTTCTTGGCCCTTTAAGTATTGGAGGGATCACAGACACCATTAGGAATGTTCCAAGAAGCCAGGAGAAAATAAATGTACCAGCTCTGCAAAAAAATAGTACAAAGGAGTAAACATTTGTGAGATTCCTCTACGTGAGATCACTCAAAGGGAAATGCAAGGGGATAGTTCTCAATCTTTCACTTCAAACTCCTGGCATGGGAGAACTAAATCAATTTACTAAAATCTGGACTAATTAAGTGAAGAAATACGAATAGAATCTGGTATGCATTGTACAAGAAACTAATGATGGCTAAATTACATTATCTGGAAGAAGAATTATGTAACTTACCCATATAGGAAAGCTTGGAGTTTGTTCTTCAGCCTGTCGTATATAAAGTACATGGTAATAATAAGTGAAATTGCAACCTGAAGAGTTGGCCCTTCTTCAGTGGGAAATAGTACAGTAAGAGCACCAAGAACCACAAAAGCAATGGAGGTTTTAATGATGATATTCATAGATGGAGTCCGGAACCTGCTTGTAATGGCCTGGACATACTTTGACTGAGATACCTCCCTAACTTTTTTCTTAATGTTGATCTTTGGGTTCTTTCTCTCGTAGAACTTTTGCATGATTATCTTATCATGGGCAGATTCAATTGCATCTACACTTGGTTTATGGCCCGCATATCTCTGTATTAAGAAATTCCTAGCAGCTTGAATTTCATCTTCAGAAGCTTCATTACTGATGCCAAGGCGTTTGTATGGGTCCCTGACATTGATTCTAGGAAAGACACCTGCAAATAAAGGAGCAATTACAGGACACAAATTTCAAACACTGAATCATGAAAGATTTAAAAAAAAAATGGAAAGGCATTAATGAGACAATCCAATGTGAAAGCAACATCCCCTTCCAAATGTGTGTGTAAAACTTGATAGGAAGTTCTAATAGTTCACTGTGGTTGATTTTGAGATATAGAAGGGGAAGT
The DNA here is from genome assembly GCA_025388415.1 of Cynanchum wilfordii. NCBI lineage: Eukaryota > Viridiplantae > Streptophyta > Magnoliopsida > Gentianales > Apocynaceae > Cynanchum > Cynanchum wilfordii. The sequence continues at coordinate 1,029,235 of JAHSUH010000005.1, forward strand.
ACCAAACGTGCGACAAAAATAGGAAGACAACTTCAAAGGGGAAGATCTAGATTTTCTTAGACAACTTCAACACCCCCTCTTTTCAACAGGAATTGAACATTCAACTAAACCAACATGATTGATAAACATCAACCAAGTGAATTGCTTCTATGCTTAAGAGCATAAAAACATACACATTCACCATTATACATCTTTTCTATACTTTTTCCCCCATTTCTCTTTATAGAGTATCTTCTACATAGTTAGTAAATTCACTGGATCTAGCAGTCCTCATTTTTTATCCCCGCATAACAGAAGATGAGAAGGGCTGGATGGATGGACCTAAAGCTTACAACTCCAAAAGTTTTTGCATTAGAACAATTGAGCATTGCCCATAAAACAAAATGCTCCAAAAGTAAATGGACTAATCAATTAAAGCTAGACCAAAAAGTTAATAGGAATTACCTGCAGAATCATTTGTAGCATCACCATAGGAAGCATCCATTGCACACTTGATTGGATATGTACGCCATAAAGGAAATCTTTGTGCAGTACCGGCCCAGTTACATCTACTTCTACAAGAACAAAACATGAGACCAAAAAAAAATATATGTGTGCATAGATAATATACAAAGGCCCCAAATAGCATCTGGTAAGGCATTAACACACCTTCGTAGGGAGGGTAAATTTGTAGACCTCTTAAAATTAGAAAAAAAGATAACTCGTTGGTCATGTGACCCTGGACTCGGGGTGGATTGGTGAAGGTTACACCTCATGGGGCCACAAGACAATCCAGACAATGCCATCATTTAGATAAGCCAGGTAGCAGTTATCTAGCCTCTATCCAATGTTTAATTCAGGTGAGAATATATCAACAGCTGCAATTTATAAATTCATACATAAGTAGCTATAGTGACTAGGAAGGTGAAGATCAAAAGTTAAGAACAATTAATCCAACTGAAGCTGCAGAAAATTCCCTTTGACTATTCCCTGAGAGCTAAAATTTGAAATTCTACACCTTAGCAAGCTAGCAAAGAGAAAAAGGAAACATCTAGGAGAAAATATTCAAGTTATTAAACATTCATAAAAATACATTTCAACCAAAAAGATATTCATCTTGTCATTTGAATCAGACTCCAGGTTAGAAAAATTTAAATAAGATTACCAAGGATTACAACATTTTCCATGACCACTTTCTCTAGATGTTATAATCAGCACTGCAACTTATATACAGAAGAAGAAAAAACTGTCATTGGAAAGAGAAATTGTATAGGAAACCAAAAAAATTCATAAAAATATGAAAATGCACTGTATGATAGTTGTATTTAAGACTTTCAGCGCCTCAAGCATCGAAAGCACCACCAAGTGCTTGAAACAAGTAACCAATAGAGACCGAAAAATGAAAGTTGGCTTCACTAGAAGCACGCTTACACTAAGAATTCACAACACATTATCCTCAAGAAACAAATTTCAACTCAATCATGAGATAGCATTCCAAGATTAAAAATTTTTGAAACTCAAAAAACTGCATTTGCAACATTCTCAGTTGAAGTCTGAACCAACTTCTGAACGTTCCCTCTTATTAGAAAGAACAGCTAAAAAAATGAGTAATTTCCTCTGCCCACCATTTTGAATATGCATTTTTTCAACCTGAGGGCTTTCACCAATATAAAGCTATATAGTTCAAGAAGTTCAGCAATCCCTCTGGTATAATCCCTCAGAAATGCGCAACATAACTCCACAGTCAGTATCAAGAAAACAAGAACGATTACTAGGAATAATAGTAAGAGAGTTAAATGACAGAAAAGGAAAGAAGTACCTGAACCGGAATTGAATTAGCTGCCTTCCCTCATGAAAATCATGCAGCAGCAACAACAACGTCGTGGAAATCAAGGAGGGGGTTATGGATTGGAGTTTCAAGGCATCCAGCAATGGATAGAAGACGAGAAACAAACGGGCATCTAAACGACGAGAGGGTTTTTCATTCTTTTATGAATTTTTTAATATTACTAGAAATTTATTAAAAGTTCATATTCACACAACAATCCGTTGTAGTCTAGTTGGTTAGGATACTCGGCTCTCACCCGAGAGACCCGGGTTCAAGTCCCGGCAACGGAACTTTTTTTTGTTTCAACTATATTAGTACGTTTTCCGGCATAGATTCAGACATGGTTTCGTTTATTAAAAAAAAAAAAAAAATTATAATTGTTATAATCAACCCAAAAACAAAAAAATATAAACAGCCCCTACTCCAATCATAACAATAATGTTTTTTGTCTTTGTAACCACAAGAAATCCAACAACCAATTGTTCTCCGCCGGGAACAAGTATTTAAAAAACTGAAAAAATAATAATTATTCCGTTGCCGGGACTTGAACCCGGGTCTCTCGGGTGAGAGCCGAGTATCCTAACCAACTAGACTACAACGGAGATGTTGAAATTTGTGCTAGCTGCTATTATAAACCAATAAATATTGGGAAGCTCTCCCTAGCAAAAGTACTTATTTTAACTTCATGTAAGTACTATTTTTTGTATACAAAGAATCACTTCAAAATTTTATGTGAAAGGAAAGGTTTTATTACGTGTGCCATGTTAGGCGTAGAAAGTTCCATTTATTGTAAGTGTTCTGCAAAATATTATGTGTTGGAAGATGTTTTGGACATTAGCTTTTCGAGGGTAAAGTTAGTAAGAATTTTAAGAATCTCTTCAAGAAATTGCAAACTATAAAGGATGTTCTTTATTGCTTTTTGGGAGTACAAAATATACTTTAATAATGAGTAAGGAATAATGGATCTCATGTGTGTTTGTGTATGAGTTACCGTTTATATTTGAAGGTTGTAGTAAATCAAGGAATAGATACCTGAAAAGTAGGCATTGTCTATCAACCTAATTTAGGGGCGTGTGTAAACAATGCTTGTCCATTAGAGCTATTTAATGTGTTTATACTGGATGTACTAGTTTGTAAGATGTCATACTATTTGTTTGGTGTTTCTAATCGCCAATCAAGATCGAATAGGATGAAGTAAATCTCATCCATCCAACGTGCAGTATCCATCTTAAACTATCCTATTTACTTGACAAAAACTTCACTTCGGTGCCTTTATAAAAAAAAAAAAAAAATGTTTTAACCTTTGAGTAACCCTTTACATGCTCTATTTTTGGGGTCCCCGACAGCAAATTGGAATATGTAATGAGATTAAAAAAAAAAAAACACACACACACACACACATATATATATATATATATGAGAAAGGGAACAGATATGGCTGAAGAAGTAAGGTGTCCGTGTGCTGTCAAAGTTCAAAAAAAAATTTAAAAAAAGGAAAATGCAAACTATGCACCATAAAAGGACTATATATATGTCACGGGTTGCACCAAATAGTTTCGGCATTCTGTCCTCATAAACCACACATTTTGTTTTCTTTCCAATGTCAATCTATCACTCAAATCCAAATGGTTTGTTTTACCCTAATTTGACAACATTATTCAAAGTAATCTACCAAGTGTTGACTGTTAAATAAGAAAAAATGTTCTTCTATATTAAGTGTTTCATGACAAGTTGATAATGTAGTGTAATAAATTAATTAAAATCTAACTTATTTGGTAACGTACGTACATTGAATAAAATTTTATGATAAAATTTTATTCGTGCGATAAAATGTAAGAATGACATATTTTGTTTATCATTATTTGATAATCACTTAACAATTGATCGAATCAAACAAGCTAATTCCTGAAAACATACAACTTTCTTTATTCTTTCCATTAGTACATTCGATGCCTTATCTTTTACATACCACAAATGTAATAAAGAACTAAACAATTATTGGAAGACTAGGCGTAGAGAGTAGTCCAAGAAATATACACAAATTCCTTTCTTTTTTTTCTTGTTTTATATATATATAATTAAGGGTATCCACTATTGACAATAATAATTGATCCTAATTTCTTAGTTGCGAGACACTTTTTTATGAGCAAGATTTAGACTTCTAATCTAATGATTAACTCTTAACAACCACAACAACAGACATTGTGTTTTATGTTCTCTTTTTTTTGTATGCCTCTCAATGATTACAAACAGGAAAATGTACAAATTCTATATGAACTGAACAGTCTTCTCCTTTGTCAACATTCTAATTAGCTCTGCAATATCCATGAAGAAATTAAGGTGTTATTTTCTTTGTCCTTTGGATAATAACATTTAACGAGTAGTAAGTAGCTGAGGTGATCGAGTGGCCATGCATGTGATAACCTCACAGAGCTTCCTAGCAGACAAAAACTAGCAAAGAAGACAGTGTGTTCCATCCTTGGTCATGGCATATGATTCCAGTGCAAGAGATAACAGGGAACCCGGTACACTACAGCACACCACTACATGCCAGAATTCCCTGCTCCCTTCTAATTAAGCTTCTTGTTTTGTTTTGGTTTGTGGACCAATCATTTCAACTTTGTCTGTCAGCTAATTTTTCCTCCTACATAAGCTTTTTCCTCTGCTGCTAATGATATAAAACTTGGTTCTCTCACCTTATCTAGAACTCTGCCATTGGAGCAAGAAAATGGGATTGAAGCTGTTTATTATAATGCTACTTCTGGTATTGGGTGGTTCTGGAAATTGTTCTTCACATTCACATAGAAAGAATAGGTTGAGAGGTACAGAGAAAGCCTATTTGAAGTGGGTACAGAATGTGGGTTCTCGGAATCATTCCATCTTCGAGGCAGCTAAGAATAAATTTACAGTTTGCAAAAGGATTAAAGTGAATAAAAACTGGAGATTAGGACATTATACAACCGTGCAGAAGGCTATTGATTCAATCCCAATTGTCAATAACTGTAGAGTTGTCATTTCTGTTGCTGCAGGGACTTACAGGTATATATATATATATATATATATATATATATATTCATCATTCTTGGGTTTTTACAATTGGAAAATAATATATATGCAGAGAAAAGATTGAAATTCCAGCAACAATGGCGTATGTGAGCTTAGAAGGAGCTGGAGCAAGCAAGACAATTATTCAGTGGGATGATACGGCAGACCGGAAGGGAAAGAATGGGCTGCCGTTGGGCACTTACGCCTCGGCCACATTTGCTGTGAATGCCCCATATTTCATAGCCAAATACATAACCTTCAAGGTCAGCGCAGCTCTAACTTCAATTCCCAACTTACATATTCTTATTTCTTATGTAAAAATAATATATGTTTTGTGACAGAATAAAGCACCAGCGCCGCCGTCTGGGGCATTAGGGAAGCAAGCAGTGGCACTAAGAATTTCAGCAGATACAGCTGCTTTTATAGGCTGCAAATTTATTGGGGCACAAGACACACTTTATGACCATAAGGGCAGGCATTATTTCAAGGATTGTTATATTCAGGGTTCGGTGGATTTTATATTTGGGGATGGTCTCTCGCTCTATGAAAACTGTCATTTACATGCAAAAACAAACAGTTATGGAGCATTAACAGCACAGAAAAGAGAGAGTATGCTGGAGGAAACTGGGTTTTCTTTTGTAAATTGCAAGGTTACTGGATCAGGTGCACTGTTCTTGGGAAGGGCATGGGGCACTTTTTCTAGGGTGGTCTTTGCTTTTACTTACATGGATAGGATTATTACCCCAAGAGGATGGTATAATTGGGGTGACAAGAACAGAGAAATGTTTGCCCTCTTTCTCCCTTTTTTAAACTCCTTTATATTTTTTCAGTTCTAAAATAACCATGAAAAACTCTTGTTGCAGGACGGTATTTTATGGGCAATTTAAATGTTCAGGACCAGGGGCTGAGTATGGAGGCAGGGTTTCATGGTCCAGAGAGCTAACTCCACAGGAGGCTCAACCATTTATTTCATTGAACTTCATTGATGGCCATGAATGGCTTACATACTTGTAATGTTCTACTAATATTCTTTCTATTGGGGAAGAAAAAAAGATTATTTCGTTTCTTGAGAAATACACCTTAATTAAGTTCAATAATTCCTTAAGTTCACTATTCTATTTCTCATGCACGAAGTTCATCATAGTCATGTTTACAGCAGCAGCACACAGGTCATATACATGTTCTCCCTATATTTTGTTAAGAACCCCCAAAACAATCAACAACACGATATTAGAAGGCTAGGCAATAAGATTCCAAAAGCAATTACCATCTAATAGACAAGAATATATGAGCGATTAATTTACATTAGAGGTTTTTTATACACATTAGAACATACTATATAAGGAAGACTTTCAAATCCCTTTACAATTGTAGGACGAACTGTACACAATTAATTCTTACATAGGAAGCTGAAAATGTACCAAATTATCCCTGCATAAGCAAGTCAAAGCACGTCAGTGTAAGAATATAAAAGATAGACAACCTGAAAGTAGCAGTTAGAAGTTCACAAATTATTAAAAAAAAAAACCTCATCCATAGAAAAAAGATAAAAAGTTTAAACTGAAAAGACACAACGTACTCAAGCCACCAAAACTGATGAAGGTACAGATATTTTATATGAAGTAATTTGCTTTAAACTAGTGCCAGAATCCCCCAAGACAAAAATAACACTCAGCTCTACCCCTAGGATTCACAAATCAAGCATGTGCTTTCTATAGGAGGCATCTTGCAATTAGTATTCACCAAAAAACTTCCAAACTTTATAATGAGAAAATAATACAGATTGAAAATGATGAAAACAATAATCTGCATGTACAAGGACCCACCACAATTTCGTCAGGATTGAAAGAGGGTTACTGTTGCAATGTACCCATTCTTCATGACCTATATAACACAAGAAAGATACAAGAGCTAACATTTCAATAAAGACAAAAGGATAATAAGAAGCAAGTGCATTGCGGAAACAGCAAATAGAGAGAAAAATATATAATAATTTTTAAAAATTAAATAATCACCTCAAAGGCCACATTTTGGTAACCATATACAAAAGTTGACCCAAAAGGATTACTGGTAGAGCCTTGAGTTTGGATAGCCGCTCGGCCACAATCTCCAAGAATCTCCTACAAAACAACCAAACCACACCTTGAGCAAAGAACAATCAGCATAAATTAATAGAATAAGATGGCTATAGAGCTGGGGATGCATGATACTTTTAAACCTGTGGTTACCATATACTAGACCCAGGCATTATCATATTCAGAAAAATCCAATATAGCACAACATTTAAGAGATACATATAGAATTACCTGCCATGCATGTAACTTCCGGAGGGAGATCTTACAACTATGGTTTGAACAAAAATATTCCAATAACCTTACAGCCAATAAAAATAAGTTCAAATCTAATAACTTTTTATGAAAATAAAACAAACTTCTAAATGATCACAGCAGTAGTAAATGTTCCCTCAGCTAAAAATTAAATATTCAAATTTTAATATTCACTTTCCTAAAATAAATAGGTTTTTTATTTAAAATTCTATTAATAACTTCCTTGATTTAACAATTTTACACTATACAAATTAACTCTAATCAAATCAAAATTGGACATTCAACTCTAATCAGAGCAAGTATAATTAATAAATGTTGTGTATTTCATCAAAATGTCATCAGAAATACTACAATTGTTCTAACCAAATAAAAGATTTTTTATAAAAAAGAAAAGTACTTCATCAATCCTTATAATAGATGGTAAATAAAACCCTCATCAATCATAAGTCTTTATTTCATTCACAAAGAAATAGATCCTTTGCAAATGACTAACCTTAACTTGCTCCCACTTTGTGCTTGGTGTTATGGCACGTTTTATACCCTTCTCATCCTGACCAAATGCTCCACCAACTACAAGAGAAATAATTCAAATTTGATAATTTGAAATAACTACAAGATTTAAATAACTAGAAAAACCAATATGAAATACAAAATAATAATAATAACAATAATAATTACCATCAGAACTGTAGATAAGAAAGTTGCATTTCATGTATGAATTGAAATCTGCATGGCCAGGATAATTGGTATGCAACACAAACTTTTTGATTCTGTGGGTCTACACAATTAATTAGAACAATTTAAGATGCATGTAACAACAATATAACACATTTATAAAATTCATAAAAAAATAAAGTACCTGTCCATCAAACAAGATATCTAAACCACGAGTGAAGTAATTGTAAAAATAATCACCACAAATAGTAGATCTTGGCCGAGGATCTGATGCAGAATGAATCACCATTTGATCCACCTACATAATTGAAATTAACCTCTAAACACAAGAATTTGATAATAAACATTTTAAAATAAAACAAAATATGAAGTTAGTAAATACCTGCTTTCGGTAGATTCCACATGGTTGACCTAATTCAATCCCAATATCCTACATGTTACAAGTTACCAAAAATTTATATACTTTTTCAAATGTCATAAGATTTGAAAAATTATAAGAAAGAAAAAAAATAAAAATAAAAATACTTCATCTTACCTGTGGTGAAGCACCAAAAGGTATGCGTTGACCTCCAACTGCAAACCATAGTTCTTCACCTAACTGGTAAAATAATAATAAAAAAAAAACAATCAAATACCAATCCAAGCCTACTCTTTTAACAGATGTTTAAGGATGTATAAGTCATGACAAATGTTTTCAAATTATATATTAAAAGGACATTATCTGGAAACCGAAAAGATAAAACATATATATTAAAAGATGATTCTGCAAATGGGAAATGAGCAGGCAAACCTTAGCATGAACTTCTTCCATGTAAATGCTCCCAGAAGGTAAGGGTGGAGCAAGGGCCTTATCCATCAAAGACCCTACGCCAACTTTACTATCTGTTGTGTTATCGTATATAGAAACACGACAAGCAACCGGAGTTGTCCCATCTGGAAATTCTAATGGAAGTTCCGCTGTAACAACAAGTTAAGAGAGAACATTAGTAAACATGAAATATCTAAAAAATTAAAAAAAAAAAAAAAAAAAATTGCGATGGTAATTAAGTACCTTCTCTTTCAAGACAACAATCGGTATATTGAGAGGGAATTGGAAAAGCAAAAGATAACCCCTACAAAAATTTTAACTACAAAATATTACCACTTATGAAAAAAATTAAAACTAAAAAAATTGGTAATTATCTTATAAACATTCAACCTACAGGGTAAAATAAAGTATATATCCCTCTCTCTTTATCATAGATCCCAGGGAATGTCGGTCCAAAGATTGCATATACAGCCACAAATGTAGCCAAAGTAGATGGACCGCTGAAGAAAAGACAAAAGATGAAAGAATAAATGTGCAATGTCCATCAGAAGGTAGAATAAATAGGTAGGAACAAAAAATTAAAAGAATAAAATTAATTAACTCACCCAATCAACGAAGTTGCATACCGCATTTGCAACCTCTTGACATCAAAAATCTCAACGAGGCGCAACCTCTGATACAAATCGTAACATTCTCAAAACAATGTAACAAATTTATAATTTGAATAATGTTTTATGAACCCAAAACATTACGGAGTGCATCTAGAAAAATTCTACTTAAATTTTAGCAGAATATTTGTAAATTAAAACATTTGGTTAGAAATTTTGTAATGAAAAATGAGGACTTAATTTTCTTCTTATCCAACCATTTTATCCAATAGTAGGGAAACCATAAAATAAAATATAAATCAAATCTACATTTCTTAAATAGTATAGCCCTATTCACAGGAATGAGTACATAATATATACCTGAAGAAATGGTACAAAATATAAAGGTTTAGAATAAATATTGTTTTATGAATGTGGAAGATGTCTACAGAATTTCAAAACATTTTTCTTTTTGCCGAGTATGCATTAATTTCAAGTTGAAGTAGTGATATGAAAGGCTTGCATCTAGAGTTCAACTCCAAAAAGTCTATATTTCTGTTCACAAATTTAACAAAAATTATCATGAAAAAACTGCTAAAGCATCCCAAATAAACAATTAACAAATACCTGTGACCAAGGATCAAAACGAAGGTGAAAACCATGATCAGGGAAGCTTATAACAACATCAAGTTTCAAAGGCTCCTGATAAAACACAAGTGTAACAACAGTTATGAAACATTGAGAAAAGAACTTAGAATCCCATTAAGACCAAAAAAATAAAAGGGCTAAACTGAATAGTCTAAACTAGAGAACAAGAAGCAAGTTCTTCAAACTCAAACCACCCAAGATAGGCAGGAAACAGAAACAAGAGCCTACCGGATACCAAGAAATGTTGGAATAAGAACAAATGAAGAAGAAGAAAAAAAAAAAGTAATGCTGTTACTTTGAACAGGCAAAATAGCCTAAAACAATAATTCTCGTAGAAGAATAATTACATCGAATTAGGAGGGTAGAGGGGGGGAAATGCAAGAAAGTGCCAGAATACAAGCATATTTTATTGACAAAGTGAATATAAACAAATAAATACTTCTTCTAATCCTAACCTCATCATAGTACTTCACATGAACAACATCATAAATGTTGGGCTGCTGTTCAATCTTAGCAAAGGCTTCGCAAATTGGCATTCCTGAAACATCACAAATAATCATCAAACCACCATAGTTAACATAACATGCCCAACATACCAAAAACTATCACCTATCAATCAATTAAAAAACTCGGAAATTCGACGCCAAATTAATCAAAAATAGAATTCAACGGAATTAAACGACAAATGAACTCCTATTTCGCAATTTTAATATATCACACGAATAAACCCAAACTTACTTACCTAGCGAGAAAGGACCAATTCCGACACCTGGACGGAGATCAAGAACGATTGCGCCCATGGCTGTGCCCTCGCATCGGCGTCTGGGTCTCTGTAACATTTTCAGGCTAATAAACCACCAGCAACGAGAATGGACTGATTACTGTTACGTTTATGCTGGATTCTGCTTAATTGGAATCGGCAGAGCAGCGAAATTGCTCCGGCGCTGAGAATTTATGAGTTTGCTTTTCGAATACGGAGCGTTGATTGATGCGATTACCGAATCGGGGGAATATGAAGGACCGCCCAATACGCCTTCGTTTCCCCTTCAAATGTTCCTTAAGCTTTGACAATAATTATGTTTAGTTTAATTTAATTACAAATGAATTATAAAAATCTATGATATTGTTAAATAATATATAATTATTATATTATTTAATAATTAAATAAATAAATACATAAAACGTTAAAAACGATTTTAATAAATTTTTATTATTTAATCAAATTAAAGAAATTACATCCCCGATGCATTACGGATTCTTATAATTTTAACCAAAATGCAAAGGTGAGCTAGTGGTAAGGAGCTCTTCTAATTTAAGTGAAGTTGGGTTCAAACTCTTACTCATGTATGTAGCTGTTTAAAATTTGAGACTAGAGTTTTCTCTGCAAGGGACCAACTCGACTCAAATATGAATTAGTCTAAATGTGAATTTAGCTTAAAAGTATTATCATATAGTTTGTGACTCATCTAAGACTTCAGTGCATAAGCAAAAAAAAGAAATTACATGAGAGAAACAAATTACAAAAATCATGTGCAGCAGCTCTAAAACATTTCAATGTTTACTTAAAACCCTTCCATAGGTATTCAGTCTTACATCTTTCATGAGTAGTCTACGATCTACGCTCTATACTATGCATCAAATAGATCTGCATAATCTTACTTCTGATTAGTAGTCCTTGTCCACCGTCCTGTTCTAATATGCTCTGAGCTATGCTTGGTTGCCACATCTTGTGGATCCTCCAAGGGAAGTTCATCGGAACACTAGGATTATAGGTGCACACATAAACACTGAATGCATGTTATGTTTAGGTCCGAAAGAACAGACTGTTAATCGTATAAAGTTGAAGTAATGCATTTTTAAGATAATAGGTTACCGTACTTACCAAAAAAAAAAAAAAAAAAAAAAAAAAAAATAGGTTACCGTATTGTTGCACGCCCATGTAGGTTTCAAAGTTGTCCGTCTGTTTCCGTTTCCGCTTCCGCATGTAAAAGTGGTCAGGCCAACAGCTCAGTGGACTCTCCCTCTGCTTAGATAGCCCACGGATTTGTATGTTTGGAAACAGAAAAAATATAATAATTATTGATCCAATTTAAAATATATATTTTTTTAAAATTTAAATTTTGTAAATAAAAAAATAAATATTAGGGTGAATTATTATATTTTTTTCAAAAAAAAAAATTGATGGTGACTTAATTTTTAATTAGTCGAGCCAAAGTTGGCTACTGATATCCGATAGATTATATCAAAAAATATATATAATAGAAATAGATTTTTTATCAATAATTTGTTGGTTTAAGTAGATGAAATTTGTTTCACTTAAACATAAATTTTAACTTTGAACATGGTGAATTGAGAAAATTATAAAATAATAGTTTTTCTTAAAAGAAATTTCACGTAATTTAATTTTGAATTAGTTCGATATTCAATTATGCTCGTAAGGTATACAGTAAAGTGTCAAAGTGAACAAGATAATATAATAGTGGAGATCTTTCAAGTTATTATATAAGGAGAAACAAGTAAAGTCATCACGATCTCAAAGATTCGGTATGGATTGTGTCCATATAATCCAACTCTTACTCGGAAGAAAGTCGCACCCTTACTCTAGCTCTTATATGGTACTCACAATAAATGTCGAATTATTAACATTATGTATCATTCACAATACATTTTTTTTATTATGTCAAGTTAAGGGTTTAGAAGAAGCTGAACTTTATTGGTAAATAAAATTTATTATTAATAGTTAACATATTAAAGAAATGAGTTAAGATTTTTTTTTTGTTTGCTTTTTTTGATTTGTAATTAAATACATATTTGTCTCTTTTATTAATGAAATAATCATAAATTATAGCAATACAAATCTTACCAAAAATATCAAATCAAGGATAGAAAAGTAGGTCGAAGGTTGTGTGGCGGAGTGACATAAGATTTTTTTTTTTTATACATGGAAAAGGAAGACTTGGGTGTCGAACCTCCGAAGGGGCGGTAAAAGGGATGACCTCTTGCCACTCCGCCACACAACCTCCGACGTATATAAATGAGTCATTGAATGGCCTAAATTTAGGACTCCTTCCTTTTGTGTTAGGTTGAAATTTTGTATAAAGCGCCTTTTCCTTTGAAATTTTTTTTTTCCATTTTTATTCAGAATGACTGGCAGAACACGAAAGGGTCCCACCACCATTTCTTTAGTTGGATTCCTTTTATTCAACCAAGCTCACCTTTCTTTCTTTTCCTTCTTCTTCGTTTAATTAATTATTTTCCACGTTTGGTCTTCCTTTACCAGATTTTCTTCTTTTTTTTCTTTTTTCTTTATTTTTTGTTTGACAAAAAATAAATAAATAAAAAAGGAGAGAAAGGGAGAGTGGAAGAAGAGAAAAATGCCAAACAAGTAGAAACAAATAGTAGTAATTTTTCATGTCATGATCCTAACACAATAGTAGCGAAGTAAAACTACTTTACTAAACACGGATATTGTGGTCTTGGAGTGAGGTTTGCTTGACAAAGTTAACGTGATCTTGAAATTAATTGAAGTACATGTCACATTCAAGATCGTACTCAATAGTATGTCATATTTAATGTTTCCGATAAAATGGTTACTAAAGTATTCTGCATGCTTTGTCCATGTCTTGTCTAACAATTAAGAGAACACTTTTCATGTATGATAAGTTAGAAGTATATTGGATATGTTCTTTCCCGACCAACTATTTATGCAACATTTTTATCCCTTAGATCATGAAGAATAATCTCTCTAAAACTAAGTGTTTTGGGCAATATTTGTTTCATCATTTATTTTTATTTTTTTCCATAAGGATCCAAAGTATCCTAATCCATACGGGCCGATTAATCCGGACTCGGAGCGGGTCTAGGGATTACGAACTTAAGCTCATCCCAATCTCGGTTGTGAGGGATCGAACCTTGGTCCTCCCTTCCAAATGTAGTCCCTTGCGCCACTACACCAACTGATGATTGGTGTTTCATCATTTATTGAATTAACTGTCGGAATGCCAAAGGCAACAACAATTCCCCTAGTTACTCAACACAAAATCTTCAATCCAATCACCCTTTCCTTCCTATGTGGACTTCAGAGAGTTTTATCCCCGATCATTTTTTTCTTCCAATGAGTTAAATAATTTTAATAATTTATATATATATATATATATTTTGTTGTTGGAAGTGAGATTTATTTAGCAAATAAGTTAGGACGTGTTTGTTTTGTAATGAAATCAATTTTCTTGAAGTGGGGAATTAAAGAAGATCCAAACGTCACCTAATCCCACGTTCCTCATAATCTGGTTCCTCCGTGTTTTTACACAGGCCGACAAATAATGTGGACTTTTTTTTTTTTTTTTTAATAATTTATTCATTTCGGGGTCTTAACTAAATTAAAGTTGAGCTGTGACAGATTTTTAATGAAAAAAATTCTTTATACACTTATCTCTTTATAAGTAATCAAATTCTTTCTACTTGAATCATCGAGATCGAGTGTATGGATAAATAATGTGGAATTTGAAAGTAAAGAGAAGAAGAGTAAGGCAAGGCGTCCCTGTTTGGCTGGTGACACTGAATTTTTTTGTGTTGACTACATTTTCTCTCTCTTGGGTAAAACTGAAAACCAAATCGAGCCAAACCAAACAGACTTGACGCACTAAAAAACCACCACCAATAAAAGAATACGAATCTGCAAATCCAAACCATTCACGTGTTCCTAATTCCTTCTTAGTCATGAGCCGCGTTTGACGCTCCAATTGTCATAAAATTCCAACTTCCCTTCCTTAGTGACCACTTGCATTTAAGGTTTATCAGGAAAATGTTACCACTGCAATTTTGTACCTCCCTTTTACTGTTTAATCATATTAGTCAATATACATATATATATATATACATACATACACATTACACAAAAATTATAACTAATTCAATCTATCGAGTAGTTATTAAGTATAATTTAAAACTCTTAATGACACGCTTAGAATCCCCAAAGTTAGTGTATTGTGACTTGAAGTTCATATTGCTTGTATATGAGATCGACTAAGCGATTATTAAATAGGAATTTGAAGTTTTTTACTCTAAATTTTAAATTTTTGAGACATAATATTGAATTGTTTATAACAAACAATATTTAATTTTTTTATATTTATCTTAAAATTACGAGAAAAGACAAAAGATCTTCTAGAACATAAAAGGAGATTTTAAGTCGTTAGGTTAACCCAATGAAAAAATATATTATGAATGCTTATAAGAGGTCGAAAATTTGACATTCGTTATGATCTTATTATGTAAGAGATAAAGTGAGACTTTCTATTGAATAAAAATTAAATTTTATGGTAAATTTTGTATCGAATTTGAATTAGTGGAGCCGGAGGTATGACAGGGTGGGGGTGAAATTGAGAAGTGGAAAAAGGTTAAAAAAAAAAAATCTTAATACATTTCATAAACCCATAGTTCGGAAACCCACTATTTCTCTCTCTTGCACTGCATTTTACACGCAGAAAGAGAAAAGAAGAGGGTGAGAGAGAGATACACGGTAGCCAATCCTATCATCACACCACCACCACCGTCTAGTTCTTTTCTCTCTACTGTTCAAAGCTCAATTTTTATTTTTTTCGTACTTTCTTTCTTCCTTCCTTCCTTCCTTCCACGGCAACAACTACAATTAGAGTCACGAGACGTCATTAGTCAATGATCACGGCTAACTTCGAATCCCGATCAAGACGGAAATCTTCAAGGAATTTTGGAATTTAGGGTTTTCTTAGCTCAATTAACTGTTATGGAAGGTCAGGAGGATTCTAGTTCCAGACCATGTCTAGATACAGCTCAGAGACAAACATCTGTCGGAGCTCAGAGTCAAACATCTGGTGGGGGAGTTCCAGTTGGAGTGGGAACAGGGAGTCAGTTTTCTTTGATTCGTGAAATGGATGAAAGCCAGCTTGTTGGAGTTCCTTTGGCTGTGGTCGGACTAGCTGCTCCCACGGTTAAGCCACCGGAACAGACTTCTGTGACCGTTCCGGCGGAGATCAAGTCTGTAGTAACACTGCCTGTTGGGCAGCAAGTGGTTGAAAAAAGGAGGCGTGGGCGCCCGCCCAAAGGGCAGGTTCAGGCCCAGGTTCCGAAGCCTCTGATTCCTAAGAGGAGCAGGGAAGAGGAAGAGGACGTGTGCTTTATATGCTTTGATGGTGGTTCACTAGTGTTGTGTGATCGCAAGTGAGTTTCTCCTTTTTCTTTTTCTTACTCTCTTAGCTTGTTTATAAGGTACAAGTTCGAGCTTCTTTCCATTTCAAAAATAAAAGCTTCTGAGAATATTAATTAAGCTCAGTTTAAGTTATTATACTCGTAAAACTCTGGAAAACAGTTAAGCAATTTTGGAACTATTACCGAAGACTAATACATTTCTTTTAATTAATTGTTAGGGGTTGTCCAAAAGCGTATCACCCAGCTTGTATTAAGCGGGATGAATCTTTTTTCCGATCTAAGGCAAAATGGAATTGTGGTATGTCATTTTGCCTTTTTCTTTTGCTTTTCTGTTGGTTAATTTTATATGTTTTAGTTGCATTTTGCCGCTGAACTCCCTGGTACTAAGTTAAAGCAAGAAATGTAACTGACACGGCGAGAAGTTTGAAGTGCATCTGACAAGCATGTTAATTTCTTGGTTCTGGGCTGCAAAGACAATCTCCCAGTCAGCAATAATAACCAAAAGACTCTCTAAAGAGTAAAGACTAAAGCGTATACTTAAAGAGTTCATGAAGTTTAAGGCCTCATATTATGCGACACTCATTGCACCTGCTGTTGCCTTCATTTTCTGCTGCAACAACTAAACATGCTTCATTTATTTATGTCCTTCAGATGACATACCTCATTTGACCTTATGTTACGCTTGTGCCTATTGAGGTTACAAATTGATTGCATCTTTAGGGGATAGATTTTTTACTTTTCTTTCCCCAAAGCTCTAGAACAGGAGAAATTACCGAACTTTATCTCCATTCTCTAAAACTGTTCCTCCAAGCATATTATCGTGTATATAATATATAACATTAATATGCCTTTTTCTTTGGCATAAAGATATTTCTTTGATATGCCTGTTTAGTTTTCGCATGACCCCAAAGTTTTCTGCCAAGGCAATTTGCAGTTTTTTGTTCATGAGATTGACTGGATTATTGTCCTTGATATGTCTCCTTACATCAATTTGTTGTGGACACAGCGATCAAACTTTATACATGTGTAGCAGTTGTTTTACCAAGGTTTTAATGTGTTTATTCTTTCAGGTTGGCATATATGCAGTGTATGTCAGAAGGCATCATATTATATGTGCTATACGTGTACATACTCATTGTGCAAGGGATGCACTAGAGGTGCTGAATATGTATGTGTTAGAGGAAACAAAGGCTTTTGCACAACATGCATTAGAACTATCATGCTGATTGAAAATAAGGATACAGGAAACAAGGAATCGGTATGGATGAGTATATCTTCTATGAATTTTCTAATTTTTTTGTACTTCCAATTTCATTCTTAACTGATGAATTTGATGGCATTGTTGCTCCATAAGGTTTTGTGAGATCAAGGACCATCCTTTAGACGATTGGTACCTAACTAATGTGTTTTTCATGTTTCTATCTATCTTAATGTTGGCCTTAGGATTTCATTTTGCACCTAGAATATTTGACTGTTTATCTATCGCATAAGTAGTAATCAAATACTGACCAACAGTTGTTGTATGTCCATCTAAAATATGTTTGTTGTTCTACTGGCTCTTCTTCCCCACACGCCTCCCCTTCATGGGTTGATCAAAGAAAAAGTCAATTGATTCATTTCCTAATGTTTTCGAGTTAGATTGCCTATATTTGTGTGGATGGACAGACCATATTCAAAAGAAATCATTTATGTGATACTAGTCAATTAGGACACCAAAATAAATGCTAAAATCTTGCTACTGGAATTTGCTACTGGAATATGCTATCTACTGTATTATCGGAATAACCCCCAAGTATGTGCTTTGACCTTTCAGAGTAAAAAAAAAAATTGATGCTGTTCCTCGTTGACAAATGTGTGCTACCTGTGTTTAGTTTTCGATTAAAACCTCTATGTTTTTGTCTTTTCTCACTTTAAATGGTTCTGTGCATATAAAACAAAGGAAAGAGGGTGAGGGTGAGGGTGGGGGTGGGGGAGAGAGAAGTTAATTTGGTGGTAGTGGCAGAGATATGCCATTTTGTTAAAGTGTGTTTGATGATGGGAGAAAGTAATATCTTACTGCTTCTCCTCCAAATCAATATTTCCCTGCCTTCCAAATTGGAGGGTTTGGTGCCCGTGAAGTGCAATAAATCACTCAAAGAGATCATTATTTTAAATTTAACATTTATATAAGAGAGACGACGAGGGATGACAATCTAAGTTCAGCAGGGGGGAAAAGAAGTAGCTACAATTTCCTTTTTCCTCTCCTTTTTATCGTGCCTCTTTCTCAGATTCCCCTTCATATCATCTAAGGAGGTTCCAAAACATGGTTTCCTGATGAGTATTTATGCATCTTTCCTCTGGCCTCCCCTTTTCCACAAACCAAACTTTGCATTGGTGATGAGTATTTTATCTGATGGGCTAATCTGAATATCTTATTTTTCTATTATCATTGGCATTGTGGCTTGAAAAAAAGCACAGATTCCTCTACAAGTTTTTGTTGATCAGATAAGACTGTACGTACGTGGCAACTAACAACCCATTCCTTATTTTGTGCAGATTCAAGTTGATTTTGATGACAAAAGCAGCTGGGAGTATCTTTTCAAGGTTTACTGGGTTTACTTGAAGAGTAAGCTGTCATTGACATTAAATGAACTTATTGAGGCAAAAAACCCCTGGCAAGGAATGGTTGCATTGGATAACAAGCAACCAACACCTGATAAAATCAATAATGCAGAAGGCAGAGTTACTTCTATTTCAGATGATTCCTCCAAACATTTGGAGCTGAATATACCCATGGATCAACCCATGTTACCAAACCAGAATTCTCTAAGCCCTGAAAAACTAATTACTGACAGAAACACAGTGGTAAATGGATGTGCAGAGTGGGCTTCAAGAGATCTTCTTGAGTTTGTTGGACATATGAGGAATGGTGATACATCTTTTCTGTCTCAGTTTGATGTCCAGGCTCTTTTGCTAGAGTATATTAAGATAAACAATCTTCGCGATCCTCGTCGGAAAAGCCAAATTGTGTGTGATTTTAGGCTAAAGAATTTGTTTGGGAAGCCACGTGTTGGCCACATTGAAATGCTAAAGCTTCTTGAGTATCATTTCCTTGTAAAAGAGGATACACAGAAGAACGCTTTTATTCCAGCTGGAATTGTTGGCAGTGTAGCAACCCATACGGGAGTTGATCATGACAATGACCTTACTTCAAATCAAAATAAGAGACGTAGAACCCGAAAAAAGGTTGAAGAGAAAGTATTTCAGACCAATCTTGATGAATATGCTGCTATTAATGTTCACAACATTAATTTGATATATTTGCGGCGTAACCTGATGGAGAATCTCCTTGAAGATATGGAGAAATTCCAAGATAAGGTTGTTGGTTCCATTGTTAGGATCAAAGTATCTTGTAATGATCAGAAGCAAGATATCCATAGGCTTGTTCAAGTTGTAGGTATAGTTTCTAACTTTCTTTACATGTTGCATTTCTACTAGATGTTATTCAATATGGTCTAAATCTGGATGTAACGTGTGCAGGTACCAGTACGACTACCGAACCTTATAAAATTGGTGATAGGACAGTAGATATCATGCTTGAAGTACTTAACTTAGACAAAAAGGAGACCATCTCTATAGATGGCATTTCAAACCAAGAGTTATCTGAGGTATTTGGTATACTCTTTTTGGTTTTGTTTTATTTTTGTTATTTTCTCCGTTTCTAACATGTAGCAGTTTGAACAAATGCATGGAAGTTTTACTGCTATCATCATAGGGGACTCTTCTTGCTACTGCTTTTTCTCTAGGGGACCTGAGTGCGTAGTTTATATTAGACATGACCTCGTGCTCATAGATTTTCTTCTTATCTTTTGATTTCTGAGATTTGACATAGCATGAGTTGTTTTCTCCAGCATTCTCTTAATCCCTTTATTTCTATCAGGGCCAGAGCTCTCAATTTCCTGATTTGGCTTTTAGTCTTTCCCTTGTGTGATTGGTCTATTGTCTGTTGAACTCTGATAGCACTTACTTCTCATCCTCTGCTGCTCTTATGGTCAATCAATGAAAAATCTATCTCTAGATCTAAATGTCTAATTGTCCTGGAAAGCCATGTCTTGAAGATGTTAAGTTTATACATAACATTTTAGAGTTAGAAGCTCTCAAGTGATTATTCAAAATTTCTCTCCTCAAACTCAATCTCCCATGCACAATCAAGAGGGGGAAACATGAAAATGGAGAAAGTTATGGGTCATAACTTGTAAGAATATGGAAAAATAGTTGCGATAAACTTTATGGGTAGTAATGTCCAAGCTATTTTCTGTACGAGATGCTTGTTATATAGGCTAGTGGAATTGTTCCTAATTAGTTGTGTATAGTGATCTTCTTGAGGTATTTTCTCATGTCAGGATGAGTGCAGATGTCTTCACCAAAGTATAAAATGTGGGCTTGTAAAGCGGTTTACGGTGGTGAGTGAACCTTCTTGTATTTTCTATTAGTTTCAGTGAAAGATGTATGTGCCATTCTTGTTAATATATTAGTGTTATGTTGTAGGGTGAGATACAAAGAGAAGCAATTGCACTTAAGCCAGTGAAGCTTGATAACGTAAGCTTTTCATGTTGAATGTATTTCTCCTTTTGTCATGAAGTTATGCTGCTGCAGCAGCATAGTGCATCAATAAATTTCATTGTTTTTGAATTAGTCTTTCATTTTGTTTCTATGTGCATGCTGTTATTTAATTTTCAATATCATTTTGCTACAGACTGATGTAGTTTTTTGTGTTGAATTCAATTCTATTGCAATTTATGCGGCACTTTCTTATTCGCCATTTTACCAAATGCAGTGGCTGGAGTCAGAGATATTACGGCTCAATCATCTAAGAGATCTAGCTAATGAGAAGGGGCGTAAAAAGGAATATCCTTTTCTTATTATTATGATCTATTTTGAGCTATTGCAATAATACTAATTTTTACAGTATCTGGCTAGTGAATCCCTTTGGCTGTTACATATTAAGAATTTGGAGGAAGAACTCGTGTTTTGATTTAATAACATTACATACATGATAGTTATTCTTTGACGATTTTTACGCTTAGAGAATGTGTAGAGAAGCTGCAGCTTCTCAAAACTCCCGAAGAACGGCAGAGGAGACTAACTGAAATTCCAGAAGTACATGCTGATCCAAAAATGAATCCCAATTATGAATCTGAAGATGATATGCCTGTAGATAATGAGAAGAAACAAGGTTGGTTGCAGTGGTTGTGAATTATTATTATTTTGGTTTCCTGTTCTGTCAAAATGAAATTTGAATAAGTTCTATGTTTTCTTCAGGTGAATTTTCTTGGTCAAGGCATTCAAAATTCAACGTAAATGAAAACCAGCCAATCTATCCCACGAGAAGAGGTAAGATTTTCAACAATGCTGCTAATCTTTGTAATTATTTGTTGTCTAATCATTATATGGGCGTGATAATTTATCCAGTTATTGAAGATGGACCCGTCAGAACTCAGCAATTGGATGATAAAAGTGACAAGGTAGGACCAGATAGTTGTCCGAAGAATGAATATCAGGCGATTAATGATGGCTCTTTAAGTGGTTGGAATAATGAAGCTATGCAGAGATCAGGTTTTGAATCTTCAGCTGTGACTTCGTCATCTGGAAACTCCCCTCCCACTGATAGTAGTGAAATGGAAAAAATGTGGCATTACCGTGATCCAAATGGTAAAATTCAAGGACCATTTTCCATGATGCAGCTGCGGAAGTGGAGCACAACTGGCTACTTCCCTGATGATATGAGGATATGGATTAATAATGAGCAAGATGGCTCCATACTTTTAGCTGATGGATTGAATGGACAACTATTTAAAGCTTCTCTTTTATTGCATAACTTTTCTATGCAGTCTCAGGAAGCTGAGATTCGCTGTGCTGATAGCTTGTGTGAAGCAGATGGAGGGAGTAGGTTTACCAGTAGGACTGAGACTGATGGTAAAGTAGGTGTCTTGCAAAATAATGATTCAAGAATTCATTTTAATAGTACCCATGAATATACAAGGTCTGGGGAGCCAGGCTCCATATCATCTGATTGGAGCGCACCTGTAGATGACTCAGAGATGCAGCCTAGAGAGGTGAAACCATGTGAATTGTCAAATAATAACAATTCTCGTTCTGGTCTGACTTCAGTGGGTAGTAAATCACAATCATTCAATCTTGAGCAGGCATCTATAACCCCCCTCTTAATCAAGCGAAGGAGCCCCAAGTTAAGGACTCCAACTCTGTCCTGGATGAAGGAAATAGAAGTTCCCATTTGAAGATAGTGGATCAAATCTTTGGTGAACAAGATCATGATATGCCATCCTGCAGTCAGAGCTCTGGCGTTCAAGCTTCTGGACAAAATTTGAGACCTGTACCACTTGATTTAGATTTAAATCAGAATGACTCTAGTTCCATTTTAGTACCTGTGACCAGACCAAATAATTCGTTGCAACTGGATGCCACAGATCTCTTGGATCTGCCAAGCCCTACACCAAATCTGAATATTGGTCAGGCTGCAGAAAAGCCAGAAATGATGTCTGGTAGTGTGCCTGCTCAGGAGGCAGGGGTGTCAGATTTGCCTAATCTTACGCTAAAGCCTATGGATGAGGATCTGCCAAGTCGTATGGAAAATCCAACAGATGAGGATGTTCAAAGGTCTACTGCAAAGCGAACAGATGGAGATCGGAATGCTGACCCTAAGCAATCAGTGTCTTCTAAACTTCCTGTTCAAGATTCAGGTCCTAATTTGAGCAGTGCTGCTAGTCTAGTGGTTGGTGGGGCAAGACTTCCAGAAATAACTAATGAATGGGGTGGATATTCCCCTGCTCATGCTAAAGCTTCCACTGAGGGATGGGATTCTGGTATTGTCTCCATGTCTTCCTTAAAACGGCCTGAGGCAGTTGGAGATCATATTGCTTTTCCAAATTTAAATAGTGAACCGGTAACTCATTCTTCCCCGTCCCAAGCTGCACCTCATGTGTCTAGTTGGCAGGCAGTTGTGAGTGAGCCAATTGAGTTCAGCACTCTGGCTGAGGAATCAGTATCAGATCTATTAGCTGAAGTTGATGCTATGGAGTCTCAGAGTGGCTTGGCTTCACCGACTTCTGGTATGAAATACAGTGATGAAAGAAATGACTGTTTTAGTTCCATTGAGGAGCTCAGCCCAACTCCTGATACTGGGAAAAGTGATGCCTGCTCTGCTGATATACAGTTTCCTTCTCAACCAACTGTAGTAAATGATCCAGTTGGAGTGTCTCGAGCTGATGCTTTTGATCCTTTAAAAAGAACTGGTGGACATTCAACTTCAAGCAGTGAAGGAGATACCAAATCTGCTAGTGCCCCAGTAGATCACAGGACTTCTGGTTCAGATATTCATCCAAGTCAAGGCACGGGTGCTGGAAACATGGCTCGTGGTAGGGGGTTGGAGCCCTTGGATACTGGGTGGGCAGGTGGTCAGGGAAACATGAATATGGGTTGGGGAGGACCTACTCAGGGATTCTCCAATGTGGGTTGGGGACCTAGCATGGGACCATCATGGGGGAACCCAAACTTCAATGTTGGAGCTTATAATGGAAATGTTGCCTGGGATAGCCCGAGAAGATATGGCGGTGGGGATAGGTTTGGTGGCTCGAGAGACTGGGGTTTTCAAGGCCCAGATGTAGGATATGGTAGGGGTAGGCCTGCATGGAGCAGGCAACCGCATGGTGGCAGTAGTGGAGGGTATTCTAGACCACCCCCTAAAGGTCAGCGTGTTTGTAAGTTTTATGAGAGTGGGCATTGCAAGAAGGGGGCTTCATGCGACTATCTCCACCCATAAAAGCTCAGGTTCCATGTAATTCATTGCTTTTCGATTTTTCTGTACAATCAATTCTTTAGAAGAAGTTTCTATTCATGTAGGTAATGGCCTAATTCAACTGGGAATATATATATTAGCTGTCCTTAAATACGCAATTTTTTTTCCTCGAAATAATTTTGTTGTAATGTAGTAGTAGTCAAATAGAGCTAAACGAAAAAAAAAAAGAAAAAAAAGAGGAAGAAACTTCTTAGCTTTTCTATGTTGACAAAGAAGTTTGTCCATAGTAATCAAATGGCTATGAATCTGCAGAGCTAGCTGTAGGGCTATTATTAAGCCTCTCGTATGTATTTGATTATGTAAAAACTGTTCTGCTTCAATTTCTGTACTGCTCGACTTTGAGGCTTTTATTGTGTAGTACTTGTTCTGCCTACATATTTGAAGGAAATGTTATTACTCTCTTACACTTTGTTGCAGATTTGATTGGTTTCTTCTCTTAGCAGTTTGATTAAAATGGGAAATATTTTCAGGTTGAATAAGTTCTATGTTTGTGATGAATCCTAATATATTGTTCTAGGATGTGGAGAAAAATTGTTGTCTTGACAGTTTCCTTCCTTTGATCTGTAACTCAACTTTCTGGAATCCTAGGACACTGTCACACAATTATCCAGATTTTTGTAGCTCGTCCTAATTTCTATCCGATTTGTAATATATATTTTCTCTTATGACACCACAGTGGTACAAATAAATATGGTTAAAATTTGAATAATTGGTTAGTTTGATCACAAACAAATTTACTTTTGGCAACTTCAGTCTCAATATATTTTTTTTTAATTTTTAAAGTCCTAAATTTTTTTATTAAAGAAAAATAAAGTCCTATTGACAGAATTTGTCAAAAAAATATAAAAAATTAACCGTTTATATTATTTAACTAATTTAAAAAAGCTAAAAATGTCGTTACATGTGAGGATGAAAAAAAGAAAAAAAAAAACTTACCAGCAGACAAACCAGTAGTCTTAGTGGGAGAGAGGGGAATAAAGCTAGCACGTATTCCTCTTCTGTACATATACTTCTGAATTCAAATGGTTGTCCGTTGGAAAAAATCCAAGGCCACTAAAAGAACAATGGCCAACATATTTGAGTTTTGAAAATCCCATCCACTTAGCCACCGGAGACTTGATTCCGTCACAGGCTATGACTACCTGCTTGATGAATAGCGTCAAAGACGAAGAAGAAAAGGGATTTTCAAATGAAGCTATACCTCAACAGAGAGGTGGTTACCGTTCTCAAATTCCAAGAGAATTTCATCTTTTTTCTTCTTTTCAATATTTATGAGCTTCAATGAGAAAGAAATGACATCTGATGACAGTTTATTTACCTTGAGATTCTCGCTGTAAGCATTTTATTCTCCACTTCAATGTTTTCAATGTTTTTTCTTCTTTTATTATGGAGATCTGATTAGAGATAAGTTAGATTTTTCTTTTTTGAATGTTTTTTTTTGTTTGTTTTGTTGCTTAAATTATAAAAAATGTAGGAGCATACGAAGGTTTCGGAGTATGTCAACCGGCGGCAGTTTCAAAATTATTTTTTTTAACCAAAACCTTCCGGTAAAATAAGAACAGCCCCTACATTCAAACCCCCCTTTTACCATTAGCAAGAACTTGTTTCAGTTGCATATCATAAGGAATTCGAACAACCGCTTCAAATACAGTATCGGGAAGTACCGCTTGCGGTACCTCAATATCCACGGACTTGTTAGCTAAATGACAATTGACACATACAATACGCCCCGTCGCTTCTCATGGATTTTCATAACTCTGCTGTGCAAAAATGGGATATGCATTTGAAATGACCGTCTGAGTTATGATAACATTTTTACCCATTTTTTTTAATTACTTAAATAATATAAACCGTTAACTTTTTAGGTTTTTTGACGGATTTTATCAAAATGACCTTATTTTTCTTTAATAAAAAAATTTGAGACTAATATTTTTCTTAAGTAAATTTGTTTAGGACCAAACTCACCAATTATTCTTAAAATTTTTTATCAAATAAATTAAAAATATATATATATATATATATCAAGGATCTAAAATGCGAAATAAGAAAGATGATATAAACAATTCATTAGTTTTTTTTTTTTTTTTTTTTTTTTGTCAAAAATAGAAAAGTATTTTTTTTCCATTATATTATATCAGAAAACACCCTCAGCCGACGATGACTTTGCAATTTGATGAACATTTGCTTGTTCAAATTTGGCACGTGTCGACATCAGAACAAAGAAAAGGTCATTCTCATTCATAGTCGTCCCACAAACTTGCAATTCGAAGTTGCATCTTGGTTCGTTCAAAATTGAGAAAGCAGCAAATTTGTAAAGCAGATGTTCTTCAATTTTGGAGATCAAAATTCAATTTGATTCTGTTGTTCTTTATTTTTAATCTCGTTAGTGCGGAAAAAAAATATATATAGAAAAAAGAATAAAAAGGGGAAAATGTCATCATCGTCGTTAACTTCCACGCAGAGATATGCAGCCGGAGCTCTTTTTGGTCTGGCACTTCACCAGGCTCAGATTCAGCAGACCCGACAATTGGGGTTTCCCTCTGATGATGATGTACCAGACCGGATTAGCAGTGGCAGCAGCAGTGATTCCGTCTCCGAGGATCCCGAGCTCTGGATCAATGAGTTCTCCGACCTCCTACGCCCCATTTTCAGGTTTCATACTGACATTTTTCTTGTTAATTTTAATTTTTTTTTTATCTTCTTTTTGAATTTCCTGAGTATATTCTGAAATGTACTATTATTTCCATTTCGTTCGTGTAAATGCTATTTTTTTATATGGAATTGAAGTCTCCATTTTTTTTTTTTTAATTTTGGGGTTGGTGGGTGGGGTTGGGTGGTCCTTAGATAATTTGCCATCCAACTGATGATTTCTTGATGTATATTTTTGGAGCATAATTTTCTTGATGGATTGGTGAATGAATGTGCAATGAATAGGTTTCTAGAGATTGATGAGAAAGCATGGACTGGACTCGAGGAAACTAGTGCTTGTTCACCAGTGACTCATCATGTTGGAGGGGTGAGATGTTTTTTCTATCCAAATGCTCTTTCTTTCTTCTTTGTTTTTATTTTTTATGTTTGAATTGTTAGATTCTTTATCTATGGCCTCATTGGGTTTATCCGGGTCTATTCTGAAGAGTTATATTAAATCAGATTTTAAAAAATTGGGCACTTTAGCACTATGCTTGTATAGTTTTTGCAACCTCATATCATCACTTACTTGGTGTTAATGAATTTAATCTTTTATTGTTAGTTCCTGAGGCTAATTTCTGAGGAATCTGAGAGCACGTCTTTGGAAGCAGCTGATAAGGAGCTCGCTTTGTTGAAAGGAGTAGATGCCATCGTTTCGAGCATAGAGGGTGCTTCCCTTGATCACCAGTCTAAGAAGGAGAAGCAACGGAATTATGAGAATGAGTGTCGAGAGAAATTTTCAACTGCTGGTGAAGAAACAAATTCGAATTCTGAAGTTAAAACGCTGGATGCTGAAAAGCCGAAGGAGATAAATGACAAATTAGCTGATGTTCCACAACCTAACATAGATCCTCTCAGTGAATTTGGTGAAAAAGTTTTGCCAGAGGTGACAATGCTTAGCTATGGAAGGAAATTGACAGTTCTTTATGAGCTTCTATCAGCTTGCTTAGCTAATTTACCTGAGGATAAGAAGAAAACTAAACGGCGGAGAAGGGGCTATGATGCCAGGCATCGTGTCGCTCTGCGGTTGCTGGCAACCTGGTTTGATGTCAAATGGATTAAAGTGGTAAACTTGTGCTTTTGTATACTATTTTTCCATCTCTGTGTACTTGATTGACCTAACTCGATATTCAAAATTCGATATTTTATGAGCATTTTCAACATATGAAATGTGAATCCTAAGTATGTTAGTTGGAATTGTAGGCATAAATACATTTTTATCACTTCATTTAATAGCTGAAATAAGAGTGGAATATGATTTTTGGACATCACTCACCCCTTATATGGGATGGACAGTTTTTAGATTGTCCCAACGTGGCCATGCTGTTAATGAATGCTCATTTGTCTTTTTCCTTGTCCTCATTGGGAAGATAGCCAAAGCATAAATGTCAGGACTTTTCATATTTCTTTCAGCCATCGGTATTTTTCAAGATATTGTTGCCCGCCATGCTTTCTATGTCAAGTCCAAATTCTGGTATAATGTTTGCATGGTATCTTACATTTTGTTTCCGAAATTAATTAATTACAAACTCCTACTTCTTGTCTTTGTTTAGGACATGGTTAATTTGCTCCTATTTTCAGTATTGCTTCATGATTCTGTGCCTGAACAATGCTAAACATGAATGAGAAGGCCAACTCTTCTATATGTCCTTGCAGTTTCTTCTCCAAAAAACTTTTCTCTTCCTCAAACTGTCAAATTGCATGAACATCTAGACCATGGAATAAAAAAGTCTTTTTTTTTTTTAATCTGTGTTTGGTAAGATTTTTTTGTTTGTTCGTTTGTTTTTTTTTTTTTTGCAGGAGGCAATTGAAATGATGGTCGCTTGTTCTGCAATGGCATTGTTGAAACAAGAGGAATCAAAGGAAGAGCAATCACCTAAAAGCTCTTGGGCAAAGTGGAAAAGAGGAGGAATCATAGGGGCAGCTGCATTAACTGGAGGGACTTTGATGGCAATAACTGGTGGTATGGTCCTTTCCCTTTGAGTCCACATGAGGCCTATGCCATTTTATTGCATAGATAATGGAGGAGACTTTGTATGAGGTATGTTTGTTTAAAGTTCCATGTGTCTATCATTCAACAGGATTAGCTGCTCCAGCTATTGCTGCTGGTTTTAGTGCCTTAGCACCAACACTAGGAACCATCATCCCTGTGATTGGAGCAACTGGATTTGCTGCTGTTGCAACTGCAGCAGGAAGTGTTGCAGGTTCAGTTGCAGTTGCTGCATCCTTTGGTGGTGAGTACATAACTACATCATGGGATGTTTGTCTTAATTTCTTTAGCTTGAGATATTAGCATATAGTTCAAGAAATGGAACAAGCATTGGTTGTTCCATCAATGCAGCGAGTCCAGCGAAGATCTAATGTTTTTGTTGCAGTACTCAAAACAATGTCAGAGTCATACTTCAATTCTTAACTTTAGTATTAAAATATTGCAACATCTTAATGAGACTTCAATGATCCTAGCTGCTGGAGCTGGACTTACTGGGACTAAGATGGCTCGGAGGATAGGTGATGTGGATGAATTTGAATTCAAAGATATAGGAGAAAACCGAAGCCAAGGGGTGGGTTCCTTTGCTCTGTTTTATTTTATTTTTGTATGATTCGGGAATGTTCAGTCTGTGATTCAGTCCCTTATTTTTCATCTCTCACTGCTCTTACATGCTATTTGTCTATCAGAGGCTAGCAGTCGAGATCTTGGTTTCCGGGTTTGTATTCGAGAAAGAAGATTTTATAAAACCATGGGAGGGAATAAATGATAATTCAGAAAGGTACCAACCTTTGTTTTTGTTGTGGTTTTGGAATCCATATTCCCAATAGTCTTTTTGTTTCAAGGCAAGGGTATATGAGACTACATTAGTTTTCTTGAATATTATTTAACTGCAAAACTGCCATACAAGTGGTTAGAAAGTGAAGATCGCTTCTTTATTCATACTCATTTGACATATAAGACAGATATCATAGCGTTCTTATTTGCTCATTTTTCTCATGGATTTCTCACTGGAAATTAAAATTTCTGTGTTGAAAATTTTTGGTTTGTAACTAAGTGAGATATTTCTTAAATCCTAATAATTCTTCAGGTATGCACTGCAGTGGGAGTCCAAGCATCTTATTGCTATTAGCACTGCAATACAGGACTGGCTCACTTCAAGTAAGGCTTCATCCTTGGTTTCTGATATCTATTATCATTTGTGCTATACTTGTGGCTGTCTTGAATGTATCCTATTTCTTTACAAACTAAATAAATTATCACAATGGTGTAATTAACATTTCCTGCAGGAATTGCATTGGAATTCATGAAGCAAGGTGCAATGATGACTGTATTAAGTGGTCTTCTCACAGCATTGGCTTGGCCAGCAGCACTACTTTCTGTTACAGATTTTATTGATAGCAAGTGGACAATTGCAGTGGATAGGTACTTCTTATCTCTTCAATGTAGAAAAATTTTAAGATGGGAACAATGCTATACTTTTCACCTTTTTTGTTAGATTATGCTAAGTATTCATGCCTAAAGTCTAGTTCTGGTTGGTTAAATCTGAAAGGCAAACTCATGATTAAGGTTTCTCTGTTATCCAATCTGTTATTAACTTTCAAATGCTTGAAAGAGCACAGACCCTTAGCCAAATAAAACCTGCTGACACTGTATCAGGCACAACTAAAAATTCTTTACCATTCTCTAAACCAAAATTTTGCCCTCTATTGTATAAGAAGATATGGTGCCTTCTCTCCCTTTTCTATCTTGGCTATTTTTTTTCTTTGGAAGGTTATTTTATATATGTATTTGGTGCAGATCTGATAAGGCAGGAAAACTGCTTGCAGAAGAAGTATTGCTCAAGGGATTGCACGGACATAGGTATATCGCCTCTCAAAATTAGGATGTTCCATCTTTATCACTCTGTCAACTGCAGTTGCATTATGCTTTTCTTTGTAGCTAATGAATGTTTCAGGCCTGTGACACTTGTAGGTTTCTCACTCGGTGCAAGGGTTGTCTTCAGGTGCCTGCAAATCTTGGCTGAAAAGGAAAGTACTGGTAAGTTGCTATAATTTTATAGAATGATATTTAAATCTAGCCTTAAAATCATAATTAACTCATTGTATTTTTGCAGCTGGACTTGTTGAAAGGGTTGTCCTTCTTGGGGCACCAATTCCAATTAAAGATGTAAATTGGGAGGCAGTGAGAAAGGTTAATATTAGTATTGGATTATTTTTCAAGATGCTAAACCTGAGTATTTAAGAAATTTTGTTCGTATATTTTTCATTCTTCATTCTTTTTTCCTTTCTCGTCTCCTCTTCCAGAGAGAGTGGTCAGTGATGTGCCAGCTCTACTCTCCCTATTCATTACCCATCTATGATTGTAACTTTGAGGTTATTTCGGCCATTCTGCAGGTGGTTGCTGGGAGATTCGTGAATACTTATTCTACAAATGATTGGATGCTTGGAGTTGCATTTCGAGCTAGGTGGGCCTTTTAGTTTTCCCTTATATGATTATATCCAAATTGCACTTCAAAAGGGTCCTTTTATGAAGCTAAAAACAAGCTCAATCTTTTTTATGATTCTCTCTTTGCTATCTTCAAGTTTGCATCTTTTTCTTGTTTTTCTCTTCTTTCCGGTTCCATTTGGACATTATCCCCTTTTGGTACTGTAGTTGTCATCTACTTCTTAACTAGCTTGGATTACTTTTTACAGCCTACTCACACAAGGACTTGCTGGAATTCAGCCGGTTGACGTTCCTGGAATTGAAAATGTAAGTCCTGTGTTTTTTTTTCATATACTTTTCTACAACATTCTAATTTCCAGCTCTTTGGGACCATCGGTACTATATCTCTCTAACTTTACCATTTTCCCAATTTTTGATATGATAGGTAGATGTAACTGAAATCATTGATGGTCACTCATCATACCTGTGGGCTACACCTCAGATCTTAGAACAACTAGAACTGGATCAAGCTTATCCACTTTTCAACCATTCTGTTCTTGGCACAAAATAAATGTTTCTGCAACTTGTCAACTATTCCTCCCAAGTGAAAGCTTTGGTTGTCACATTGTTCCTTGTACATACACATATAAAGAGATCATTTGACAACAGATGCACCTTTTTTGTTCTTGAAAAAATGATGGAAGTCAAATGATCATGTTTTTTTTTTTTTTTTTTTTTTTGTTAAGCAAATGATCATGTTGTACAGGTTCTTTCCACATAGTTAGTTCATAAAAGTGTAAGAAATGTCAAATGAGTTGTGGCCGAGTGATTAACACTCATGACATAAATGTTGGGGTTCGACACCATGTCAGATTCGGTTTCAAAAAAAAAAAAAAAAAAAGTGTAAGAAATATGTTGTATGCATTTAAGCTTATTTAAATTTTCATACGAAATTTGGCAGACATCTCATAAATTATCCATGGTGTATATAACATTGAACAATTATTTGAGTTTACATACAAATTTAATATTATAGAAGTTTATTCGAAGTTTATCTGAGTAGAATAAAACGGATAATATTATTGGGTTTACAATTACTAAGTTTTATTCTCAATTTTTATTTTTTATTTATTTATTTATTTTTTAATTTTTGAGATGAAACACTAAATATTTTTATTATTTTTATTCATCATAAAAATATTAGCTTTTATCATAAGTATTAATGTGTATATATATAGATACAGATAATCCAAACAGAATAATATGGCTATAAAATAGCCAAATAATACGTGGATTTTGCTGTTTTACTATATTTTACAAAAAATAAATCTAGTCGAGAGCTTAATCCAAGATTACTGTCGTCAGCTAGTGACGTCAAGGTGTCTGAACGACACCGTAAAACATTACCTAACAATTTTCTTCAACCATTCCTCGCGTCAACAAAAATCTCAATTGAACAGCGAAGAAAGAAGGAAACCGCTGATGGGGGCGGAGGAGGAGCAGGGAGTGGTGGCTCAAGAGAGTACGGAGGCCGGTGGCGGTGACGTTGGAGATTATCATCATGCTGAAGAAAACAACTTTCATCAAAATAAAAGTCAGGAAGCACAAGCATCGGGAACTTCATCCTCATCGCCGTCGCCGTCGGTTGAGAAAAACTGCCCTAAGATCGTTAAGGGAAAATCTTGCAAGGGATGCTTATATTACTCATCAACACGTAAAGCCAATTCCCACAATCCTTTATGCGTCGGTCTTACCCGTTCGCTTCCTAGAGGTACTGAGCATATCATTATTTGTTTTTGTTTTTTTTTTTTGGAGGGGGGGAAGGACCTTTTTAATTAATTCATGATTTTTAATCTTGATTACTAAAAGCAACTATTGAATTACTTCAATTATCTGGATGTGATGTTTGGTTTTGAGTTTAGCGTCCACATGGTGTAGTAAATTCCTTATCTTTGCGATTCTGCTTTTCCTTATGCATCTGAAAAATCTCTGCTTGGACTTAAGGTGTGCTATTTTAAGATAAGTAGAAACTTACTCCTTACCTTTTTTTTACTTGTTACCTGACGAACTTTCACCCACTTTACTAAAAAATTCTAACTTTAGATATATTTTTTTTGACTTTTCATTCTTTTTTTTTTATTTAAAGGAGTATGAGTTATACTCTGTAAATTGAAAGAAAAAAGTATAATAAAATTTTGTTTCGATTTCTTAAGCTGATAAGTCTCAATGTGAAAAGTAAAAAATGGAGGGGGTATTGGCTTAATCTCTATTGGGTATTAGTGTCTCAATCTGGGATCTGGTGATGCATTACATTGGGTGATTATTTAGATGTCAAACATCGCTAATTTCTCAATATGATGGATATTTTTTCCTTGTTTGTTGATTAGTACCTCGATATGTAGTTGGAGAAACTGAAACGGAAGCCTCAAAAGAAGGCAGGAACCTTAGAGATTTTAAATATGCTTGCGTTGGTTACTCTGTTTACCCAGACCGGAAAGATCATCCAGATAATGTGCAAGAGACACAGACAGATCTCCCAATGTGTGTTGGACTAGAAGTTAGTATCTTTTTAACTTCCCTCTATTTACCAGTACTTTTGCTTGTTTTGCTGTTCTCATACAATTCCATGAGATGAAGTTATTTCTGAAGTCACCATTGGTGACATGATAACATTCTGAAAATACAATCTCTACAAAAACATTACATATACCTTCTGTGGGATTTCCTGTGGTACCATCACAACTGATAATTGATTTCACTTCAACATCTTGGACAAGCTCTAGCAAATATTTAAATGATTGATCTTGGACTTTAATGGCTCCATAACTTGGAAAAACTCTAGTTAATATCATGCGGTACTATCAAAAAATTGTAACCAGTTGACTAGGGTCACCTCATCATGTCAGTTACTACTGCCAAGAACAGCGACAACAATCATAGATCACATTGTGGTGCTTCTGGAGAAAGATAGGGGGAAAAACATAAAAGGGTAAAAGTACAAATGATACATGAACTATGTGGATGCTTGCAATGGGCTTGGGACATTTGAGAAACTACAATAAAAGTTGTGAGGAACAATTTTATTTTTTCTTTCAGATTGTTGGTTTGGAAGTGAAAGAAGAGCTTCTGAGTAAGAAAATGAGTTTCAAATGAAAATTAGGCTTCTCTATTGCTTCTTTGACTGGTTTATATGCATTCTTTTCAGGGAGTTGGTATCTTTTCACTTCCAAACAAAAAGGAGAAACCCTGGGGGCGGGGAGAAGGGTGGCTAGGTGTCTATTGCTAGTTGTGTCAATGATTTTTGACTGGTTCTTTATTTCTGATCAGTTTCAAGAATCTGTTGCTGGTGCTCTAAGTAAGGCATGCAAGGGAATATAACCAAAGAGCTTATTGAAAGTCTTTTTGTATACTCAATCCTGTGCTACTAGTACTAGGGTCATTAATTTGTAACAATGGAGCTTTTTTGAAGTTTTGCTGAAGTCCAATATAGACAAGTATTTTATCTGAAAGTGGGACAAGTTTCTCTTACATCTTTCATATTTCTTCTGAAGTTAGTGTCTTTTCTTTTGAGGCGATTGTGAAGTGCTGTTTGAAATAATTGAACTCATTAATTGCATGGTGTAGTCATTTTCAGATGTTAACACATTTTCCAATTGGAAATGGGATCTTTCTTATATGTTGAATTTGCTACCTGTCAACCCTTAATCTCCACTCTCTTATTTCGATTTTCTTGATGTGAAGCATTTGAGATTGGGTATTATTACGTGAAAAATAGAACTCTGACTTAGTTATGCTTTGGAACAGGTCTTAGTGGATAGGAGACATACTACTGCTGATTCTGCTTCTGCTCCCGCTCCCGTTCCTGCTCACAATCGAGAAGGTAATTCCTTGCCTAGATATTTTTTTCTGCATCTCCACATTGATTTACCTATGGTATAATACATTGTAGGGGAATTACATAGCATTCTTTATTAATACCATTCTTGTGCTCAAGATGTTGTTAAATATGGTAGGCACAAGAGCTAGGTTCAACTCATTATTTTGTCAACTTAATATTAGGAGTACTCATCATGAAGAATATAGGACTGATCTGGAGAAAAATAGAAATGTGAAAGGTAGAAAGTTGAATTATTCAAACTTGACGGGTTTTATTGTTTTCTTCAGATGGTGCTGGAGTTCCACCACCCCGACCACGAAAACCTTCTCAACCAGTTGGGGATGAGTTCTTGAGCAGGCATACATCTTTCTTTTACCTCCACTGTTATATCAGTTTTATATGTTTTCATGACATTCATTGCCAAATATCTCAAAAAAATTTTCATTTTTTTCCCACAGGTTCACTAGAAATGCAGGCCTTGTTGCAATGGGAGTGGCCAAGAACGTGTGTAAAATAGGAAACCAAATAAAAGAAAGTGTGGATGACGTTCTGTTTCCTTATCGAAGAAGACCAAAATAAAGGCCAGCTGATTCTACAAGAAATAAGTGAAACTATGGAGTGCTTCAACCCAATCTCACACTTAGTGCCTGAAAAAAGTCTTGTCTCACTTTCTCACTTTCTCACTTTCTCACTTTCTCTCACTTTGTTGTGTTTAGAAACAAAAGGAAGAATGGTTGCTGAGAGGCTGGCTAGGAGGAAATTGTTTTACTCTCAATTTTGTTTGTATTATTAAATCTTACTTTTGGAAAAAAAAATTCACTTTTTTCATCTTACAGAATTTTGTACATAGAATTTCTATTTAAGCACTGGATTGTTTTTGCCATATATCTTAAAAGAATAGTTAATATAATCTATCAGTCCAAACAATTTTTTTTTGACGATTTTACATTACAAAAAATCATTTATATTTAATTAATTTAAAATATTTAAAAATATTTTGATTGTTTTGCTAATTTTTTCCTTAAAAATGAAAACTTTCCCTTCAAGAAAAATGAAAGGAAAAAAAAAAAAAAAAAAAAGTAATGGTGAAAGTTTCGCAATTCCCAATGAATCAGCAGAACCAACAAACATATGATATTCATGTTATTGGTGCCGTTATCCCCATTCAGGGAGAGATATATTCCGATCATACTTTGTGCAAGAGATCATTTTAGGCCGGAAGAAGCATAACTCCTCTTCCGTCCTCCTTCCACTTCGGATCTTACCGGGCAAGACAGAAGTAAGGGGGCTAATACTTTTTCCTAGCTCTTCCTCGAATGGCCGGGGCCGCGTATGCGGCGTGTAGACGCGCCGCCGGTCAACTAGGATTCAATTCATCTTTTGGAACAATCAAGTTTGATTCCAGACGCATTTCTCAATTCAGCAGTTCCACCATGAAGAGCGCCTGTCTCGTGAATACGTTATCTCTTGTAAGTTTCAACAGAAGGACCAAATCTTACGGTTTCATTTTTTTACGGGGACAAAATTTATTTTAGATTTTGTTTTATTGGCATTGTTTTTAGAAATTAGTGAATCTGGAGTTGTTTATTTTCATTTTTTTTTTTTTTTAAAAAAATATTGTTAGGTTAGGAGATTAGAAGCTCAAGGTGTGCCTACGAAACATGCCGAGGAGATTACTAATATTATAACAGAAGTTTTGAACAATAGCTTGGAAAATGTTGCTCATTCCTTAGTCAAAGGCGAAATGCAGAGAGTAAGTTTCTATTCTTATTTTTCTTACTGTTTTTCCAATACATATTCGGTGGAAAAGTGGCGTTTACTTATTGGGTTACTTTCTGTGGTTTTGATTGTATATTGAGATGATGCAAGTAGATTTTGTCAAAATTCAAAACTACATTGAGATCTTAAGTTTCTGTTAATTTTGATTGTATATTGTGGTTTTGATTGTATAATAGAGGAGTTTAATCCTGGAAGCTACTTATTGGATCGATTTGTTTGTGGTTTACGATTGTAGATTGAGATGATGCAAGAATCGAATCTGTCAAAATTTAAAAATGAAATTCAGAAAGTGAGTTTTTGTTCCTTTTTATTTTTTTAATACATATGTGCGTATTAAGTGGAGGAGATTAATCCTGATGGCTTGCTTTGGTTGTGCTTTTGATTGGTAGACTGAGATGAGGCAAGAGTCAAATTTTTCAAATTTCAAAACGGAAATTCAGAGCTCTCAGGTGCGTAACCTTTTTATAATTTGGTCTCATCTGAATCAATAATATATTGCATTTGTTGATTAATTCCTGCTTCATCTGTATTCGGATTGATAATATTGGTCTCCATCCTAGAGAATCTGAGGGTATATTTATTTATTTGTATATAATGTAGTAGTTTTCTATAATTTTGAGAACTGTAGTAAAGGTGTATTTGGAACAGGGGCTTGTAAATGTTTTGGAAGATGGAAAACAGAATCTGAGGAGCCTAAGTGAGCAATTGAATAACAAAGAATGTGATAGTTTTGGATAGTCCTTCCAAATTAAATGTGCTTATGGTGAAAAAATAAGAAGATTTATTTGTTTATTACTTTTAAAATTTATTCAAATTATTATTAGTATTATTATAAGTAAATTATAGTATTGATCTTTATATGATCAATGTGCTTGGTGCGATTTATATTTCAAGGCTATTATTTATGGATTGAGGGGAAGGAGAAGAGACAAAAGGAGAGGGATTGGAAAGGGAGGTAAGAGAGGATTGAATATTTTCATAGTTGGATAATTTGTAGGGGTAATGAAAGATAAGTTATTAGTTTCTATTTTCATACGTATAGTTGAAAGACAAAATATGTTCTGCTTTGGCTGTGGAACCAAGTTGGTCATTTTTAACTTAACTTAATCCCTCCGTCCCCCTCCCGTTCCTTTCATTCCCTTACAAGAATCAGTTGAAACATCAAAAGCCTTTTCCTTTAATTTTCTTTTTCTCAAAACATAACCTTATGTTTAAGGGGTTATTTGAGAATTTTTCTAGATTATGTATATTTTTAGAAAGTGAAAATTCTGTCTTGAAATCCCAAAATAGAAATGT
Source organism: Cynanchum wilfordii (assembly GCA_025388415.1). Classification (NCBI taxonomy): domain Eukaryota; kingdom Viridiplantae; phylum Streptophyta; class Magnoliopsida; order Gentianales; family Apocynaceae; genus Cynanchum; species Cynanchum wilfordii. The sequence goes on from JAHSUH010000005.1 coordinate 1,067,227, forward strand.
GGACATGTAATTTTGGATGGAAATATCAATTTTTCTTTGTATTGGTTGTAATGTTAACATCTTATTGTCCCTTATACATTAGACCATGCACTTCTACTCCACATATTATATCTAGTGAAAAAGCATTATAACTTATAACCATAGAAGATTAAAGGCTTTCAGATGCATATAATTTCAAGACTGGATAATGAATCAGGCATGCCTCAAGCCATATGACAGCCATCTTTGGATGAGGGAAAAATGCAAAGTGGTGTATTTGCTTTCCCTTCATATTTGAAAGATGACAGATTTGTTGGTTTTAAGTTATTCTCCTCCTCTTGTTTTGGATGTAAATATTTCAATTATTGGTGAATTGTAATGCAGGAAAACTTTTTTTCTTTGGTGAAACATGAGACTGAAAAATCAAGGACTGATATAGAGAACATGCAAAGTGAAATGAAGTCTGTGCAGCAAAATGTGAATGAAAAATTGACAAGTGATATAGAGAAAATGCGAAGTGAAGTGAGGTGTGTACTTATGGGCAAACGATATTTTATTTTGACACCCTGACTATCCTTTCCTTCTTATTTTTAACAACTAAATGCATAATTCGTTGTAGATATGAAATTGACAAAGTTACTGCTGGGCAGCGCTTGGATTTGAATCTTGAAAAGGGGTAAGCCTATGCATGCATTATCTTGATACTCATTCCAAGTAAAACATACAATGATCATCCCCCAATTCAGCTGAAATTACCTTTTGTTCTCTGTTTCATGTTTTGGAATCATTAATGTTATTTATTTCTTCTTTGTGCAGGAGAATTCGGGATGAGTTGGCAACACAGAATCAAGAAACCAGTAACCTTACTAATAAACTTGATCGAGTGAGTCTGCAGTGTTGCTGTTCATTCGTCCTTTATATAGAACTTGGTTGGTATTTGAACTAATCCAATTTACATATTTAATTTTGTATGTTCTATGCAGGAAATTCACGCATTGAGAGCTCATTTGGAAGCAGCAAAATATGATGTCATAAAATATTGCATTGGAACCCTTGTTTCTACCTCTGCCGTGGGTCTGGCTTTAATCCGCATCCTGATGTAAAAAGCCTATTTTACAACGATTTATAATAGAACAACTTGCTTAGAAATATTCAGTGTGTACCTACTCCCTTGCTCCAGATCTCTGTTTGTCAATGAAAATAGAGTTAATTTTAGTGACATTATATATATATATATATATATATATATATATCACATCAATGCTGCTAAGATTTCATTTCTTTATTCAATTTTTGCTCATGTTTAGGGGTTTGCAATTGCATATAGATACAGTGGACTCACAAACAAGGGTTGGTAACACTTGTCGAGTGTCAATCACATAAGGTCGAAATTGGTGAATTTTACATCTCTATTTAAATAATATATACATATAGAGAGAGAGACAGTGAATTCTATAAACAAATAAGAAAAACAATGTGAAGAAGGTTACAAAGATTTCACCAGTAGCATGAGGTGCCCATCTGAATGAATTCAAAAGCATTGAAAATGATGGCTTTGAAATGATATCCATCAGTTTAATTCATTAATTTATAGTATTTGATATCCGCCGGGTAGGTCCTAAAGACTCAATTATGTTTCTCCATTTGTGATGTGAAATTATATTAATTTTTAAATTTTTTTTTTTCTTTGGTGAATGGAGCACGATTCTACCAGTTATTTGTCAATAAACACATAAAAAGACAGAAATCGAATCAACGCTTTATATCAATGACCATTCGAATAAAACAAAGTGAAACATCCAAAAAAAAAAAAAAAATTAAAATTAAAATTAAAATAATTATAAAAAAACGTGGCAACAAGAAAAATGTTTTATGTTTTTAGCCACTCGATTCAAAATTAATACGATAATATAATTAGCCACAGAACATGCATGCTTTGTGGCAAATTAATTATCACAAAATAAAGAGAGTAGTTAGGATATATATATATATTGTAATTTTGAGGGATATGACATCTCCATTTTATTTGGTGTCCATATATATATATATATATATATATATATATGAAATGGGAAACTACATTAGAAAAAATACATCTAACCAAATTAAGTATCTTTTTGGCATTAATTCATTGTCATAAAAAATCTTTTGCTTAATTAAATTGACATTTTTGGTAAATTGCTTTTACATGTTTTATCAATAACACGTTGATTTAAGTGACAAAGAGTTTAATTTTCTTTAAATCTTAATCAAAGTTTTAAGTTTAAAACATTATCAACGGAAAAGAACATAGTGTAGAGAGTACTTAACCCTTAAAAAGAAGTCATACTCCAATTTAATTTCAGGTTAATCGCTACCCAAAATAGCCATAAGAAAAGACTAACACAAAAAAAAAAGAAAAAAAAAGAAGAAAAATCTGGTGTCATTTTGACCTTTTTTTGCTGGTTTTCTTGACAAACTTTCCTTCATATTTATTACATTTCCTAATATATAGACAATTACTTGAAAAGGGGAGTTAATTGGAGTTAGGTAGGATTGCACTCCAAGAAAGACTAGATATTTATTTTGTTTATTTTTATTTACTTGTATGAAATTGAACACCTATTAGAAGAACTTTCAAGAGAGCTCATTCTAATTAGTAGTGATATATTAATATATTATCTATCTAACTATCTTCATTTATTTTATTACCTATAATCATTGACATATATCTTGGCAATTAATGATTTTCAGCTTCCTTTTCTTAAGAATAATCTAGAAAAAAAAAAAAAAAAATCCTTATATGCCTTAAATATTATTTTTCACATGCATAAAAAAAAATCAAATCACAAAATTTATTTCATTTCTTCGTGATTTTAAGTGTTTGATATATATATATATTATATATATCCAAATATACATATATGGGAAGAAACGAAAGGCAGAAAAATAATAAATGACTCAAATTATACATTCAACTACCATTAAACATTTCTTGCAGTCAATTATTTCCGAAATATATTATTTGCTTTTATCGCCGAAATATATATATATAACTTACAAACGAGAACAAAACCCTCCAATGTGCAGTTGATTTTTCCAGTGTACCATTTCCAAATACAAAGCAATTCTGAAGAAATATTAAGCTCCGAAATTCCGGCGCCTCGCTCATAATCAACATTAACTCGCCGGATTATCAATAGAGTGGACACAGCAAACGCGGAGTTGGAACGGCAACGAGTCGAGTCGCTCTCGGAGCAGTGAGTCCAAACACGTCATCCGTGTCGAGTTCAGTCGGTTTCATTCCGTCAGGCAATTCCCACGTAAAACAGTGAAGAAGATGAGCAACCGCAACTTCCAAAGCATAAACTCCGAGTTGCATTCCGGGGCAAGACCTCCGACCCGACCCGAACGGTATGAACTCGAAATTTCCACCTTTATAATCCGGAACACTTTCCTGGAGGAATCTAGAAGGCTTGAAAGATTCCGGATCCTCCCAAGAATCCTTGTCACGTCCAATCGCCCATGCATTGATCATCACACGTGACTTAGCCGGAATACGGTAGCCGGAGACCACGGATTCCTCGGCGGTCTCGTGGAGGAGAAGCGGGATTGGTGGGTGGAGACGGAGGGTTTCTTTCAGACAACATCTCAAGAAAGTAAGCTTCTCGAAATCGGACTCCTCGACTTTCCGGTGCAGACCGACGACGGTTTCCAGTTCTTGTTGCACTTTTTTCAGGTCGTCGGGACTTCTCATCAGCTCCGCCATGGCCCATTCTATAGCGGATGCAACTGTCTCTGTCCCACCAAACATTACATCCTGAAAAAGATGCAATTTAATAACAATCATAATCAGATTTAGATATATATATATATATATATATTATGCACGTATCTATCCTTTCTCCAATTCATGCTTAAATCAATTGATCTGTAATTTGGTTGGCTGAGGCTGAATCTAATCCTTCCTTCAACACTTTACACCTACCTCTGACTTTTTTCATTATAATTTTTGTCTTTCAAGTAGTTTACTAAACTCTCATCTACAGATAATATATATATATATATATATATATATATGTATGTATGTATACCACACGTAACTAATGTTATCAAAAGATTAGCATGAAATATAAGACCAATTAATTTATTAATTAGCCATGGGGGTATTTAGACGAAAGAATTTTAAAGTCCAAAGACGGGAATAGAAGGAGTGACAAGTGACATACTATAAATTTTGGAAGCCGCAAGAGTTGATTTTTAATTAAGGGCGGAACTCAGGACACACATATATATATATATATATATATATATATATATATATATATATATTCAAACAGTGTAGAAACTAGATTCTAAAGGACTTCAACGTATTTTCCTTGACCTAGAACTTTCTTGTTTTAGACTCTGCATTTTCTTTCCTATAAAGTAAAGTATAAATAAAAGTGTTTCTCATCAATTTTCTTTTTAAAAAAGATAATATCCAAATGAATTAATCACACACAATTATGCTAATTATATATATAAATATATATGTATATATTGCTGGCCACAGAAATAAACCACTAGCACCACTAAATTAAGCTTGGGCCTACAAACATGGTTAATGTTTGATTATAACCATAAAAAAAAACTGGGACCCTTGATTTGTTTTTCAATTTTATTACTAACTATTAATTTAAACAAGACAAGAAACTAAAAGTCAAACCAAATCAAAAATATATTACAATATCCTAATTCATTAATAAATTTGATTTTAATTATTCTGTCAATCTTTAATTATAAGGAAAATTAAGATTCTTTTACTATTTCTTAGTTTTCATACAATTTTTAGGACATATTAATATATAGATTCATTTTTATATATTATTACACATATTGAATAAATTGACGAATTTTCATTTATTAAAAATTTCATGGATTGATTGCACTAGTTAATTATTTAATACCTAGCAGCATCAAATTATTGGATATCTTTATGGTAAATTTTCAAAGAATTAAAACTGTATAATATCTTGTCATTTTTAAACAACCTTTTTAATGTGGGATTAATTACACTTTATTATCATTAAAATAAAAATAAAATTAAAATTAAGTAAGAATTTCCATACCATGATGATGGCTTTGATGTTATCCTTCGTCAATTTGATTGAATTCTGCAAATCTTCCGATTCATTTACTTTAGCCACGTCGTCGCCGCTGTAAAAAGCCAGCAGTTCGTCCACCATATCAGTCTCCACGGCGGCGGCGGCGGCATTCTTTGGTTTCTGAATATGATCATCAATAATAGAGTCGATAAAACCATCTAGAGCGGCTCGAGCTTTAGCAAGCCTATTGTTCAGTCCATGAGGATCAATCCAACTTAGCCAAGGAATAAAATCAGCTAAATTGAATGCGCCAAATAGCTTAGAAAACTCCTGAAGAATCTTAATAAATTCATCTTGACCGGTTTGGGCTTCGCCCGAGCTGGTTCCAAAAGCAGCTCGATAAATGATGTCACGAGTTAGTCCGAAAACCAACTCACCGATATTAATAGGGTTTCCGGTACTCGTAGCCGCTGTTCGAACCATCTTGTCAACCTCGTCACGAACCGAGTCCCACGACTCCGCTCTTCTCCTGCTGAACAGCTTCATGACGCACAGTTTCCTCATTTGGCGCCAAAAGGGACCATAGTGAGCGAAAGCCATGTCGGCTCTGTCGTAAGTCAGGTAACTTATGGCTATAGTCGCTGGACGGTTTGAAAAGACGTTGTCTTGAACTTGAAGAACTTGTCGGGCTACTTCCGGGCTGGAAACCCCTATCATGTGAACGTAGCCCATTTTGAGATGAAAGATTCCACCGTATTTTTCTCCAAGCTTTGCTAGTCCCCGGTGAGTTAATTGACTCATCATCGTCATGTTTCCAATCAACGGCCAGCCTCTCGGTCCCGGCGGAAATGGTTTTCGCCGGAATCTCGATACGAGGAATAACAGCAGCAATAGTGGTGCAACGAACAAGAGTAGGAATTTCTCGGCATCGAAAGATTGCAGGAAGGAATCCAATTTCTTCTCCATGAGTGAATAATCAATCTTGATCATATTCTCCATATCTCTGTGTGTTTATGTTGGGGTAGAAGTGTGTGAGATTTTTTTTTTTTTTGTTGGAGGATTGTTCTAGAAAAGTATATAATTCTTTTATAACAAACGATACATACACATATATATATATATATATATATATATGTATGAATTATAATCTCTGCAACCAAATGTTGCTGATTTTTGTTTTGAAGTCTTAGGGGGTTATATAGAAGTTCTTATTGGTGCTTACAATACAAGGCCCAAGTTGCCATTGATTTTTCTTTCCTTTTTTTTTTTTTTTTTTTAATGTGTCTTTTTAACAATGACAAGTCCTAAAAAACATAATTGACATTAAATTTTTATATAATTGTCCAATTTCATCCATATTTAATAGTAATTTGGCCGAAATCTTTTTTAGCATCAAAACTTCGCTAATAAGTATCATATAATATAAGGAAACTATTCTTAAATAAGTATTAAATTTGACACCAATATTCAAAATTTAATTTACAATCTTTGAATGATATAATACGTTAAATTTATACAATTATCAAGAAAATTTAGGAATTACTTTTAGATTGACTAAGGATGCGTTAAATAATTGACTTACCTCAATTTTTAATAGTCAATTACATTAATTACTTTTTTACCTTTTTTTTTTTTGGTAAACTACTTTTTTACCTCTTGTACTCACTATTTATGATGAAATATTATACATATATATATATATATATATATATATATATATATATATATATATATATATAAAAATTGTTCGCGAATAAAGCTCGTTCGAGCTCGTTTATACTCGGTTCGAACTCGTTCGTTTATTAATCGAACCGAACTCGAAGAAATTTTTAGGCTCGATTAATTTTCGAGCTTACTCGAACACTGTTCGCGAACATAATCGAGCGTTCGAGAACATATTATTAATTTTTTTTATAATTTATATATATATATATATTATTTAAATAAAAAAATATCATAATTCGCGAACTCGAGCTTTATAAATAAATAATCGAACGAACTCGAACAGTGTTCGAACATTTAATTGAACGAGCTCAAATTTCTGATATTCGGTTCAGCTCGACTTGTTTACATATATATATATATATATATATATATATATTATAAGTGTTGATTGAGTCAAGAAAGTGTGACGTAGAAGATTTCAAGATTTTCACACACAAAAAAGAACCAAAATTTTGTCCAACAAGGGTACTATTAATATTTCAAGCTATTTTACCATTCTAATATATAATCCTAACTTAATTAGTTTGATTTGTCTTATTTAGATATCTTATTTGACCTTCTAAGTAAAATATTTAAGTACGACACTTGTAAGAAACGATTTTATACTTTAATTTTAGCTATATATTATAATTTTTGGATTCTCTTCCTACAAATCCTACCAAAAAAAATAAAAATAATATCTAAACCCGGCAAACTCCACCGGCCACCGGTTGGAGCAAAGCTTATTATCACCGCCACGGACGATTGACACTAAAGCAAAAATGCCGTGGCTAAATCTTAAATTTGCTACGCTACAACTGGACACTTGTTCAGCCTTGAGTGGATAGAGAGTAGGTGAATGATAACTATGCAAGTATTTTGGTACACACATTCTTTATTACAAACACGTCACTTTTACAAATATAATTACCTCTTTTACACGTCCAAAATCTTGTTATACTATTTTAATTATTTTTGACAGAAACATACTGAATTTTTTTTAACCGTCTTATTGACTAGGTTCTCATGCAAATGTTTTATATATATATATATATATATATATATATATATATATATATATTATGTATATGTATATGTATGTATATATGGTTGGCTTGTGTCTTTTTCATTTATAATAACTAAATAAAAGTAAATTTAAAAAAAAAAAAAAAAACCAAGAAGAAATTATATATGGATTTAAAAGGATTGTTGTGTTTGTGAGAGAAGAGGTACCACCAAAGCATTACGTGAATGCTCAGAAAAAAAAAAAAAAAACCCACTACAGCTTCTCCATGCAAAGGATAGGGTTTTTCTTTTTCTCTATTTATTATTATTATTTGTTCTGGTTTGTTCCATTCATATCTTAAAAATAATATTTATTATTATCACGATTCAACTTCATAAATTAAAATATTACTATTAATAATCCATGGTAAGAAGAAAAGGATGGAAGATTAATTTGTTGACAAGAAACACGTGTAAGAAAATCAAGATTTACAGCATATATGTATATATATATATATATATATATATATATATATATATATATATATCAGCCAATTAATTCAAGAGGTAATGAAGGGAATAATAATTTTAAAGAAGATGAAAATTAAGGTAAGAGATATGGATGCAAAACCTGAATTATAATGCACTGCCCTTTTCTGAATTAGACACCATACCCATAGAAAGCTCCAGATTTATCCCTTTAAGAATTTATTTTATTTTATTTTTTTCAGATAATTTTTCAGAAAAGGAAATTATTTTAATAATTAAAAAAAAAAAAAAAACATTTTTCACATCATTATAAATGAAAACATTAATAATTGGCTGAGGAATTAAAATGATTAATTCTTAATTCCTAAGACAAGATTTGTCACTAAACAATCTATTTGTTTCTATTAGTTCAACGTCTTTTCTTAATTTGTTCTTGGTGAAAACGTACCTTGGATTGCAGGCAAATGTATTTCTTCAATTTATTTCAGAGAAAAGAAAAAAGAATTTGTTGGGAAATGTTATATGATTATATAGAATTAATATACAAATTATACATTGTATCCAAAAAGAAATACAACTTAATTATAACATATATATATATATATATATATATATATATATATATATATATATATACACATATGCAAAGATTGTGGCTGGATAATTAGTTCCTATAATTCTGGTTCACTTCTGAAAAATGAATAAATTATAATCCATTGAAGTATAACAAACTAAACCATTTAGATTGGTAATTTTTCTCTGAAAAGGTGGCGACGACCCTTAATTATTTGCCTTCTTCTATTTGCGATATTATCTAAATGGTCACATAATTATAATCATCTAGCACTTTCTGAAAATTTTTAATTTTTAATTGTAATGTACAAAAGTTTCAACCATATTTATATACATATTATTTCCTTTTTTATTTTTTTTATATATATATATATATATATATTTAATCTCATGTAACAAGATGACATGATATGATATATTAGCTAAATAATATTTAATATTATATAAAAATTTATGTCATCTATCATTTATAATGTAATAAACTCAGTTTTTTTTAATCTACAAGTACAATATTAAAAGTTGATATATGTATTAAATCTAATAAGAATAAAAAAGTTATTCTAAATAAAGTGTCGCACTTCCCTTTTTCACTTGACCAGCTAAATGAGGGACCTGAATTCGACACATGCTAAAAACGGTTTTATGCCACAATTTCAGTTATATATTGTAATATTGAAAATTTCTTATCACGAATCTCCTCTTGAATTAGCTGATAAGAATACTAGATCAATTACGTATGTTAAATATGTATAGTGCATTTGAAGTATGTCAGTTTGAACACATTGTTTAGAACTTTATTAAAAATATTTTCTTGAAAAACGTGTTACACTGAATGGTAGAAGGAATCCATTCAATTTCCTTCACCAAGGTGCATAAAAATTGAATAATCATCAGTAAATCCATTTTTTTAGGTAAGTTTATCTATCAAAGGGGTAATGGGAGATTATTACATCCCAAGTTGTCTGCCATAACAAGTGATGCTATCATAAGCAAACAAAATCCAGCGTTTGCTGTCTAAATCACCAACAACAATGAACTTGATCTCATTCAATATATGTTCGCAGCGTTACATATAATATATATATATATAACTTAAATATAAAATATTAGACCAGGAGGAAAGAGATAAATTATTGTTTTAGAATATATCCAATTAAGCTAAAGATTTTTTATTTTTTCCTTCCCATATTAGCTGATCAATTCCTTTCAACCTAAAAAAGGATTTTCTTTCAATCAATTTACAAGACTACTTGAATGAAGCCAAAATTATGTACTTTCTATCTAAAAAGAATCTTCACTATGATTATAGATTTGATAGTTACAATGTAGTAAATTTTCTTAATTTAATTTACACGTTTGAAATATTTAAATTAATTTTCTTCATCGAATTAATCTATTTCAAATATTTTTAATATACCCTTTACTTGTCATATTTATCTTTATTAATATGTCTGGATTATAGTTTTTAATGTAACACTGTTTTAAAAATAAAGGTTTGTTTAGTTGTTAAGGTACTTAAAAAACATTAAATGTAATTAAAATTAGTAAAATTGAAAACGGTCCAAATGTTAAAGAAGATCAATTTCATACAAGGTGATATTTCAATTTCAGTCCAATTCCACGTATTGAGAGTTTGGTAAAAAATATTTGTCAATTTTATGAAAATAAAATTTTTGCCTAAATGCAAAAAAATAAAATCAGATTCTCTAGATTAGAGAATTTTAGGATATGATTATAATCAATCATCTTCCTCAACTAACGATCATATTATATAATGGTTTGGTAATTGTTTTGTCTTCATTCATATCTTGTTATAAATTTTCCATATATTTTTAGAACTTAAGGATTCTATCATAAAAGTTGATGTGTATATATATATTAAATATAACATTATAATGCTTCAGATTATATAATTAAATCAATAATTTTTTAATAATTTAAATTAATAAATTTAGTAAGTGAGAAAATTATATATATATATATATATATATACAATTTAACATTGTGAAGAAATGGAACAATAGAACATGTTTACATTTAAACACTATATTCAAAAACTTGGAAAGTAACTAAAAGTATAATGGAAAATTATATCTATAAATCCATAGGGTATAAACAAAGTAATTTATAAATATTTAACTTATCTTAATTTAATTTAATTCAGACTTAATGTTGTATAGACTTTTAAAACGAGTTAGACATTCATAAGATTGTTTTAAACTATATTATATATACATATATAATTATATATGCTATGCATTTGTTTATATACAAATACATTATTTAAAAAATATACATATGGTTCAAGAAATATTAAAATAATATTTTATTAACTTTAAAAATTATTTAAAATTTATGTAAAATTTAATAATTATAAAAATTATGTAAAATTTTAAAAACTATTTTTATTTATTTAAAAAAAAAAAAAAAAAGTTTCATCCATTTGTTATAGTTAGAATTATACTAAGTACTAACTTTAGCCATTGATTTAAAAGTATTTTAAGTTTTTAAAAAGTTACTTATATCATAATCAAAACGGTGCAAATAATGTATACATAAAACATTTAAAATTATTTATGATTTGTCAATAGTATAATTATTGTAAAAATAAAATCTAATAAAAAAAATAATTATTTTATTCATAATTCAACTAAGATATTTGTTGAATAGTGGCCAGAAATATTCATTTTATATAACAAATTCTTTTTTAAGTTAAGAGTAGTTCCTTTTATACAATCAATTCATTGAAACTACATAAACATATTATATGTATAGAAATTTATGCACTTTGTTAAATTGATTTTTTAATGTATATTTTTATAAATTTAATATATATATCATATAAAAAAAAATTTTGATTAATTTCTTTAGGTCTTCAGACTTATTAAATATAGATTTAATTCAACACTCCTACGCTATGAGATGCTTATAGCACATGCATGCATGCATCCATGGCCATTTAAAAATAAAAAAAAAAAAATTAAAAAAAGAGAAGGTTGCTCTGAAATTTAAATACAAAGAAAAAAATATTATTCTTGCCGTAAGCTCTGACCAGTATTGGAAGTCCCTAAGCAAGCTTTGACATGTGGACTTGTTTGTTTCTAAGTTCACCCACAACATCAAGACGCCAAATTTTACATTATTACAACCTTTATTATTGTCATATTCATGTTTTCGATTAATCCATATTTGACATGTGTTATGTTTACAAAATTGGTCTAATTTTTATTTGAAATAATGTCTCACATTGACTCTTACATTACATAACAACTTTGCAATGAATATCGAACCATCAAATTCTCATAACACTTACAACACGTCATCATTGTATCAAGCTAAAAACTTATAAGATTTAATAACTTAAGCGTGATTAAATGAAAGATTAAGAAACTAAATAATTTGAAGAAGAAAATTATAAACGATTGGATCGTCAGTGTAATGTGGCAAAAGTCATTGTCGGGTTAGGTGGTGCAGTATCCTCGTCCTCATTCAAACTTTTTTTTTTTTTTGTTATACATTTGAAATCTTGCGTTCACATAGATCAATTATTATTCGGGAGAAGATTTTCTTCTGTCTCTTATATGACGCTTATATCGAGTATCAAATTTTTAATCTCGTGTAGCATTCATAGTCCGTTTTTCTCATTCAAACTTTGTTACACCAACAAGTATATCAAACTACTACTTTTACTAAGTTAAATTCCATTTTTTTTCTTTTTTTTTTCTTTTTTTTAAAGAAACATCACAAAATAGTTATTGAAATCCTTTATAACATATTGAGTTTTGTCTTTTCTTTTTTTTACCTATGAAAATACTAAAGAGAAAAATGTAATAAAGATATTATTAAAGGAAAATACCTAACCTATTAGGGCTAACCATAAAAATAATAAATAAATAACTTTATATTTGAAAATCTCATGTGTTTAATATTTTTTAGATGCCTTTCACTTTCCTTATGGGAATTTTTTTTTAAAAAAAAATTATTTATTTTATTTGCACTGCAAAGTAATATATACATACATACATATATATATATATATACATACATACACACACACACACACACATATATATATAGTATACTTGTAGACCATGCAAAGTATCAATTGAGACGAGATAACGTTCTTTCTAGGAAGACATTTTCAACAAGAAGAAAATAATACGATTCATGTGAACTATTATACTTATAGGTTTAATTTTATTCATTCTTTCATTTTCATTTCAAGTAAAAAAATTTAGGTAAACAAATTTACGTCACTTTATAAAAGTCAATTACCTCAAGATTTATATTAATTTCTTATCGAGTTCATTAAGATAATAAAAAATAATTTAATCCTCCAATTAATGAGTTTTTTTTTTTAAATGACATTTATAACTAATATTTTTTCTCTTGTTATTGTGGACAATAAAGATAAAATTTTTATTATAAAAAGACGCAATTGAATAATAAGTTGTTTCACCTATGAAAATGTGAACGTTATATATTTGAATCACGATTTACTCAAAATTATGGAGATTAAAAAAACAATTATGTCATTTTTAAAACGTAAAAATATTACTTAATTGAGTTATTTTCCTAGGATAGAAGTATGACTATTTACTAATAAAATTAAATCTCTAAATTGACTTTTTACCACTAGGTTTACTTATCTAAAGTAATGAAAATGGCCATGACTAGGTCATATTTTATGATACTTTCACAATCATATACAATTCAACGAAATTGAAATATATACATACATATACATATATATATATATACATACACAAGTTGATTAACAGCATTCAATTGCAATGTTTATTTATATTTTTTTAATAATTTTTCTCGTATTATTGTTATTGATCAGAGAAAGTTTTTGCTATTGAAATTTGGTTAAACGTGAAAGAAAAAATGGAGATGTTTTAATATATTTTTTCAAGTAATGAATTTTCATTTTTTTTTACGATTTAGTATCCGAAGTTATCACGACTCCAACTAATCCAAATTCGGTACGGGTTACACCTGCAGAGTTCGACTCACCCCGGCTCTTATATGGTGCTCACAACGAGTGTCAAATTCTCGACCTCATGTAGCATTCACAATATGTTTTTTCATTCTATTGAACCAAGGGCTTTAATGATTTTTTTTTTTTCTTTTACCATTTAGCATCTAGAGTTATCACGACTCTAACTAATCCGGATTCGGTCTGGGTTGCACGTGTAGAGTTCGACTCACCCCGACTTTTACATGTGCTCACAGTAAGTGTTAAACTTTTGACATCATGTAACATTCATAATGCGTTTTTTCATTCTATTGAGCCAAGGAGTTTAATGAACTTTCTTGTTTACTTTTCTCTGTTATTGACTAATAATTTTAGTCCAAATAGCTTCCCGACTTTGAGGACTTAAAGCAAACAGGTAGAAGGCATCCATGTCCGATTCTGACCTTTTCAGAACTGAAAAGTTGAAAAAGAGCCCCACCACCGCTGCCCCGCCCTGCGCCTCCCTCTCTGACCATTTTCAATTTTTAGACAAAAATCCCAGAAAAAAACAAAACCAAAAAGAACACGAAAAATGATGGGAAAAAAAAAATAGTAGGTGGTGCAACATTAACATCACTCAAAGTCCAAATCAGACGCCGTAAAATTTATCTAATTAATCAGTGTTTTTGGAACACAGATGAATCTTCCAATTAGAAACATGTTCAACCGACATGAAAAATAGGTAAATTAATACAAGAAATGCTTCTTTTTCTTTCTTTTATTTAGAAAAAAGAAATTTGGGATTGAATTGGTCATTTGGAAAATGGGTTGTAGCTCAGCTCATCAAGCATGGTCTGTAAAATAATATTTTCCCAAGAATTCTGTCCCAACACTCATTGATTTGATTGAATTAGTGAACATATTTATTTCCAAAACATGGAATATATTACTAATGACTTGTCTCCCTCTGTTTTTGGCGAATTGGCATTTCCAAATAATGTGATTTTGTTGAAATTCGTTCTTATTTGAATAATATGGATTTGATTCTTTCAATCAAATTGTTGGCTGCAAACTCACTTTTTTTTTTATACCCACTTGGGCCGAGTTTAACTCTTATTCGAGAGTGAGGGTCTGGTCCAAAGCTTTTTTAAGCTAGCGCTAATCACCTCAGTGGATTCGAAATCAAACCTCGATCATCCGCTCTGAAGGAAGCATTAGGAGTCCGCGCAGCTACCGGGTTGCAAACTCACCTTTAACTCTCATATGATATTATCATTTTTGGGCTTAATGCTTCATACTAATGAAATAGATGGAATACTTATATTCTAGGCAACTCTTGCATCATCTTCTTATATGGGACTTGGGTTGATACCCAACACAAATTTCTGTTAACTTTTTTATAAAAAATATATAAGGATATTTTTATCTTTTTAGTATTCAAACATACATTTTCTTGTTTATATGTGTAGATATTAAGTGAATGATGAAATATACATAAGATAAAGAAAAGAAAAAAAACGGAAAATAGTGTGTTTATATACAAAAAACATATGTTTGATAATGAAAATGATAAAAATGCCTTTAAACTTTTCTTTCTTTTTTTTTTTTTTATGATGATTGTTGATTGAACAAAAATTTGGACATAAAGATTAATTAATCTCAAAAATTAAAACATAGATCAATTTCATGAAAAAAAAAAATATTATAATTGAAGACTATTTATACCAACTTGTACTCTATTATTTAACAAAAATATAAAACTAATTTATTTTTAGCTTGAAAAAATCAAATATTTTTAACTTTATTTTATCACTAAGAATAACTAATAAATATAAACGTAAAATATTAATAATAAAAATATTAAATAAATAAATACTAATATATAAGGGCGATGACAGCTGCTTGGAGTGGCAAGGCAAACAATCTATTCTTAGCTGTAGAAATTACTTGTCATTTAACTGTTTTTTGTCTGTGTACCATGTTCACTGTGATAGGAATGGCGCTGCCCATAATTTAGCGAAATGGGCTAGGTCACAGATTTCTTTTGGTTATATTGTGTCTGCCCTGTTACCCCCCTCAACTTTTTGTGATAGAGGTGGAACTCCGGACAGCTCTTGTAATATTGTTTTGGATGGTTTTGTTTAAATGATGATGATTAATGTTTACCCAGTAAAAAAAAAAAAAACATACTAATATATAAAAATTAAAATTAAAATTTTTTAAAAAGTAGTCAAGCAGAAATTAATAATATAATAATTTTATTCTTGAAAAAAATGTATATGTGATCAAGGTCAAATCTTACTTCAATATATGGTCAGTGTGACCTCAGCTATGAAGACAAAAAAAAAAACTATTGGGAGCATTAAATAATTCACAAAAATAAATAAATAAATAAATACATAATGCTGTCGTCATCATTTAGATAAATATCCAAATTTATTGTGAAGGGTAAAGGATGAAGTTGAACCATTCCCATTTGAGTGTGCTCTTTCCCATCAAAACAAAGTGTTTGATTGGGGTTGGGCAAATATATTCTCATTTACACTTGTTGGCGGAACCAATATATATATATATATATATCACCTTTTCTTGTAGGATAACTACAAGTTTGTCAACGTCACAATCGTAATTGTGTGATTCTTTTTACTTAAATATCTTTATTAACTGACTTTTTTAAGTGAAAGGATTTTAAATTTGACTCATATTGGAGATAGTTTTATGTCACATTTTAACTATTTAATATAGTCTTGAGGGGTGGGGGGAGGGGTCGGGATTCTTCATATTCTCTTTTGAATTAGTTAATAAGAATACCAAGTTACAATAAATATATATATATATATATATTTATATTTTACAGTTTTATCCCTTTTTTGTTTTGTTCCGATTTCTTATTTGAATTATAATTCGAAACTTTACATCTATAGACAACAATAGACTTATATCCGTTCATATAAATGTTGAATGGATATTTTAAAATCTATCTTAAGGAAACAAGTTTAAGTACTAGACTCGATTTTTCATGATATGGATGAAACATTTAAGTCAGTAAAGTAGGATGAAAATAAATACATGAAACAAAGCTAAAATTTAAGAGATTTCGTTCACATTAGTTTATTCTTAAATTTGATAGTTGTATTTTGTTTTCTTCCTCCTCCTTTTTTCTTTTCCCACTAGGGTTTCCTATTTTGGTGAAACATAACATAGGAGTGAAGTCGTAATAAGGTAGTCGTACTGGAAGGTGCAGCTGGATCACCTCCTTTTCAGGGAGAGCTAATGCTTGTTGGGTATTTTGGTTTGATACTTCTTCACACCCAAAAAGAAGGTAGCTACGTCTAAGTTAAACTTGGAGATGAAAGTCTTCTTTCCTTTCTCGACGGTGAAGTAAGACCAAGCCCATGAGCTTATTATCCTAGGTCGGAACAAGTTGATAGGATCCCCTTTTATACGTCCCCGTGCCCCCCGTGTGGCGACTAAAATATATAATAGAAAATTTGTGTTCGATATATATGTAATATAAATATAATTTCTCTTTATTAATATAACTTTACATGAAACAAAATTTTAGTAATGTAATAAAGTTAGTAAATTATTAATATATATATATATATATTCAGTCAGATCTACGTATGAGAGTTTGCAGAATGTATTAAAAAAAAAAAATTCAATAACATAAGCAGAGATTTGTGTTTGATGTGATATATATTTTTATACAGTAAGTAGGTATTACCACTATCAATTGTAAATTAGAATGAAGAATAACATATAAGCTCAATTAGTTAAACAATATTAGAGGTCGAGACTGGTAAGATTCGAGTTGTTTTTTTTATATATATTTTTTAAGGGTATATTTTTACTTGTAATTAATATTTGTAATATTTTGTTGTTATCGTGACTCAAAGTTATATCTTTTGGTCATAAAAATTTGATTTAAAGATCAAGAAATTATGGATTGTTTTCAAATTCCTTGATGTAATTGATCTAATAAAGACTTTAATTGGCAAAATTGGTGTTTGTAAATGTCATCCTAGTTGGAAACAATTTAAGCTTATGAAATTCAAGATTTTAGTCAACTTAAAAATAAATAAATAACTTTCATTTTATGGAAGACAAATTGCAATTTACTTGTGACTTATTAATAACCATAGTTCACACCTGAGCTCATCTTTTTCACGTACTTTGATATATATATATATTATATATTTGACATTTTTAGCCAATTTATTGACTTTTATTATATTAGTTGGCCTTTGAGATTGAGAAAAATGACAGATGTCATTTCGTAATAAATTTTGAAAGAAGTATAGATATATTGGCTTTTAGCTTTTGTGGTACGGAATTAGGCAACCGTCCAGCCGGAAGGGTAGGCCGGTGACTGAGGTATGTTGTCTGTCTTGACCTTGAACATGGATGAAATTAGGAAGTTTCTAAATTTGGAATATCTTCTAAAAATAATGAGTAAATGAATGATATTGAAAACTTATGTTTTTCCTTTTTCTTTTTTTTTTTTGAATGATAAATACTGTTATCCGTTTTAAAAATTGTCTATATTTGACATTGCATATTAATAAAGAAATTATTACAAAATGATTAATGTATCATTATATATGCATAGATATATATATTAAAAAAAAAAACTATTAGATCATCTAATATTCGAAATCAGTATTAATTTTCGGATTGCAATTTACAAAATTCAACTTTTACTAAAAAAAAATCTCACTCACAACAAATGTAAAAGTTAAAGACTGTTAAACTCGTATAACATTTAGAATGCAATGTCTTCCCAATATTTACTTTAGACTACATGATCACTATTTTCTTTGCAGGGGTTTTTTGTAGGCTTATATTGGAAGAAGCCCATGGGATCTCTTCCTATAAACTCAACAATATAAAGCCTAAAGTAATTGGACCGTCTTATTCATTTCATTAATGTGAGGTTATTTTCTAAATAAAGGACTTCACTAGCTACTATTATTTTATTTTATTTTATTTTTATCTGGGTTCTTCTAATTAAAACAAGAAAAAAAACGGGTAGCTTGGGGGAGTTGGTGTGCGAACTCTTAATGCTTCTTCCAGAGCGGATGGTCGAGGTTTCGAATCCCCTGGGGTGGTTAGCGTCATGTTAAAAAAAAGCTCTGGGTCAAACACTTACCATCGAGTAAGAGTTGAACTCTGTGAGCGCTCCGCAGGCTGAGTCCAGATTAGTCTAACCAAATAAGGTGAGACACCAAACGCCCCAAGTGAGTCCAGTTTCCCACTAATAAAAACCAAGAAAGACCCTCCTAAATAATAAAGGGTAAAAGTACAAAATAATAATAATAATAATAAACTAGGCCGACTACAACTTGAAATACTCTCCATTTTAACCACGAGGTATAAATGAACTGGTAAGAAGCTCTCCTAACTTAAGTGAGATCAAGATTTCGAAACCTCAACTCATGTATGCAATTGTTTAAAATTTGGGATCAAAGTTTCCTCTTGTAATGGACTAACCCAACTCAAATAGGGATTAGTCCGTATGTGAATTGACTTAAAGGTACCCTCCTATAATGTGAAATCCATCTAGAACATCTCAGCGCTCTGACCAAAAAAAAAAAAAAAAACTCTCCATTTTCTCCTGACTGGATTTCACCTCAATTACTGTAATAAAATGGATAGACCCAATGGTTAATTCTAGTTTAGTCCAAAACTTTTGGGCTGAAAATTAACATTAAAAAGACTATTTTGTACAAGGCTTAAATATATATTATATATATTATAATAATAGAAATAAATGCAGAATTAACGTTTACTTGAAAAAGAGTTAGATACAGACTTAATTTGAATTGTATTTGAATTTATGGAAACAAAAGTTTTCCAGAATTGCTTGAGAAAGAAGGGAAAGGGATATATATATTGTGTAGTTCCATTACATTAGAGTGAGAGTGGTCACATGGGTGAGAAATGATAAGGTGGGCAAAAGGGAAAGTCTAAACGAAACGGAACTTATCTGGAATGCACTTTGGAAGATGTAAACCATAAACCATCATAATCCACAACTATATACCATACATATATATATAAAACAACCACTGGCTGGCCTTCTATATACCTTTCTATGCTTATTTTGCTTCTTTAATTTGGTGAACACTCACATGGCGGACACTATATAGATCATCAAACATACATATATATATATATATATTAGGTATCACGAGAGAGGTTGCAATTTCTACTCTCATTCGTCAAGCAAACGGCACACTTTCCGAGCCCCACAAATCACATGCACACTATGGAATTTTTATCTCTTTTTTCTTCTTTAAGAAAAAGACCATAAGTTAAAATCATAGTGTTCATAGTTGTGAAATTTTGGGGGAATTTGGTTGTTCGGATTAGGTTCATATTGAAACAAAACACTTCATTTTTCCCTTTTTTTTTTTTTTTTTTTTGGCTGAAATATCCTATTTTTACACATGGACAAAAGTGTTATATATATTATACAGATTTGTGAAATCAAACACATGAAGGATTTGATGTGTAGATTAGTGTGACCAATATAGACAGAAACATATTTAATACTTTTTATAACAAATTGTGACAAAAATTAAATTATATCTTATAGTAAAATATGCTATGCCATTCATGTGTGACAATAAATTAGGTAATTATGCCATACGTTCATTAATTATTAGTCAAAATATTGTATCATAAAGTTCTTGTAATTATAATATGATTTAGATCATGAGATGCAAACTCAGCTTATCAAAAAAAAAAAAAAAAAAAACTCTCATCAAGAAGAAAGTTCACTGTTTTTTCTGCTGGAAATGATCAATTTTTGCATCAATATAATATGGTATTAGAGTGGGAAGATTCATGAATTACTAGAAATTTTAAATAAATAAATAAACGAAGATAGAGTGGGGGAATTTTCCGTAATATGTTGGCATGCGTTAGAGTGAGACAACAGAAGTAGGGACAAAAGTAAGGTGCACGAAATGTAATTGACAAAATTATTTCCAGCAAGCTAGCTAGTATTTAATGGAGTGGACAATTTGGGTAGTTTCTTGTGACAAGAATTTAACTAGTCATGGGTTTTGTGACAATATTATTGTTGCTGCTTTCGATTTTCCTTGTGGGGTTTGGAACGACGTCATCACTGAACAATCACTGTGAACAGAAGAAGAATGGAAGTGATCATCTTCGCCATAATTCAACTGGTTCAGGTTCCGTTATAATTAGGAGAGTACTGCTGGTTTCGGAGAGGAACAAAACTTCAAGCCTGCAGGTTGAAAGAAAAGATGAGGTGGTAAGACATGCTGGCGGTGGTAGTGCAGGAGGGGGAGGTGGTGGTGGAGGAGGAGGAGGTGGAGGTGGAGGTGGAGGTGGGGGAAGTGGTAGTGGGATGTGGAAAAGGAAAGGGAAGCATGGAAAAGGTCATGGTGGTAGAGGAGGAGGAGGTAGTGGTGGTGGTGGTGGGGGAGGCGGGGGAGGAGGAGGTGGTGGTGGAGGACATGGAGGGGGAAGTGGAGGAGGTGGAGGTGGGGGTGGAGGCCGTGGTGGGGGAGGAGGTGGTGGTGGAGGAGGTGGAGGACACGGAGGTGGTGGTGGAGGTGGAGGAGGAGGAGGAGGTGGTGGTGGTGGTGGTGGAGGTGGGGGTGGGGGTGGGGGTGGTCAAGGGGGAGGCTGGGGTTGGGGAGGAGGTAGCGGTGGTGATGGTGGAGGAGGAGGAGGAGGAAACAATGGAGGATGTTGGGGTTGGGGATGTTGGGGTCATCCTCCTTCAAAGAATTAAGTATGCAATGGCGTGCATGGCTCGAGAATACGCTGATGGATTCTACGTACGTGAGACCAAAAGCTTAATGCCTTTAATTTTTGACGATATATACCCAAAATAAATTTACTCTTTTGTATTGTGTTATACAGATTTTTCTTCTCATATACTTACTTTTTTTTTTTTTTTTGTTCTATTCAAAATTAGAACAATCACTTCTTTTTCCTGCCTTTTATGTGTCCACTATAGATATTTTCCAGCCTATGCAAATTGAAGGGTTTTCAAGTTTTGATTGAATGAATGAAATTATATCTTATATAATACGATTGCTTAATATATAAAACTATAAAGCCCTAGCAATAAAGTTAGAATTTCAACCAGATAAATTGAAAGTAATATAAATATTTAGATTTATATAAATTTAATGAGTAGTCCACTATTTATCCATATATTTGTGAATAATCTAGTAATGGGAGTTAAAATCCCTTATATTCCAATTACGGATGTGCCAAACAAACTAATGGCAAAGGAGTAGTACTATATATACTTTTATGGGCAATTAGAGTGAATGGTTGCCAACCTATATATAATCATTCTTTCCTCCAATTGGGACAACAGAATAATAAATAATCCATCCCACAAGTTGTGGATTCACTAATATTCCCTTTGTGATTCTAATTGCTTTTCTAGAGTTTAAATTTTTATCTTAATTGTTACACATTGAGATATTGAAATTCGTAACTTTTTTTATGTTTGGTAATCACTTTTGAGTCCTAATTAAACTGGAGTCAAGTTGCGTCGGATACTTAAATCTCTCTACACCTGTCTCTCTATAGACAAAGTTCAAACTTGAAACCTTGCACATGGAGAACAAAATTTCTTACACTTCGGACCAAAAAGTGTTGATCGAAACTCATAACCCACATAATATATTCATGATACATTTTTCTATTATGTCAAGTTATTGAGTTCATTCTATCAATTGTATTACATTTGGAAACACACTAAAAAGTGTATGTTCCAATTTCAACGAGGCTTCTGTTTGTGTACAGACTTTGATAAATGGGCTATGAACGGCCCCAATTAAAACAGCCCATTTTTCAGTGGTTCAGAAAAGTTGCGTGGTCCTTTCCCTGCTTTGGATTACTGAAAATCCACCAAGGACAGTACCTTTCCTGCTGCATTTTCTTTTCATTTTACAAAATCCCACATCGTGTGTGTGTATATGTGTATATATTAGGTTACTAAAAGCCTGGATGAAAAGTTAAAGTGCTTGTTCGCACAATGAAAAAGTATTGGCGTTGGTCGTAAATTTTTAAAATTAATAGAGAGTTGGATACAATTTTTTTTTTTATTTGTGAAATTAAAGGTTAGGAATCAATATTGTCAAAATTAAGATATGTACCGATTATAATTGAGTGCACCTCAAAGTATATAACTAAATAGAGCAATGGGAGAATGAAAGAATATTTGCTGAACAATGCTTCTTTTTTGTATTCTGGCTTTTTGCCAAATGGAAAGGGAAACCACCATAGAATCGCCGCAGCAATCAAACTGAAAAGCCCCGGCTGCAAAACTTTTGACCCTTCTATATATATATATATATATATTTCAAGAACAAAGCATGAATCACACTACTGGTAACGTAAAATTACAAATTACAAAGGTCGGCAGAAGTCAAATAAAAAATACTTTAATTTTTAATACATACACATATATATATATATATATATATATATTATATATATATATATATATATATATATATATATATATCTGTGTGTGTTATCATAAGTTGACACTTCTCAAGATGAGTGCTAATTCGGAACTTAAAATTTAATAGTACTATATTTGTGCTCTGAAAAACTCCCCTTTGTTCCAATTAACAGGCGACATAGATTTGACTATATATATATATATATATGTATGTATGTATGTATATATAGAAGTAGTTTATTGGAGTAAACGAAGATAAGTTTTGGGGCCAGAAATAGTCATGCTCGATTAAGGTCGGAATCAAGACCGCTATTGCATGGCATATGGCATGCATGCATTAATTTGATGACAAAAAAAAGTTGCACATTTCATTTGAGTTTAAAATCTTGTATCTATAAAATGGCTACTAAATCGTGTATAATAATTAACATATTTTTTAATAATACATGTCTTGCAAATGATATATATGTTCGTATCTTTTTCTCATGAAATGTTTTATAATATTTCTTTTTTTTTATTAAATATATTACACGTATTTACAAATCTTTAAAAAGTGTTACGAGAATCAGGAAAGAGTTTTTATATATCATATAAAACTAAATAAAGAGGTATTATTGTTAGGAACAAAAATTGCACATGTGTGCATATGTAAAGTTCAATCAAAAAAAGACAAAGCTTAATGGGGAGAAGCCGAATTTGAAATGATATTGTAGCGTGGAAGTCACCTTATCTTCAACCATATATGAAAATATTCATATTTTTGGTTTACTACCACCCCCATATATATATATATATATATATATATATATATATATAAATAAAATTAATGGAAAATAATGGTATAGCATATTATGTGAAATCAAGTCTGGCCAAATCAAGTAGCAGGAACTGCATTATTATTATTATTATTATTATTATTATTATTATTATTTGCTTTCATCATGCTTCATTTTTCTATCTTTATTTTTATTTCAAGAAAATGATTGCCACAATTTATTTGCATTAGATAAATACTTTCTCTAATGAAATTATTATTTTTATTATTTAAAAAAAAATTGAAGTATTTTTTAATTTTATATTTTAATTAATTTGTGAAGTAATAATTTAAACATAATGAAAGAAATAAATGCTCCATTAATTTTTAAGATAATAATTTTTTTAAAAAAAAAATCAAAAAATTAATACTACTAAGTAGCATCTTATTTTAAGTATAGTTTGTTATATTTTCCTTTTATAATATTTTTATTTAGTATTTTACAACGAATATTTATTATTTATTTTATATATAAAAAAGACTTCCCAGTTTTAAAAAAAAAAAATTCTTAAAATATGTAAAATTTGTTTGGTGATATGAAAAACGAAAAATGAAAGAAATACTGAATTAAATAAGCATTCAAATTGTTTAAAAAAGTGTTTATTAATTTTTACATTTATTATATTATTTGAATACGATTCAGATTTATAAATAATATTATATGAAAAAATTGTTTATTATTAAATTAATCATTCTTATAACTATGTATGTACACATACATTAGCAAACATTATAGGTTAATACTAGGAAAAGAAAACAATTAACAAAATATTTCATATCTTTCGTCTGAAAGATTTTTGAGCAGTTATTAAATTGCATGTCCGGAAACTTTTTACTTTAATCATACAATTTAAAACTCGTAAAATATCAACATGTATTATTGAGATGTTTATGATATCTTCCTCGTTATTCTTATGTCATAACACCCCCCCACCCCTTTCCCACCCAACCATTTTCCCATACCTAATTAAGATTGTTGCAATTTCAAAATACATACAACAACTACTACTACTAGTATCATATATGTATGTATATATATATATATATATATGCTACTAGTATGTTGTACCCACTGCTTTTTTTCTTCTTTTTTTTTTCTTTGTAAGTCCTCAAAGAAGAAGTCACCAGAGGCAGGGGCAAGTCATGAGCAAAGCTGATGCAGATAGAGTTGGCTAAAAGATGAAAAAAAGATTTCAAAAATACACACCTTTATTGATATGGGTGACATTTAATTTTTTTTTTTTCCAAATTAATTTAAATAATACCATACATATATACATATATATATATATATATATATATATATAATTGATATGGGAAACACCGAAATTTTTGATGGTTGCAGAAAGTGAACATCCTATTGTCCAACATTAAAGGTGGTCCTTTTCCTTTTCCTCTTCCACATCAACATCCATCCAAACAAGACTTCTTATTGCTCCCTCCCTGCTTTGATTTGCAATCTCCCCAATTCATTCATGTATGTATTTTCCACTCCATCCCAAGGCGCATGTCAACTAGTAAAGAACTCTCTAACCTTATTTAAGGTTGATGATTCGAACTTTAACTCATGTACGTAACTATTTAAAATTTAGGATTAGAACTTCTTCTCGTAAAGGACTAATCTGGTTCAAACTAAAAATCGTCCGGATGTGGATGGACTTATAGTTTGGAATCTATTTAGAACACTATGTACTCTTAAAAAGAAAATGTATTCCTCCCTTTCTCTACCACTTCTCACACCATCACTCCTCAATATTACTATGTATAACTAATGGTGCTGTAATAACTTCATCTATCACTATAAAAATTATGAATTCGAACCCAAAAAATCTTTGTAATTTAAAAAAAAAAAATATATATATATATATATATATATATTCAAACGGAAAAAGGATCACTACCATCCCAAAAATCTCCCTCTTAATACTACTTCAAATTTTTCAAAATTCAAATCCCTAGATTTTAAATATTTAAATACACAAACAATATTTAAAATTTTCTCCCTCCTCTTTGTCTAAGTTTATGTATCATGAGAGAGATGAAAAGACTAAATCCATGTAAAAACAAAGTACTATGATATCATATCAACCAATTGTTGTAAAGAATTGCTTATATTACACGTTTTAAGACATTATATATCATTCAAAGACAACCTCCTCCACCATTACCATTCCATTCCATTCTTGTGAGCCCCTCCCCTCTTTTCTTCTTCCTTCCTTAAAGGTTAAATTAAAATTATTATAAAAAAAAAAAAAGCTGCTCATTTCCTCCTTGCTTTTCAACCACCCGCTACGTTAAAAAAGTATCAACCTTTCTTTTGCTATTATATTTTTTTTTTTTTTTTTTTTTTTTGCCATTACTTGAAAAAGAGGAAAATCAGGTTATAAATCTTTTGTGAGGAAAATAAAAAAGGTTAAAAAAAAATTTGAATAAAATTTTGAAAAGGAAAGTACATTAAAGTCTCCCCCTTAACAGTTACACTGCGTCTAGTAAACCTAACGCACCAAACTATGGTCCACGATAAATGAATTTACACTAAACCGGGTTTTCATTATCTAAACCCGCCCGCCTGCCTGCCTGCCTGCCTGCATTTCCAATTCTTCCGTTCCGGTTCTATTTTCCTACTTTGTTCTGCTGCTCATGATAATGTTGATGATGATGATGATGATGATGATGATGATGATGGTGGTGGATGGGACTGACTAATAATAAAAATCCTATAATCATATTACCTTTGCTTTTTTTCTTTTTTTTCTAATTCTTTTAGAGCTTCAAAAACTCTGAACCGCCGGAGAAGCTAGACCGGTCTCTGTCTCTTTCTTCCGCCGCATTTCCAAAACTTTCCGGTGGTTATTGGAGTGTAACTCACTAGAGAAAGTGGGGCTACAAGCGGGGCGGTATTCGGGTAAGAGTCGACCCGATTTGTAACGGACCCCACAAGCATTGCAAAGCGTTTTTGCACCGAGCGGACCAGCTCTCCACTGTGGGGTCTTCTGCACACCGCAATGGCTACACCGACGGGGCTGCTGTCCACCACCTCCTCCTCCACCGCCACCGCCAGTAACCCAAGCACCGGACGATTCTGTTGCTAGCTTTTTCTTGTGTTTCTTGACGGGCGGTTTTCCGTACAAGGACTCGGCGGTTTGGGAATGAGTCAGGGCAGAGTAAAAAAGCCAAGGATGATTACAGGGCGAAGAAGAGGTGGTTGTCGAGGAGGACGAGGAAGTTGAAGACGAGGACGACTCGGTGAGAGAAGATGACCCGAATGACCAACCGGGCACGCCAGCTCTGGGACGCTTGCTTCTAGCCTTGGTTTGAACTGGGGTCATGAAACAAGGCTGGGTTTGAACCGGTGTTTCTGGTTCTGTCTTGACCTTGGTCTGCTTGACGGTCTCCGGTGGCAATTTTGTGGTTGGGCATGTGAGGGAATACTCGGAAAATGAGTCGTCCACAAAATGAGATAGCCATTCTAAGCTCTCCAAATCATCTGCCTGTAAAAACAAAAAAAAAAGGGGGAAAAATAGCACCACCCATTTTTCTTCAGTTTTTTCGCCCATTTTGAAAAACGACATAAAAAAGGGGGAAATAATTCGGCGAAACGCATGCACAAAGACAGAAGCTTTTTTTGTTTTTTTTACCGGCACGATGAGTTCGCTCGCGGGTAAAGACCCAAAATCCTCGTCTTTAACGGAAACAGTAGCGGAAGTAACGACAGACACAGAAGTCGCCGCCTTGCTGACGGTGTCGTCGTCGTCGTCATTTTCTAAATTTTCTTCTTGTTTGTCGTCGTCGTCGTCGTCGTTGTTGTTGTTGTTGTTGTGTTCTTCTGGGTCATCCACAACCGCATTAGAAAAATCAAGAAGGCCTTCTACAAAAAGGTCGTCTCCTCCCAAGACAGCGTTTTGAACATTACCCACCGCAGCCGAGTCATCCAAGAACACCTGTTGCTGTTGTTGGTGGTGGTGGTGGTGGTGGTGATAATAAGGGGCAGTTTTCAGCGAAATATCAGGCCTAAAACTGCTCTTCAATGCCCCGTCCACACGCTCCATTCCCTGACTGACAACCTACTCAAACCAAACAAGAAACACCCACAACACAAATTTCAGCCCACAAATTAAAAGAAAGGGGAAAAGAAGAAAAAAATCAAATACAAAATTGGGCAGAAAAGGGTAACGAAAAAAAAGAGATTGAAATATAATATTACCTGTGAAGAAGAAGAAGAAGAGGTGAAAAAGAAGTCGGGTGAGGATGAGGAGAAGATAGGGAAGTTGAGGTAAAAGGGTTAAGAGGGAAGAGAAAAGGAGGGTGGTGGTGAGTTGGGTAAAGCATTGAATGAAAAGAAAGAAAGAAAGAAAGAAAGAAAGAAAGAGAGAGAAAGTAGGAGAGAAGGCTTAAAGCAATCCCCCGTCCCGTGCCCAAATATACCGTATTTTTGTTAATATCATCAAATAAAAACAAAGCGCCCGTTTCGTTTTTCCTTTTCCTTTTCCTTTTTCTTAATACTAACTTCTCATTATATACTCCAAAAAAAAAAATAAAATAAAAATAAATACTATGTGCTCATGGATTTTTCTTTTTATAATATATATACTATTAAAGAATAAAAGAAAGTTGTTTGAATGAGAGGACATTTTTGTGCACATAATTTACGTAATCTTGTTTGTGTACTGCAAATATTTTGCCTAACATACCTTTATTTTTATACTTAAATCTTAACTTTTTATTATTAATGTTTCTTGTAATTTTTTTAAAAAAATTTTGTTACCTTTTATCTTCAGTTTCTATTTACTGTTGACTTATTCATTTTTCAAATTTTGCTCTAAATATATAAAAAAAAAAAAGGATATTTAGTTTTAGAAAATAAAATAAAATGAAAAATATTAATTAATGCGTCCAATTAAGCAGTTAAAATATCATAATAATAATAATAATAATTGTTAGGGTGTGGAAATGTGATGGTGAAAGTGGGTGTGGGGATATTTTAGGGATTTTATTTTTTTATTTTTTTAAAAAAAATAATTGAGGAAATAAATATACCTTGGGGTGCTCAATACTTTTCTTTTTATCCGTAGTTATTCTTTATTTGGAATAAAAATTGAGCCATTATTTTGCTGGTAATTTACATAATTTACCTACCGCATTGAACGGCGCTTTCAAAGGTTGTTTAATAAGCGTAGCATTATTATTATTATTATTATTATTATTATTATTTTGTTCCTTACCTTTTTCCCGCTATTACTTTTCCAATTTCACTAAGAATCCAATTATCAAAAGGAACAAAAACAAAATTTATAATCCAATTTCTTCTTTTATTTTCTCCCCCAGCTAAAAAGCCTATCTATGAATATACGTTGCTTGTGTTTTTTTCCCATTTTGCCCCGCTTCTTTAACTTTGTGTGTGTTTTTCTTCACATTTGTATATATATATATATATATATATATATATTTTGAGGATTTGGACCCGTGAACTTGTATTGGACCTATGAGATTAGTAAGGTCTACCCCTTGGGATCGATAAACCTTTTGGATCTTATTGACCAAATAGATATGACTTTGCACTATAGTTAGTTCATTACTAATAATGAATCCCCAAGGAATTCCAAGAATTCTTGTTATACATTCGTTCCAACTCTCAATCCTCTTTTCTAGATTCATCGATATTGAATTAATCGAGTGCACTTCTAACACTTGTTCCACTTTTGGAAGACCCTACGTTATGTTCCTAGATCTCGACTTTTCATATATAAATGTAACTAATTAATGTATCTCATTCATAAATGATTTCCCCATAGTGGCCATGAACGTTTGCTCCCGGGGTGGCCAAATAAGGCTTAGCTAATCGTATTACTACGGAATCGGCTTGAACAAAGATAATTTGACCCGATTTTAGGTGTGGTCTGTTTTTGGCTTTACACACTTTTTCACAAATAAAGTGTCTATAACCAATTATTTGGTATTGTTGATTTAATGTACCAACAAGATACTCCGAATTGACTATAAGTATATTGACTTATTTTTATATATCATTACTCATTCATTTAACGTTTTGATATGGTAAGGATAACATATACATATATATTCAAATTATTTGTAATATTTCTATTTCAAAAAATTTATTATAAATTATTGATGAAAGAATTAAATTGAATTTGAGGAATAAAATGAACATATATATATTAATAAAAATTTTAAAAAAAGTGATTTGTAATTGTTACACCAAACAAATCTTTTAAAAGAAAATTGGAGAGCTTGGGATTGCAAAAAGCGAAAAGTGGTTTTGAACATTGGAAATAAAGAAAAAAAGGTGTCAATTTCAGAGAACCCTAAATTCCCATCGCCACCTTCATTAACGTTTCTTGTACGTTTTTTTATTTATTTACTTTTTATTTATTTATTTACTTTATACTTTAGTTTGCTGAGAAAAAAAATTAGGGTAGTTAAAAATTATATAATTAAATATTAATAAAATATTAACAATTATTCTATTTATAGCATATTAATCTTTAATCAAAATATTTCTTTACAATTAGTAGATGCATGAAGTTAACAAATAAATGATTTTTACATATTTTTATTGAAACGATATAGTTTTGATATATATATATTATTCTAATAAATTATAAATATATTTGTGGAGAGATACAATGACCTCTTCGGTCCTTTCATGGCTGACAAGATGCTCACCACCTTGGAGCAATAGGATATATAATTTTTCATCAATTCTCCTTGCATGGCGTAATTGAGCCATGCAGGAACGATGTCATCTCCTTCCATGAATAGCAGATACGAGTAATAATCCCGCATCACATATATACGTATTGCTTCAAATTAATCTGCATCGAAATTCTATGTTTTTCAGCACGCATTTAGTTGGCCTTCAACTCCTCCATCTCCATTTGCCACCCTGAATCGCCAATGATAAAATTGTAACCATTTGCTCAGCTATAATATGATTCGAATTTATGATATTTTTATAGTTATAAGTGAAATTGTTATTATCTTTAACAAAAATATATATATATATATATATATATATATATGACTATGCAAAAACAAAACAATAGTATTTACTTAATTTCATAGGATAGGAGTAAATGTATGGTGGTGCGGAAGGGGGGAAGGTGACGAAGGAAAGAACGAAGGGGAAGGAAGAATTATCTAAGGAAGGAAGCATCCCAAATAGAAACAAATTAAGAAGAAGTCGTTTGTTTGGCAAAATGAAAAAACGTATTGTGAATGTTACACGATGTCGAGAGTTTATGACATTTGTTGTGAGTTTCATCTAAGAGTCGAGTGAAACCTTCCCTTAAGTAAGAATTGAATTTTACGGATGCAATTCAAGTTGAATCGGAATTAGTCAGAATCATTATTACTCCAAAAACTAAGACTATTTAACCAAAAATAGAACAAATTAAGAAGAAATTGAAGTGGGAAAGAGCATGGAGAGAAGGGAGGGGAGTAGTGGTGGGTATCATGATGGTTATTGTTAAGTACAAAAATAGGCATGCCTTCCAAGCAAAGTGTGTGCAAAAGCAAATACGGATTATTGACATCAGTACTCCCCAACTCCAGCTTTTGTCTCCATTCCTCAAATCATTAATTCTTCTTCCCCTTTCCCCCTCCTACTCTCTCATGCATATATTTAATATTCTTTTTTATAATCTCAAGAATTTACCCCTTTAAAGAAAAGAATCCATTCACAATGAGACGTCTTAAATGGATCTCAAATATGATACTTTTAAATCATGTTCATATTTAAATTAATTAGTTAATTAAAAAAAAAAAAAAAAAAAAGTAAGCAATGACAATATTTTGAAAAGATTAAGAAATAAAAAATGTATTAGAACTTTGGTCCCACTACTAGGACATTTGCAAGTAGTTTTTTTAAGGAGAATATTGGTCAATGTAGATTTCTTATAATGTAAATATATATTGTTATGCAAAGTCAATTCATTAAAAAAAAAAAAAAAAAAGTGTATTTAAATAATAAATTTTAAAATGGAGAAAAATTGTAATTGGTTAAAGTTAGGTTAAAAACGCACTGAAGATTCCAATATTTACCCCATTTTAAAAATTTATCGTAGTAGTATTAGGTGAGAACCGGCGCCGGCTAATGACATTGTCAAGTGCCGCCTGGAGGCGTTTTTAGCTACGTGCTTACTTCCTATTGGGCTATACTCTCTGACAGCCAAATGTCAGCCGTCTAAAATACTCACTCTTACAATATATCTTGAAAATTTGAGGGGGTTTTTTAAAAATTTTTTTTTTTTTTTAAATGATTAATTTTCAAAAAAAAAAAAAAATTTTAAAAAATCAACCGGTCTACCACTCCGAAATTCCAGACAACGAGAGGTCAAATTCGTAAACAACAAAGTGGTAGTAATCGTTGTAATAATTTTCTGAAGAAATAATATTCAAAAACTTGAAATTTTGAAATTTCGAAATTTCGAAATTCAACCATTTGGAAAACTAATTGGCGCCTAAGCCTAAGCTGTTAAGGTTTACCTAAGCTGTTAAGGTTTATCAATAGTCGGCTCGTCCCACATGCAACCTCGCTATTTGAAGCCCACCCACAGATAAAAGTTATAAACCAGTATCACTGTAGTATTATTATTGTGCTGGCATAAAACCCTAAATTTAATAAAAATTTATTTAAAAATTAACTTTTTTTTTTGGCTTATTAAAAAAAAAAAAGAGGGAGGACTGTTTTGTGAAGAGGGTAAGTGGTCAAAAACAGAAAGTAGGGAATATTATATCTCGAGATTGAGATTTCCAAGGAAGGAAGAAGGTTTCCTTAATTGACGTACTGCCTTTGCCTGTTCTTCAGCATATTATTATCACAATCGCCATCACCTCTTCCTCTATTAATATATTATTCAATTTTTACGAAAATATATTCCTTCTTAATATATATATATAATTATTTTTTTTTTTGGCTAAGAGAAATTAAACACTTTTTTATACAGTGATGACAATATTAAATAGTTGATTGTGTAGGTTATCGGTACATAGTCGCGGCACATACTTGCAGGAAAATGTTGTGACATTTAGTATTAGAGCGAGCGGGTAGTCAGCACAGACTGTGGGAACTAAGTGTTACACCCGAGTGGTAAGAACTACCTCTAGAATTCCGGACTAAGACCAATAATGTTAGGTTGGGCCTAGTGAGGATGCTAGGCCTTAAGGGGGTGAATGTGATACTTCATCATACATCGAAATGATAAGTGAATGTGTAACAAAATTGTCTGCTTTGGACCTAAGCTTCAAGGTTTTGTTTTTGGACACCTTTCCAAAATGACTCGTACTGATAAAATAAGTAAAAACTTATATTTTAAGCAACTCTTATCTCACATTTTGATATGAGACTACAGATGATAATATAATTGCTTTGGAGAGATAAAAGAAAGGACTCTCTTCATTTTTTCTTTATTGTCCCTTTCAAAATCCCAATTCTTGAATATCCTACGAATGTCACTTACCATTTGTCTTCTTCTCAATTAAAGCATCCAACAAAATTTCCAAATTAGTATTTTTTATTTTAATAAAGAATTTGCTTAAGAAACCCGCACAAAATAATGATGAAAAATTTATTATTATTATTTCATCATAAACTTGCATGCATTAAAAATATTAGATAATATCTTTATAATAATATTTCAGGAAGAAATTCTAAAAATAAATAAATAAATAAATTATTTTTTAGAATAATTTGAGGATTTTTTTATTAATTCAAAATAAAAATTAGAGACAAAAGTACATATGAAATTAAATTGCTATAAAAAAGGCTGAGGCTGAAATAACTACTTTGTCACCACAGAAGTCAGGCTGAGCATGTGAATTACAACTCTCAAGTTTTAATGCTCAACGTACCCTTGCTTCCCTCTTTTTCTTAATTATTAGTATAATATCCGATACGATTAATGTCAATTCATACTTTGTGTTTTAACTTTTCACCAAACACATAATATCAATTGCTAATCATCTCACTGTGCTCTTTTATTGGATATATATATATATATATATATACGTATTTAATTACTGATTTGAGATGGTTATCTAAACTATATAACACGAGATATATATATATATATATATATATATAGAGAGAGAGAGAGAGAGGTTCACATGCAAAGAGTAGAAATTTCTCACACGCACACTGACTTCAATGCTCCGATTGTAGTAACGTTAAACCGTACTACGTTGTAACTTGTTTTGTTTATCAGAATTTTTCAAACTTTTCATACGCTTTGGTTAATGGAAAACATTACAAAAACACAAACACAAACAAACGAAATGGATTCAATAAAACATCGATAATTTCAATTGTGCCACCAATTTCTCTCCTAATTTCCCAACAAATATTTGTCTTGGTTTGTTAAAAACATCACGTGAACATAACACCTTTTTTGTAATCCCATATCGTATTTATATATTATGCAAGAAGAAAGGTAGAAAATATCTGTTAGTTTACGTAGTAAGGGTGTTTGGTCTAGTGGTATGATTCTCGCTTCGGGTGCGAGAGGTCGCGAGTTCGATTCTCGCAACACCCCCTTTATATGTATATATTTTTATTTTGAAGAACAGCTGCCCGCGAGATGTTGCTAAAGGGAAATCAACGTTGATACAAACAATTGTGTGTTATTGATCAAAGAGATGAAAGCTTTTTTTGCCCTAAATGATTGTCTTTGCTTCATCTTATTTTAAACCATCAAGTAATTTGAGGAATAATTTATTACAAGATTGAACTGGATTTAGTTTATTATGAGTGTTTGCAAGGAGGAAGAGGAGATCCACAAAGACCAGAATTTCCCAAAAATGAAGATTTAGGGAAAGGAGTAGAGTGAGGTGGAATTCTTCCGGTCAGCCGATTTTCCGATACGTTGAATTCTTGAAGTTCTTTGAGATTCAAGACCCATTGTGGAATTCTGCCACTCAATTTGTTGTTCGAGAGAAATAACGTTGTCAACTGCTCTGCATTGCCGAGTTCCGCCGGTATCTGCCCAGAAAGCTTGTTCTCTACCAGTTCAAGTTTCCGCAAGCTCTGTAACTTTCCAATTGATTTTGGTATCGATCCCATCAACGGATTGTGCGAAAGAATGAGCGAAGTTATAGGAGCTAATGCGGGTTCATCCCCAATGTTTTCGTCCAAGGGACCGCTGAAGAAATTGTGGGAAACATCAATCGAATTATACCTTCCGATTGGATCCTGGAAATTGATGGTGAATATGTTTTTCAAATCGCCTGTGAACTTGTTTGAGTGTAGATCTAAATCCGACAGACGGGAGAGATTTTTGAATTCGGCTGGAATTACTGAGTAGAATCCGTTGTTTGATAAATTCAGATACCACAGAGAGGTCATATTCCCTATCCACGCCGGCAATTTTCCGGTCAATTCGTTTTCCGATAGGTCGAGCATGGAGATGGATGACGAAGCCAACCATTTCGGTAACCGTCCCTTAATCCCTGTTCTTGCTAACAAGAGACGCAGTAGTTTTAATTCCTGCAGCCAATCTGGAATCCTCCCAAGACCCAGAGGATTAAAAGAAAGATCTAATGATTGTAAATTCTTTACTTTTACAAGCTGCGGTGGAATTGTGCCGATGAGTTTGTTTCTTGACAAATCAAGAAACTGTAATTTCTGGAGATTTCCAAAACTTGATGGTATTTTTCCAGTTAAACGATTGTTGGCGAAGTATATGTCGGTGAGAGAGTTACTGAGATGTCCGATAGTCGCAGGTAACTTTCCGGTGAGCTTGTTGTTCTCGAATATTAGTCTTTGAATGTTTCGAAGTTTGCCAATTGATGCAGGTATGGTACCTGTCAGTTTATTGTCTGATAAACGGCAAAATTGCAAGGAATAAAGACCCCCAATTGATGTGGGAATATTTCCACTCAATTGATTCTGATTCAGATAAAGCAATTCCAAATTGGTTAGACCGCCAATTGTTTCCGGTAATCTTCCACTCAAATTGTTCTCGGAAAAATCAGCATATTCTAATCCCCTGAGTTCTCCAATGGCGTCTGGAATATTCCCAGAGAAATTGTTATCATGAATATCCAGTTGGGTGAGTGATTTCATCTTTCCAATAGAAACTGGTATTGAACCAGAAAATCGATTTCCAGAAAGTCCCAATTGAGAAAGTAAGGTTAAAGATTCAAAAAATTGAAAAGGGATGGTTCCTGATAAACCATTGTCGCTGAGATAGAGCTTCTTGAGATTCTTTAGGTAGTGAAATGTAACGGGTATATTTCCGGTGAGCTTGTTTTGATCAAGAAAGAGCTGAACCAGTAGAGATAACTTGCCTAATTCAGGAGGAATTTGGCCTTTCAAATCCTTGAGGTTGCTAAGATCAAGAATTTGAAGGTAAGAAAGATTGCCTAGTGCAGGTGACAGAGTTCCGGACATGGAAGTATCAAGAATGGAATCATTGCCGGAAACCAGCCCTGAACGAGAAAGACTAACAACTCTCCCGGATGATGAATCACAGGAAATTCCTTCCCAAAACTTACAGCAATCCATGGAAGGATCCCATGAATGTAACAGCTTCGACGGATCATCAGTGATCCTGTTCTTGAAGTCTAGCAATGCATCTTTGTCAACTTGATGACATGCATCTGATACAATTAGAATCAAACAGCCCGAGAAGAAGAAGAAAAACCCTGCACTCTGCTGGTACTCCCATGTCCTCATTACAATCATAAGAACCCTAGCTAGCATATGGAATTCTTGATAATTGTTCCAGTACAATATATATATATATATCATTATCTTGTAGTGGAAATATTAATGACCAAATGGCCAAATCCGTGATTGAAAGTTGTGAGTATAATTAATTAAACTCTTACATTGCACGTTTGTACCATGTTCCGACGGAGCCAGTGAATATTCAACTTTCATTTCGTTTTAAAAGAAAGATTACATAAACAAGAAGACAAGCAATATTTTCTGATCTTTATCAGAAGTAAGTATTCAATATCTTCGAATATTAACTCAATGTATCATTATTATTCACGAGTTGGACTTATATATATATATATATATATATATATATATATATATATATTTAAGGGGAGAAAGTAATGGAAAATGAGTTGGATATATATATATATATATATAGTATAATATTATTATAATTGTATTGAAGATAAACACGAGAAGGTTGAGTGCCAAACACAGAAGAATGTATGCCTAAAGGATGAATGATGAGTATAGAGTGGCGCATTTACTACTTGGTTTGGGGAAGACTTTGTATTGTATATATGATTTCTCTTGCCGTATATTGCACACTACTTTATAATCTATGCGATGTTATGACAAAGAAAGCAAACTATAGGGAAGGTAGTGTTTGGCCAAATTCTAGTGGAAAATGCGAATGTTATATCCATCACATGGTTGCCATAGTGTTCAAGAAAATGACTGAACATGAACCTTCTCATTTCTCTTTGTAGGGTGAAAGAAGGTTGGAATATTATTACTCGCTATCTTCATCGATATATTCGGGAGAAATTTATAGGAGAGATTTTAGACAACTATGCGATATAAGATTATTTTCAACATTAGTCGAACTCAAAATTTATTATTTGACAACTCAAATAAAAATTATCTAGATTATGGAATGCTCTGACCCCAAATTTTAAACAGTTGTATACATGAGTAGGGGTTTGAACCCAACCTCACTTAAGGGAGAGCTCCTTACCAGCTCACCTACGTCTTAGGGTTTAGATAATGAAATTTTAACCCATAGACTACCACATTGTTCTTAAGGAGGTCGAAAATTGTGTATACAAAAATAAGTCATAACCGAGTCATTAGCTTGTTACAATAGAAAAGTGTTTTGTGAATGATACATAAGGTTGAAGGTTTGATACTGACACTAAGCGTCATATAACATTCAGGTGAAAGACTTTACCGTTACAATTCATTATTGGTTTAGAAGAGAATAATGGCCCATACTCTTTTGTCTTTCACATGGATCAATCCGTTAGAAATCTGTTAACCGACCCAACATGAGTCTGGGCCCTTGGACAGAGCGAGATGTTTGGCCCATATCTTTCTAGAAGTAGTAATGCACTAATAATCGGAATTTTCTACATGGAAACTTTTATATTATATATATATATAAATACCCTAATATATTTTTTTTTTTTTGAAAAAATACCCTAATAAATATTAATTATAAAATTTTAAATATAAATAAATTAAGTGTATGTGAATGAGGTGAGTTCGTGGTACGTCGGGAAATGAAAAATGAAGTTTACAGTACCAACATTTTAATGAAAAATGGGAAAAGACCAAACACGTGAGATGCACGTGATAGTCTGGACGTTCCTCATCACGGGGATCCATATGTAGTGGGCTATCCCTGTGCCTATGGGCCGTACCCAATAATTAAAATAATAATAATAATAATCTATAAAAAATATTGGGAGTTGTATCCTTGGTTTTGTCGTTTACCTATTTACCCAAAATAACCCGTACACCTCATGATTGATTGATTTTCTTCCTTTTTTTTTTTTTTTTTTTTTTTTTATGAATTCTTCTTCTTCTTTTCTTATTATTTATTTTTAGTAAAAAAATTTATTTGAATTGTTTCAATCATTTTTCTTCTCTCTCTTTTTTTTTAATATATTATTTTTTTTATAATGTTTGGAATAATTTTTTTTTAAGTGAATATTCATTAATAAACAGAAAATTTAAATATAAATGAGTTAATCATCATTCATGGTAACAAAGACATCATCCAACTTAAAAAAGATGGATACAACAACAAAACTCAACATAAAGATAAGTGAGTCAAAAATAATTACAAAAACGACAAAACTATTGTATCTAAATCCATAGTCTTCGGACCACCAATCATTGATGTCATCTGCAAAGAGGGCTCGAATCCATCTTCTTCTTTCAACAACCATCTCTGCAATTTTGGGCGTATCATAGATCTCAAAGACAATCTACAAAAGGGCCTAGATAGAGATTGAGTTTAAATGTTAGTTCTTCTAAAAGAATAGAAACAATTTGATTTTTAGAGATAAAAGAAAACTCTTGTATTGAGAATAAAAAGTAATAAAAATAACAAAAAAGAAAAAAAAAAAAAGATAAAAAAATCGAAAACAGAAAAAAAAAAAAGCGGTGGCCAAGTAAGAAGCTTTGGCCGAAAGAAATGGGCGAGGAGAAAGGGAGGCAGCAGCAGCAGCAGTAGGGAAAAAAAATTTTAGTGTGAGAAAGTTTTTAGGTTTTTCTTTTTTTTTTTAAATGTTTGGAAGAATCTATTGAATTGAAAAATATCAAAAAAGAAAACATAGATAATAATTGGAGACAAAAAAAAAAAAGAAAAATAAAGAAGATTATTCTATTGTTCCTTTCATCTCCTCGTCAGGCGCCATTTATTCCGGCTTAGAGGAAGCTTGGCCGGAAAGCTTTTTTTTAATTTTTCTTTTATAAAAAGGTGAAAAGGTATTTTAAAATATGGATTATTTAATTTTGGATTAAAAATAGTGTATATTTTTTTATCGGTTTTTATGCAAGAATTAAGCAATAAATCAATTGATTGAAATTTACAAAATGAGTAGATATTATTGATGATGATGATGATGCTGATGAATTCTATCCATTGTATTTGTACAAGTCACTTTTTTTTTTTTTTTTTATTAGTACACTCTATAATGGGACATATCTTTATGTCTCGGGATGCTTTTTAATTTTTTTTTTTTCTCTTTTGAAGATTGATACTTTATTTAACTTGTTTAGTATATTTGTCTAGTTGGTTTGACTTTTTTTTATTTAGGTCTTTCACATGGCTTATAAAGTGAATGACTTGAATTTGACACATGTAAAAATGACTTTATACCGCAATGTCGGTTATATGTTATAGTTTCAAATTAGTCGAATATTTTGAATAGTAATTCTGGATATTCGATGGTTAAAAATACATATATATATATATATATATATATATATATATATATATATTTGTATCCACTCAAATTTGAATCCCTTGTGTCTTTGGATTAGCTATGAATGCATTTTAACAATCCATCCCTTTTCTTATTGTTAAAAAATTATGGTGGTAGAAATTTTATAAATGTTAGTAAAAGTCTCATACCAATGTAGTATTCATTTTTCAATTAAAAGCAAACAATTTCTTGGAAACACATTCAAAAAAATTTTAAAAAAAGATTCCAATTTTTCAATTATTTCACATATCAAATAGTACAAACTAATCTCAACATTTTATTACTCACATAAATTCTAAAAACCAACCCTACTAAAATATTATTCTATACATACAAAATATTTTTAGAAATACCCCCACACAAAAATAAAATAGTGGATAAAAGAAGGATTGGGCCCAGGGCCCAATCACATGGGTTTCAAGGAATATTTGGGCCCAATGCTTTACACTCATCTATAGACTTTTGTACCCCACCCGAGCAAAAGAATAGTCTCAGTGGACATCGATACAGACAATTATCTCCCAATCGGATATTTACTGAACCCGGTTGTAATTCCAAAAACGGACTCGGGATGGGTCCGATTAAATAGTTTCCTCCAAGCAACAGTCTCTCGAATTGTGAAGCACCTTGACCCGGAAATAAAACCCGTAGTGTGTATTGGGCCGGAATCATACCCGAGAACTTGTTATTTTCAAGGGTCAATGCTGATAATTCGGGTAGCATGCCCATGAATACGGGTAAGAACCCGCGGATTTGGTTATTAGCCAGGTCAATAGCTATGAGCTGACTATCCGAACCCGAATTACCCGGGTTATCAATTGCCCCGAATTGGTTGTGGGAGAGCGTTAGTTGTTGTAGAGAGGGGTGACTGAAGAGACTCGCTGGAACTGACCCACTGAGTTTGTTGTAACTCAGGTCTAATACTTGTAGGTAAATTAAGGAAGTTATGCTTGTGGGCACGTTTCCTTCAATGCTGTTGTTCCTCATTGAAAGTTCGACGAGAGACGCCGGAAATGTCTGGGGAAGTTTGCCGGAGATTGCATTGTTACTGGCATCGAGGAAGTCGAGGTTACCGAGGTCACCCAGAGATGGAAACTCACCGGTCAGATTGTTTCCTTGAATCTCGAGCCTTTTTAAATTCTGCAGACCGTTGAAAGCTGACGTAATTGTTCCCTGCAGGTTGTTGTTATCGAGGTATAATTCCTGGAGGGTTGAAAGAGCGCCGAGCGAGTCAGGGAGGGAGCCAGACAACGAGTTACGGGACAGAGTGAGTTGCTGAATCTGAGCCAGGAAAGAAAACGAGTCGGGAATTTCGCCGGTGAAGTAATTTCCTGAAAGGTCTAGCTTCTGAAGGTAAGGGAGTTTCCAAGAAACGGAACTGAGTGAACCCGAGTAACCCGCTTGATCAAGTGTGAGTTCGGTGACTCGACTCACGTTGGAATCGTCCAGAACGACGTCGCAGCGGAAACCGCAAGTGAATTTATCGCTGAAGAGATTATCACAAGGGTCTACCGTGAAATCCCAGGAGCTCAAGCAAGAACCTGGGGTTATGGAATCGGTGTGAATACTGTTCTTGAATTGTTTCAAGACTTGTAAATCTTGCCAGTAAGTTTTACAGTTAGCATGCAAGAATCCTAATTCTAAAACAACGAAAAACAGAGCAAATGATAAATACAAATCTCCCCTCACCATTTTTCTACTCTTTTTTTCTTGAATCCCACCACCCCACTTAGAGAGAGAGATGAAAGATTACAAAGTAAAGGTGGTGAAGGAAAAATGAGTAGTGGTGGTTGAAGATTAAATTTAAGATAAGAAAAGAAAAAGAACAATTTACGAAGTACAGAGAGGGGAGAGAGAAAGGAATTGAGGTGAGTCAGTGTTTTGAACTTGTTTTTCTTTTTAACCTCGAGAAATTTTCTCTTAGTAGTACTAATGTACTAGAGAGAGAAAGAGGTGAAAAAAAAGAAAGAAAAAGAAAGGAGAAATCTTTTAGGTGAATGGCTTCACGGGTGCAGTCTGTAGTGTCAGAGAGAGTCTCCCCACAGACGCACTGTTCTGATAAAACGGTGCAATCATCCTTTTCTCTTCTTCGTAATGATCTAAGCCTATGGAAGCAAATGGTAATGGTCGAATTGGACGGTGAGAGTGAAGAGAGAAGAAGATGAGTCTATCAGAAGAAAAGAAACTTTTTAAGTAGAAATTATTTAAAGGGTTTAAAGAAAAATTATTTATTTAACAAGAAAAGAGGGGGTGTGGGGGGAAAGGGTTTAATGCTGCTGCCTTGCTGGGATGGGGTTGGGGGGTGGGGAGGCTGATGAGTTAGCAGTTGTCTTTCCATACATCATTAAATGTCTGGTACAGAAGGTGTTTTTTTTTTTCTTCAGTTTCTGTGAAGTTTGGTAAGAAATGGCTAATTTTTTAATGAGCTGCAGATTTCTTAATTCTCTCTTTGTTTAATCTGTTGTTCTTCCTACTTCCTAACGTTAACTTTTGCAATGCATTATTAAGTTGATGACTGATGGATTTGCCGTTTGTTCTTTTTTCTTTTTTGAATTTTTAATTGAATTCTTGATTCTTAAGCATTGACTTAAAGAAACTCAGCTACCTAAGATTGAGTTGGAAAAATTTATGTTTGTTTTCTTTAAGGGTCCGAAGATTACCAACTTTCTTCACTAACAATACTTTTTTTTTTCATAAGGATCCACTCTCCGAACTTACATGTCAACTAATCTTGATTCAGAGCGGATCTAGAGATTACAGCTTTAAACTCTTTCCAATTGTGGTTGTGGGGATCGAACCGTAATTTTCTACCAAGTTCAGTCCTCTATGCGTCACTGAATCAACCAACAGTTGATCACTAACAATACTTTTGTTAAAATATATATGCAAATATATATTTCAACCCATATATTCGCCAACTTTGTTTTGTTTGTACAATATTACAAATTACACATACATACACAACATATATATATATATATATATATATATTTCTTTTATA
Organism: Cynanchum wilfordii; assembly: GCA_025388415.1. Classification (NCBI taxonomy): domain Eukaryota; kingdom Viridiplantae; phylum Streptophyta; class Magnoliopsida; order Gentianales; family Apocynaceae; genus Cynanchum; species Cynanchum wilfordii. Next base: position 1,110,238 of record JAHSUH010000005.1, read on the forward strand.
AGATAAATATTATACATTGTGGTAGCTTTGCTGAGCAGATAACATGCAAGGTTCCATTCCAAAATTCTAATTCCCATTTACTGAAAATATCATTGGCTAATACAAGCATAAATATCTTTTGATAGATTTGGTAATGCGTTTGTCATCTTATACAATTCAGAAAAAGAAGAATCAAAGATGTCAAACACATATATATATATATAATATTCTTTGGCATCTCACCAAATCAGGAGTATTATTGAGAATCATAGAAGATATAAATGGCTGCATTTTTCCTTTTTTTTTCACCAATTAGTCCGTGGTTTTTTTTTTTTTTTTAATGTTACAAAACAAAAAATAAAATGTTAAAATTGAACTAATATAAGTTGAAGTATTTATAATATAAAAGTTGTTGGGTTTTTTTTTTTTTAATGTTTTTTTATTCTTGTCAATTATTGCGAACCACCATCGGAATATTGGGAAGTATTATTTCATTCATAACTTTTACTATCAATAAAAAGTTCTCAACCACAATTTACTCAAATTCGTAAAGAAAATATCTTTAAATAAATGAAAAAGGTCTCTCTTTATGGGACAAGTCATAAATTGAAATTATGGTGTCCCTTCATACAGTGCCCACAAATGATATTGTACCAAATGTGGAGAATACGCTTTGGACAAAAACTTTTATTTCTGAAAAAAGAAAGGACAATAATAACAGTTTTTTAATGTTTATTTCAGCTTGGCTCAATGAAAACTTTTTTTTTTCTTCCCCAAAAGCTTAACTGGGCCTTAGTTTTGGAGCATTCATGTAGTACCAAAATGATCTTGCTGGTAGAAAACAAGAAAACCCTGAAAGATAAAAGCACTAAAGCCCGGCAGAACATGGCCAAAGTAAATTAAAGCTCAATTGGAAACATACAGTGAAGTTTCATAGGAATTGAGACAAAGTTCCAAACAAATAATGCTGAGAATCTTTCAACTGGCAAAGATCATCCCTATCTTCTAATCCTGATTCCTTTGCGTAAAAAAGAAGCCACACAGAAAATGATAACACATTATAGCCATAACCCACTTCCTATTTCATAATTCCAACCAATCCCAATTATATCCCTTTCGACATATAAGATTAGATGGGGGCAAACGGGAATTAGGATTGGAGAATTGGTGTCCCGTTCATGATAAGCTAGATGTACACTATTGTCATGTAACAACTTCTCCATTATTCTTCACTATAATGTATACATATATATATATACACCAACCATAACTCTTCTAAAAGTGTCTGGTGAAGGGGGAGGAGAATGGAAAACGCTGCACTAAATTACTCAACAGCAGCTAATGAGGAAGTCATTGATGCTGTATGTTCTAGGGGTGGATAAGAACACTGCATGGGACTGTGGTCCCTGATCCTTTTAAAATATTACATCCCAATCTTCTAACACAGAACCAAGAACAAAAAAAAAAAATAAAATAAAATAAAATAATTATGCAGAATGGGGTCTTCCAGCATCGACACCAAGTTGGACAAATCTAGAGAAAGGTAGAGAATATCAAAAAGAACAGCCAAAAATTAAGTAACAAAAGACTTAGGTTCCAACTACCAGACAATTGCCTCATCATGCCAGTGTCACATGGAAACTACCAACCTTACATCAACTATAAATTGATGTAAGGTTGTTAAAAATATCAACAAAAATGAATTAATGAATCAAACAGCATATCCGATATTCTAACTTTTCTTCTTCTTTTTCCCATTTTTAGGCTTTTCCATTTCCATGTAAAGGAAATCTATACTTGTACATATCTATGCTTATTTACTTGCTTTAACAATTTGAGAAAACCTCATGTTCAGAATACTCCATAGTGTCATCTACGTAAAACAACCCTGGGGAGCTACTTATACTCATTATCCACAGTTATAAAGACAAGGAAGAAACTCAAGAATTACATTATTTACAGTTGAGATAGATAAGAAAATAGGATGCAAAGCCAATACGCTCCATCTGCAGGAGAGAACATTTCCATGAAGAGGTATTGTTAGCAGTTAGTACCAAGAACCACCAGTTACAATAATGGGTGCAATTTCTTATCCAGTTTATTGTTTTGAGGTGCAAGTAGAAGAAAGAGGAAAACTGATGTACTCCAATTCTAAGTTATCCCTGCCATGAAATTATACACGGATACCATCTCTGTAATTGATTTTCATCATTCAGATTAGGTGGAGCAGAAAATGTATAACTGGAGAGATAACTCTCCACATACCCTTCTCCCCCATCCTATTCTTGTGTGTGACTCAAGCGCTAGAATTCTAGTTTACTATTAAACACACCAGTTTCACCAACAGCAATCAAAACTCAAATTGCAAAACTTGCACGAAAATGGACAAATTAGGAGCAGCAATAGAAAATGTAAAATGTAGGCAAAGGAATATAAAAAAACAACAACGAGAACATATAGCAGAAATTCAGGAAAAAATCCTCCTCATAGATTTCTCTTGGGAATACAGGGCCTCGGCTGAGGAAGAGACATCTCCTTTACATTTAACATTTTCCCCTAATGCATCTTGCACCATATAAGATTGGTGACTGATGCACAACTGAAGGACTGCTACAGGATAAAAAACATTATGACCAGGATAAAAGGGGGCAGAAGGCTGATGAAAGCATTGGGATGTGATTCCATCGCTCTCTGCCCTCCTAATCACAGGTGTCCCACAGAAGAGAGGAAAGAAGAAATCAATTTGTGGGCTAGGTAACTTGGTCATTAGAAAGAAAATAAGAGGAACGCAAGTCGATATTGATATATAATACAGGAGAAATATATTCAAATTGCAGATGGACAAAGCATGTTTGTTCTCCCAGAAGGGTATTAAATAAAACAAGGGGAAGAAAAGAAGTTAACCAGTCAAAATTGGAGAAAGAGAACCTTTGGATAAAATCGTTCTACTTAGGTGTCCTTGTTACCTTTCAAACTTCTAATATTTCCCTTCACTATGCTGTGGCTGTCGAATAGGACTGATATACTGACATATCTTCTGTTGTTCTCAGACACAAAACCCATTCCCTATATTATGTACAACTTGAACAATCCCCCTAAGGGCTTGTTGGGACGAAAATATTGGAGCATAATTCCACCTCCACCCCTTTCCTCCTCTAGTACACAGAACTTGAACTCGAGGAGGAAAAAGCAAGAGAAAATCTAAAACCTAGAGTAGGGTAACTGGGTAAGTAAAGAATAAAAGAAAGATGGATCTTGATTGATATATGCATGGAGGAGAAATATAATATTAACAGAGAACATTTATTCTGCCCTTAAGGATATTTAAATGTAATGAAGCCAAGTATAATTTACATGTCAAAAGGGGGGAAAAATCACCTTTTGATAGCATTTATCCACTTAAATATCCACCTCAGGTGACCAATCAAACTTGTCATTCTTCCCTGTGTTCTGCTGTGAAATAGAGGAAAGGTAACGCTTGACATATTTCTGGTTGATCTCAAAGATAAAACTCAATCCTCTTATCTACAAGGTGAAAATCATTCACAGATTAGCAGCAATACAGTATTTTGTAGTCCAATAGAATAACAAGGCAACAATAATAATATCAAAAGATAGAAGTCAAATATTTGATTTTAGTCTAACATGATCCTTATGGATTATATTCAAAGAAATATGATATAGTAGCCTATCCTCACTTAATTGCTTCAATCACAGCAGCACCATAAAATTTTTGGCTGATAAATTCCAAAGGTAATAGCTAAAAAATTAGAACGTTCTATATTCCAATCAAGATTCTTTTCTTCTGTATGCATCAATATTATTCCATTCTAAGGTGTACTCTGAATTTAACTGAGCTTTAAAACCATTTGTTGGTCCCAAGGAATGGAGGAAGCTAGATTAGCCAGAATGATTCTGCTTCTTGCAAATTGTAAAAGTCAAAGAATTCTTATTAAAGGAGTTGATTGACTTGCAGAAAGGTGAAGAAATTTGCATGGAAGAATCAGCAGAATCAGAAAGAACTCAAGACATCATTCCATCAGGAAATAGTATAATAGTTTCCTGGTGGATGAAATCAGTAAGAATAGTAATTTTAGACATTCACCACATTCATTTGAATAATAAATAAAAGTAAATTCTACAAGCAATTCTGCTTTCAAACTTCAAGTCCTGGATAATGTAGAAAAATGCATATCAAGCTTTTCTTTACAGAGATGTAATCCTTAAATGAATAGCTCTTTAGAAAAGAAGTTCCATATTTTCCCCCTTTTTTCTCAATAATTAGAGAAGCTGACCTCAATATTCTATTTTAGCCTTGAGATGAGGAAAGTAGGAAATTAAAATAATCCAAGTTTAAGAAACTTAACCTCAATCAAACAACTCAGACCAAGACTGAGCCACCGCCCGGTAGTAACAGACTTGCCGTTCACTGAGATTAAACTCTTCCCCAGATTTTTCAAGTGAAAAGATCCATCCCCTTCCATTTTTATAATTGCCTATGAAGATAAAGAGAGGAAAAAAGAGTCAACAAGTAATGTTAAAGGTAAGAATAAGCCAAAAGTGATAAAAGGAAGGAACATGATTCAGAGCGAATTACATGAATTCATTACTTAAAAATCTTATAAACATCAAAAACTGAGAAAAAATGTGATGATATGGCAGCAGAAGTTTTCAATACAATAAATAGTTAATGGAATTCCATTTTTGTTTTCATTTGCTGGGAAACCAGTAAACTATTTCTTCGGCAGCCAAAAAAACCATTTCCTTCATTGGATGTTTATATTTATGATACAGCACATCAAATGTCCACCAGAGAAATGAATTCATTCTGACTGTTCTTACAAAGAAGAAACTTTCTAAAGTCATTTTAGGGTTAAAGACACAGAAACTTCATGCTACTTTTTCCTTTTCATTCACATATAAAATAGCTAACTGTTCAAACTAGAAACATAGTATTTCCACAATCTTATAATCTATAAAGTAATGGAAAAATATTACCTGACGTCTAGATATTTTATTGGCATGCCCTTCTTTTCTTAGATCAATATCAACATCAACATCATCAGTTGATCTTCCAAGTATAACCTGCAAATAAGAATCAACTGGTTCAGGGGAGAAAACAAAGAGAATTCAACAATTTGGATCTAATGAAGCCAAAGATTCCTAACCTCATTTTATGTTCAAATGGCATAATTTTCCATACTAGTTCACTAACTACATGCACCTAATTAAAACAATTCTCCACAATAAAGTAGATGTCACGAATGAGCGCCTTACAAAACAATTCAAAACAACTGACTCATACAGCAAACTGAAGCTAAATTGTCAATTTTTATTTTTTCTTTGTCATATTTATGGAGTAGCTGTCCAAGCAGATGATTCAAGCCTTTAACTGTTCACAAAGAAATGGGAGCCTGTCCCAGAAGTTCTCAACAGTGATCAGGGAATACAAAATAAAATGAAGAACATGCAACCATTTCAATTTATCAAACATGGAATCAATCTACAAGAAACACAAAACAGAAAATAGCATTTCAGTTTATTGATTGATTTTCACCAAGTGCAAAAACCAGAAACAATCAATATACCTCAGTCTTCCTCATATAATGCTTCAAATGGCGGCCGTAGAAAATGGCAAAGGCACCTAAAGTGGTCATGGTTCTTTCCATATATGATTTAGCACACTGTTCCAACCTTATGATTGTCCTTCTAGTGTCCTCGTACTGGTATTTTGAGGCTGCAAATACCAACATAAGTTACTTGAAGAACTACAAACAAGGACATTAAGGAACAAGCATACAACATCATAAGCTTATCTAGATGGAGATAATTATTCCTGAAATAGTAGGGTAGCTAAAATGCAGTACATCATAAGAACTAAAGTATGGCATATCATCAACGACAACATTTGGATATTCCTCTTTCCCATTTCTTTCTTTTTGTATGTTGCTGGGGAGAGAAGAGGGAAGCTTAGGTAACAAGGTTCAAACAAAGACAAACATGGAAAACTATCACAAGGAAAAGCATAAATCAGGCGAACTGCCTATCAGGATAAATTGATCATAATCAAATTTAATCAGATACCTCGTTTTGTATTCCATGAGTCTTGATCATGTGGATCTAGGTCCATTTCAAGTATCTGACATGATAACATAGAAACATAACTTAATTATATAAACTATGGCTAAAAGGAGCATAAGATTTAGAAAGAAGAAGTTCAACATCTACCATAGCTTCAACATCAGAAAAATAAGGCATGTCATCATCACTCTGAGATTCATCTTCTGATACTGAGGGGTTCATAACCACCTCTGGCAAACCCATCTTAGATGAACCTGCTTCTGTATTTTGTGGCTCCACAGATGCTGCAGGAGTTTCTCCAGTCTATATATACAACAAAGAAACTCTTTTGAGATTTTTCTTTCCTTCTGTCAAATGTTTGAGGAACTAAATAGTACAAATAATAGCTAGAAACAGTGATAGTTGAAGTACCTTCAACTCAACCCTTGCAACATCATCCTCGAACTTTCTTACAGCCAAAATACCAGAGTTTGCATGCAAAGATCGCGGTTGACTTTTGTTTGGAAGAGCCTTGTTACTTTCTCCATGAAGTGATATTGAGGAGTCTGTATCAGGTAGCTCAGATTTTACACCAAATCCCAAGAGAGAGTGAACTGGATTTGCTTCAGCTAGCATATTTTGTCCAATTTTCTGCGACCAGCTGGATGATCTTACAAGATCTTTGCCTGTTGTCCTCAAGTTCACTTCTCCAATTTGGTTATGATTAGCTGCAGAAGATAGGCCCATGGAGTCTCCCGTGATTGGTTGAGCTGCAGAACTTGCAAATGATGTAGAAGGATGGATAAGCAAAAATATATCATCGTTGCAAGGAATTTCAGGGTCTTCAGTGTTCAATGTACATAACATAGTGCCATCACTCAATGCATGAGAATCAGGATTTAACACTGATGTAGATGGCACCTCAACTTCTGGGTGATGAACAATCTGGTGATCCACATGACCAGATTGAGTAACAGCTTCAGATGTCTCAATATCTGTAGACTTTGGCTCTGCGAGACAAGTTTCTGAAACAACAAGTATTTCAGGTTCTTGTTTGCTGCTGCAATCTTCCTGAACATCATTTGGAGAACTTAGCAGGAGTGAGTTAAGATTATCGCAGTATGACTTATCTGAAGTGTCTTTCCCATCTTCATCTATCAAAAGATTGTCATCTTCATTTGAAAGGTTCAAAAGTGAATCTGATAAATCATCACATTCTACCACAGCTGACGAGTTGTTTATTCCATGTTCATTGTGCCTGACCCCTAATAATGCTCCTGCAGGGATAACATTATAGGCTAAAGAATCTTTGACTCGACCATTCCCACCGTCGGTTAGCATCTTATTGGCATCCAGGGTTGTATCTTGCTTCAGTATCACTGGCAGTGAGGTTGCTGAAAAATCTTCAGTTGTTTCCCAGAGAGGCAGATTAGGCTGTGGGGATGGGAATCCAATTGTATGAAATGAAGAATTACCATTAGGTGAGCTCAGATGCTCACCCTGTCGTAGTCCATGAAAAACGCTTTCAGGATTTTCCTTAGATGAGTCAAAGACAGATAATTGTTGCATCTGCTGTACGCGAGATTCATCAACACCTGGGTGTTCATCCAAGTCACCTGAAGTACCTTCCATGAAACTAGATATTGCCCCTGGTTGAATAATTGTACTAAAAGAAGTTCTTCCACCTTGTCGCAGCGAAACAGTAAGATCTTCAGCAAATCCATCTTTCCTCAAGATTCCATTTGGATGCTTTTCTTCAACAGTATTTGCACATCCAGTAAGAAAGGCACTGCGGAGGATCTCTATTTCTGCATCCTGAAACTCAAGATTACCCTGGTAATCAGCTCCATGTCCACCACGGCCATGAAGTCCGGGCTCATCCAGAAAATTAAGATCATTAGAGTTGAAGAAATCACTTCGGAATTTCTTCCGCATAGAGTAATATTGTTTGCGGATGCTTCCAAGTTTCCTTTTTTGATGAATCTCTTTGTTGCTTTTAATCTGATCAGATCTATTGAATTTGGTTAAAGGATTGAATCCAGATAGTTCAAGCTCAGACATGCGAGCAGAAGCTTGGGCTGATATATCAGGATCATACAGAAGGGAGTACCACCTATCCCGCAGCTCTTGAAAGGTATATCTGCGAGAGAACTGTACTGCTCCTTTAGCAAGTGCCTCCAAGGAAGCACCAGCCTGTCACAAGAGCGAAAGATATAAGATAGAGTAAGAGCCTACCGAATGCAAGCCTCCATACCAAAGAAGTGAAGCTAGTTATAAAGCCAAAAGAAGCACAAGGAAAATGCTGATCCAAAAATGTTGTAAACCAAGAAATACGAGAATATGCTCTAATCAATCTCAGTTTCAATCATGCTTAAGAGAACCATCAGAAATCATCTAAACTTACATTTTTCACAATTACTCAACTCTAGGGATAGTCAAAGAAATATCACTTTTCTTGATCCTTATGACAAGCAACTTTGGTAAAACATTCTACCTTGAAGAAAACAGCAAGTGGTTCCTACTATTTTGCTACGGGAGAAAAAGGTATGATAATACAGTCCAAATCGTCATATATAACAGTCTCATGAAACATTTCTTAATTAACAGACTAGAATAAGCTCAGTGATCTACTCAAAATTAGCTTCCCTTGCATCCAACTCTTATAATTAACAAGCCAGAAATCACCATAGGAAAAAGCTAAATCTACCATTGAAGAAATATTTTAGGATCCGATTGAAAAGCCAAAATCTCTATTCTGAACGAAGTCATGCTTATCAGCCACCACAATCAGAGCCATGGAACAATTCATTTCTGAACAGCCCTAATCTGAAGACATCCAGAACAATTCAATCACGAAAAAACCATTTCCACAATTTTCTCATTTCGAAATTCCAAAAATTACTCTCTCATTAATTTCAAAATCTCACCAATTAAAGACAAATCCAACTGAACAGTGAAAAGCTCCAAAAACTTCAACAACAATTGGCAGGCAGGAAAAAAAAAATAATACAACAGAAACAATCTAAATTTCCATAAAATTTGAACTACCTCAACCGCATTTTTCAACAGGAGGTCATCTTCCGGAATCCATGCGACGGAGGTTGGAGCAGCAGTGGTCATCTCCCCGTCCGGATACTGGTAAAAACCCTAAATAAATCTCTAATAACTCATATAAATCAACTCGTACAGCTTCGAACCATGAACAGCAGATAAACTCCACAGAGTTTTTGGCTTCTCCGGTTGATGAATTTTTGAAATTTGAAGTTTGAAGCTCGGTTTTGACTGACAGCGAGAGAAATTTTCAGTAGAGAGATTTTCTCACGACTGACAGTATATTTAACATATAACGTCCCCCCCAATTTTCCGTTTTATTCCTACCAATAAATTTTTCATTTTTGTTTTCAAAAAATTGAGGACCAAACGTCCAACCGTTGACATTTTATTTTATTCTATTGAACTAGTATTTTACGTAATACCATCTTCCATGCTCATTAATTCAATTCTTTTTCCCAAAAAATAAATATATATTTCGTTTGTTCAAAAATTAAATATTTCTATTTTCCTTTCTCACGAATTAAATTTATAATTTTTTGAACATACATCAATGTTTCCGGCTGAAAAATTAATTTTTAATTTTAGAAAATTATATTTATTCTAATATTTTTTATTTATAGTAAAGTATGATAGTTTTGTGTTGTAATTTTTTTTTTTTAAAAAAAAAGAAAAATTAAAACTTACATATATATATACATTTCGTATTTAGGACAGAATGTCTAGACTAATATATATACATAAATATATTTAGATTTAAGTTTTTTTTAAAGTGCACTTTCTTTTCCATCAATTATTTTTTCCCCTCTCCTCATTCTAATTTAAGTTTTTATATATATATATTCCTTAGAAGAAAAGAAAAGGTATTTTTATCAATAATAATAAACAAAAAAATAATTAATAATAATAATAACAATGATATTTTTTCATGATTCATGATTAATTACCCCTTTACAGAAAACAAACAAAATATTTGCAAATCTTAGGTAATATATATATTAGCAGTATTTGCTTGCATAGTGCAAAAAAAAAAAAAAAAATGCGAGACAAAAATTACTCACCAAAAGTTAATTAACTTTTATCTGGATATATATATATAAGATAATAATTTCAAGGAAATTCTTTTAATTGAGAGTACTTACATAAATACCAAATGATATTCGTTATTTATAATATATATATATATATAAGTAGAGCAAATCAATTAACATTTCTTCCCATACAGTACAGGAACAGATGTTTTAATAACCAGATAAACACATATATATATATATATATATATATATATATATATATATATATATATATATAGATAGATCTCTCCGCCATCTGGTGATTGAAGTTCAAGCTAGCCGGAGGCCGTGGTGGAGGTTGGGGTGGCGGGGCTGCAGACTGAAAGCGTACAGATTAGAAGCCACTCCATCCACCAAAGCAACGGTGGAGTTGTAGCCGCCGGCGCCGCCAGCATTATCCACAATCCCATACTTTGGATCGTCACATTTTGCTTCCTTCAGACCAAAAAAAAAAATATTTCATTTTAATTTCAAGAAGATAAAAACTAGGTATAAAAAAACTATATATATTCTGATTTATTACCAAATCAAATAGGAGATTGCCGTGTCTCTCCTCCAGGTTCCTCACCTACAAGATCATGTAAGATTTTCATTTGTTTTTCTAAAGTAAAATATATATATATATATATATATATGAAAAGAGGAGATTAATTTGGTTCAAACCTTCTTCCTGAAAGTATCAGTTTGAGTTTTGATGACGTGATACTGCAGATAATTAATTTTTTTTTGTGTTAGTAAACATTAATGGACTCGAAATCGAAGTTTCTTCATAATTTGTTCTCCATTTTCTCTCTCTGTATACATCATGCATAATATATGTATATATTCTTTTAGAGAGAGAGAGAAAAGAAAAACCAGCAAAAATTTGCATCCAAGTCCATTAATTAATAGTATGTGTGTATGTATATGTACAGTTTGAAGAAATGATTGCAGTGAGTTATGGACAAGAATTATTATACAAAAAACAAGTACAAACAAACCTAACCTTTCGCTCACGTATGAGAGTCAGAGAATCTATCATCTTCTCTTGTAGACCACAGAGCTGCTTTATGTCAAGATCATGCAAATCCTGCCCCATTCTTTGTCTGTTCAACCAAACCAAAAAAAAAAAAACTCCATTAACACATCTTAATTACTGGATAATAATATATATATATATATATATATATATATATAATTACCGGATATCTCTCCTCAATCTGTCGTTGATATCCTTCAATCTCCTCAAATTTTCTTGCATTCTCTGCACATTAACCACAACATCATCTTAATTAACAAACAAAAAAAGAGGACATCATGTTTTAATTTGATACTTCTGTTATAATTATAACAACAGATCGCTGAAATTAAATATATATATATATATAGAGATATACACCACCTCGTAGTGCGTGTTCCATAGATCAACACCTACAGTAGCTTGATATTGATCGATAATTGTTTTGGTTCTGGCAGCAGGCAAAAAAAAAGAAAAACAAGTCAAGAAAAATATCATAATTCCCACAATATATATATATATATATATATATATATATATATATATAACTAGGGTTTCTTTCTTTTTCAAATGAAAAAGAAAGAAAGAAAGAGAAAGATACTTACGTAGTAGAGGGGCTGGTGTACTCATGGAACTTTTTGGTACCGGAAAGCATGATGAGTGAGACCTTAGCATCACAGAGAACACTGAGTTCGTGAGCTTTCTTGAAAATGCCATTTCTTCTCTTGGAATAAGTAACTTGACGATTGGTTGAGTTTTCTATTTTCTTGATCTCAATTCTTCCACGACCCATATTTTCTCTCCGGTGGACGGACAGACGGATGGTCGGATGGGACAATAAGGTGCAATATATATATGTATATGTTTGGAATTTTTTTTGTGTGAAATGGGTCGCTGTGGATGAGGGGGTGGTAGTGAAGAGAAGAGAAGAGAAAAGGAATCCCCAATTAAAAGAGGAGTAGGGAAGATTGATGAGTTCAGAGGAGGTTACTAAAATGGGAAAGTGAAGTTGAAAGTGGGATCGTCGTGCAGCTATAAGGGTTTTCCTAAGTTGTGAAAGTTATTTGTGTCTTTCTTTAATACCCCATAACGTGTGATGTTTGGTCCTTTTGATCGTGACAACACGTTCGTAGTTCCAATTTACTCCAAAACCCTTTTTTTTTAATACCCATTTGGATGGTTCGTTGTCTCCATCTTATTTGGTGAGATTAATCCGGATTCAATCTGCGGAGCGCTCGCAGAGTTCAACTCTTACTCAAGGGTAAGGGCCTGACTGAGCTTTTTTAACATGATGCTAACCCACTGAGGAGATTCGAAATCTCAATCATCCGCCTTGAAGAAAGTATTAAGAGCTCGTGCACCAACTCTCTCAAGCTACCGGATTACTCCAAAACCCCTTTTACTCTCTTCTCCATATATATTCCCCCCTTAGATTCCAAAACCATCACCATTTACTATCGCATTTATTCAAAGGATAATAAATACTTGGAAATCCTTGAATTATTTTATCTTTCAATACAAATTATTAATTTGTCCAATCTAATTTATTTTTAATTAAAAAAAAGAAAAGTCATTATAATTGGAATCTAGTCTTACTTTTTTCAATGAAACTCTTTCTGTATACATGTGTTAAAGTTCAAATTTTCAATCTCATTTAAATCATGAGAATATCTTATTAGCTCACATGCACCTTCGGGTTGGGAGAAACTCTTCTTAACATTTTCTTCTCTTTTTTTTTGGTTAAGGGCACGAAGAGTTTTATATGAGTCTCAAATTATAGGAGAGCACCTTTAAGCCAAACTAAATCCACATATAGACTAATCATTATTCGAGTTGGAATGATCCCTTGCGGGAGGAACTTCAGGTCCCAAATTTTTTACATTTTCATACATGAGTAAGGGTTCAAACCCCAAACCTCACTTAAATCAAGAAAGTCTCATATTAGCTTACCTACGCTTTATGGTTGACATTCGTTTTTTCAAGGTTAAAACTCCGACACTTTATTTAAAAGAAATTAAGCACCTTTCATTTGGACCAATTGTTTGTTGATTAAAAGGTACTTGATTAGGAATCTATTACTTATAGTAAGTTAAGTCAAAAGTCAAATCTTTGGCTTGAGTATGAAAAGATGTTAAATTATTTGACCAACCTGTCTCACCAAATGAGGTGCCTACAAATCAGTGAGTGAGATTAGTTTAGGCGTGGAATGACTTGAAGGTGCCGTTACTCAGTGACAGGATCCACCCAAGACACCAATGCAATAAGTAAAAAAATATATATATATATATAACCGTTCAAAATATTTTGTGTCATAAGAAAAAAAAAAAAAAAAAGTCAAAGAAGAGAGTTGGGCCTTCCGAGTGTGTGGATCTTACAGACTGGTTTGTTTGGTTCCTTTCATTTCCTTTTTCAGGCCCAACATATGCTTATTATTTTTGGTTGATGAAACCACCACGGCATGGAACTTAATTGTTTTCATTTCGTTCTCAACCAATCAAACAGTAGAGACATGTAAAAATGTCATGTGAAATTACCTATTCAAATCTTGTCAATTTATTACAAGATATATAAATTGAAAATCATTAAATTCATCGTAAGTCAAGAAATGTAGTTAGTTATTAGCAGTTTCAATTTAATAAAATCTAAAAATATATATATATTTTCTCTTTTTTTTTTTAAGGACATCAAGTGTTACGAGTTTCAAATTATAGAAGGACAGTTTTAAACTAATCCACATCTAAACTAATCTCGTCCGAACCGAAAGCTCTATATTTCCAAATTTTACAGTTACATATACAAGTCAAAATTAGAACCCTAAGAGACAAATGAGCTCCTTATCAGCATCACTTGCACCTTGTAATTAATAATTTCTCTTATAATCTTGAATATCAAGAAAACTTCACATCAAATCTAGTAACATTTAATGCGTATATATGTTTAATGTATACTCATTAAATGTTACTCATTGAGAAAGGACTTGTTCTTTTGCGTAATCATTCTTTTTTGTCTATTCGTTATGTTAGTCGTAAATGTAATTTTTGTGCCCACAAACTGGCTAAATGAGCTAAAAATTTCTCTTGTTGTGGTAATTTGGATGTCGCTACTATCCCTCCTGGTGTGCTTTGTGACAGAGGTACTAATGTCCCTGATGGAGATGTTGACCTCTTAGTTATATAATATCTCATTCATCAATATATATATATATATATTATGAATATATATATATATATATATATATATATATATGTTTAATGTATATTTTTTTTTGAGGTGATATCCCTGGGCCTCCCCCTGGGACTAATCCACCCAGGAAGGTCCAACAGTGCGAATATACTCACACTTGCGAATATATCTCGAACTGTGGAACTCCGAGTGAAGTTTTAAACCCTTAACCTCTTGACAAATATATTTAAATAGTTATTATTATTATTATTATTAAAAATGACATTAAAATCTTTAAAGAAAATATTTTTAATTTTAAAAATTATAACGGAAATTTTAACATTTAAATATGAAAAATATAATTAATATACTTAAATTTTTATATCTTAGGTTAAAAAATTTATAATTTGAAATATAACTTTTTTTTTCTTTTAAAAAAGAATTGATGTTCAAATGGTGCTTAAATATTTATTTCAACAATGGAACAATGAACGTTAATTTGTACACGGAAATAAAATTTTAGGACAATAAATTATATCCTTAAATACAATTACGATTCGTTGTCCAATGAAATTGCTTCCTAACCGACCGGATTATTAATTTCCACGTGGATTTTTTTAAGTTAATTAAATGTCTGTGATTTCTTAAGGAAGTCTTAAAAGGCTCTTACTAGATGTTTGTACATGTAGGACTCAATTTAGTGAATAATATATATTTATTTATTCATATAATTTTTTTTTATTTCCCATTAATAAGGTATTTAATTTTTTTTTTTTTTTAACTTATCTTAAACTTGATCAAAGCGTGAATTTTTTAGTTGTATAAACTTCTAATATATGTCATATTTTTATTGACAATCAATTTAAAAATTAAAAAAAAATATATTAATATTGCACTTATAAAAATTATTATTTTAAAAATAAAATCTTATGAAAAGGGTTAATTAGATTGTGAGTACATTAATTTGCCTAATTGTCAGTTATTTTGACTAACGATTCATTTTCATTAAATGACTGAATCTTTTTCTTTTGCTTTAAGAGAAAAATCTCCTAATTTTTTTTTGTGGAAAAAAATCAAGAAAAAAGAAAAGAAAACCCCAGATCGTATAAAGTAAGTTAACGGTGACGTATGAACAAGAAAAGTGGGTTTGGTTCGTTGAGTTAATCTATTCACAGTCGAACAAAAACGTCGTTTCGTTTTCTTGATTAGTATCTGTGCGTGTGTGTATATATTGAATACTGTCTGGACGTGTATTATTTCTTTTATTTTCTCTTTTCTGGGATTGGAGTTATTGGAATTTTGTAGGAGGAAATGGAGCGACAGAGTAGAACTTTGGCGGAACTGAAACAGACTTTCAGAAATGGAAGAACGAGAGGGGTAGGTTGGAGAAAAGCCCAGCTCCGAGCTCTTTTGAAACTTCTCGAGGAGAAAGAAGACAAGATTTTTGAAGCCCTTCTACAGGATCTTGGTAAACACCCTGTTGAAAGTTATCGTGATGAAGTAAGTTTTTCAAGAAACCTTTTTTTTTTTTTTTTTTTTTTTCCTTCGGATTTGGGATGTATAGTGACATGTTTGAAAGCTATATTTTTTTGGGGCTGATGATTGGCTTGCTGATAATTGATTACTTACTGTAGTGCTAAGTTTGGTATGTAGATGTAATTTCAGTGATAAAAAAGAAATGATCTTTGCCTATTATGAGTATCTGTGAGGTAAGAGCTTCAATTTGATTGCTTCTAGAAAGGTATAGTTATGATGCTGTTGTTGCAGGTTGGTATTGTGAAGAAATCAGCAAAAAATGCTTTGAAAAACGTGGACAAATGGATGGTCCCCAAGAAGGTGAATTATCTGTTAGTTTTACCAATTTTGATCCCACATGTTCATGTTTTTCATTTTTTATGATAGCAAAATGGTTCTTAGAACTGTAGAAATTTGAATGAATGGGAATGGGAAAGAGAAAGGGAAAATCTTTGATTTTTGTTTATGTGTATTCTTTACACACCTTTTTCTTATCTTGATTTTATTTTTATTTTTTGATGAATGGGAATGTTTTGGTCAATCAGTGCAACTATTGCTTCTTTCCAGTTATTTTTGGTTCAAATCTGAATTAAGTTACATGTACTCTACTCTGTTCTTCATACAGTACAGCATGTTGGGTTCATTTTTTTCTTGATAAATTTTCCGAAGAGTATATATATATATTAGGCGTTGGTTATATGAAAATGCTAATGACAGACTTTGGACAGGGTCCATTGCCACTGCCTTTTTTCCCATCTAAGGCAGAAGTGTTACCTGAGCCACTTGGCTTGGTACTGATCATTGGTGCTTGGAACTACCCTATCTGTAAGTTCAGTTACATCTTGATCGAAATATTTCACTTCTTGTTGTTCTGCTTCAGTCAGGGAATTCGTGATTTGGTTATGATATAATGTATATATATATATATATATATATATATATATATATATATATATATATATATATGTATAACCTTCTTCTCTTTTCTCAAGTAGTGTGCTGGTATACAACATATATCTGAAAAAATTGATGTACTTTCGCTTTAATCACACTTCCTTTTGTCATGCAGCACTGGTTTTGGACCCCTTGATAGGAGCAATATCTGCAGGAAACGTTGCGGTCTTAAAACCTTCAGAGCTGGCACCAGCAAGCTCTTCTTTTCTTGCTAATACCATTCCTCATTACTTGGATTCTGCGGCCATAAAAGTTGTTGAAGGTGGAGTAGATGTATCTGAACAACTGCTGCAGGAGAAATGGGACAAGATATTCTTCACAGGTATGCTTCGATTAGGATAATGGGCAATAAAAGTGTCTCTCTGTGTGTATATATATATATATGTGTGTGTGTGAGTAGGCATGTCTGCAATGTATGTATTAATTTTATTTGTTCAGGGAGTACCAAGGTTGGGCGTATAGTCATGTCTGCTGCTGCAAAGCACTTAACACCAGTGACTCTTGAGCTGGGTGGGAAATCTCCAACCATCCTTGATTCTCTTTCCCCTTCAGATTTAGAGGTTCCTTATCCATCACCAACTAAAATATATATATATATATTTTTTAAATAATTTACTTACGAATTAGAGCTCCGGAGAAGGTGAGATTCTAATTCCTGAAGCTTGGTGGAATATGGCTAATATCTCTTATATTTTGGATGTTTGGTTTATAGGTGGCTGTGAAGAGAATAGTTGGTGGGAAATGGGGACCCTGCAGTGGGCAAGCATGCATAGGAGTCGATTATCTTCTAGTAGAACAGAAGTTGGCTCCCGTTTTGGTATATATTTATAACATCTTCGTCGACTGAAGTAGTTTTACCTTCTAGACCTGACATCTTGACACTAACAAGTAGTTATTTATTCAAACATTTTCAGGTCGAGTTGTTGAAGAAGTGCATCAAGAATTTCTTCGGCGATTCTCTACAGAACTTGAGAAACCTATGCAGGATTGTCAACAAACACCATTTTGACAGAGTATGCAATCTTCTCAAGGACCCTGGTGTCTCTGCTTCCATTGTTTATGGTGGTTCCTTTGATGAGGAAAATCTGTGAGTTTTCTTCTTCTATCAATCTAACATCTCCTCTAATGGTGAAAACATTTGCTTATATTTTTACTTCTACAGGATGATTGAGCCAACAATCTTGTTGAATCCTCCTCTTGATGCTGAAATCATGACAGATGAAATATTTGGCCCATTGCTACCTATTATCACAGTAAGCAGAAAAGATTATTTTTTGATCTCTGAAACAAAGAAAGTATCAATCTTTTTGATTATTTCCAATCTTTTTTTTTTTTTTTTTTTTTGTGCAGTTGAATAAGATTGAGGAGAGCATTGAATTCATAAACTCGGGACCAAAACCTCTTGCTCTTTATGCTTTCACAAAGAACAAAACATTGAAAGAAAAGATTTTACAGGAAACATCATCCGGGTGCGTCACATTCAATGATACCATGATTCAGGTAATCTTAAAATCATCGTAATGTAAGAATGAACATTTGATATATTCTCATCATCACAATCTAATTTACCTAAAAAATACTGCAGTTTGTGTGTGATGTATTGCCATTTGGAGGCGTTGGTCCAAGTGGTTTCGGTCGGTACCATGGGAAGTACTCATTTGACACTTTCAGTCATGAAAAAGCAGTCTTGCAGAGAAGCTTCTACTTTGAACTGGAACCCAGATATCCGCCATGGAATGATTTTAAGCTGGAATTCATCCGACTGGTATACGACTTCGATTATCTGGGACTTATCTTACTGATGACGGGATTGAGAAGGACACGTTCATCTACGAAAGAACTCTAGAAAAATATAAAATGACTCGAACAATCTGCTCAATAAATGTGTGTGTCGGAAGTCAGAATCGTATTGAGTTCTTGTAATTGTGTGTTAAATTGGAGTTAAAATATGTAATAATATTTATGAATAAATTCTTAAAACTAGTTTGATGACGTGGGAAATTCCACCCAATCAGTGGAGGGGAAAAGAAGTCAACACGTCGTGGGGGGGCAGAAGAATCATCCATCCATACAATTTGTATTTCTAGATGGACCAATAGGGTCAATGGAAACGGCCGTTCACTTGCAATTTCGCCGCTCCCTTCCGAACGAATCCTTGAGCGGCACTTCTTTCTTTGCATCGGTAGCAGCCAATGTTCGCCGTCTCCGGTCACCGGGAAATGTTCGAGAGCCGCCGATGAGATATCTGATCCAGAATCGAATCAACGCTTATCCTTTAAAATTCAGGCAACCGAGAGTCTTTTCCGCTGTTAATAATAGTTTTAAGAACACCATGGCCGACGAAGCTAAGAAGAAGAACTCTTCATCGGTTGAATCCGCGGTTAAAGCGGCAGAGGAAGTTGTTAAGCAGAAGGAATCTGAAATTTTAACATCGCGAAATATTCCTCCACCGCCGGAGAAGCCGTTGCCCGGTGATTGCTGCGGCAGCGGATGCGTTCGATGCGTATGGGATGTGTATTACGAAGAACTCGACGAGTATAACAAGCTTTATAAATCTAGTCCTGATTCTGCAAAACCTTATTCTTAGGATAGATCTCTATTGTTGGAAAATACTCTTTTGATTTTTGTTGCAGATTATCGTCTTCCATTCTGGTTTGTTCCCTGTTCGACAATTACGTAAGAAATTTCTTCTTTATTCCGATTCCATTGGCATCAATGATCTTTTATTGCTTTTTTCCTTTCTCAATAAATGTTTTCGTTTGATTGCTTCTCAGTATGTTGCTTATCAGAAAGTATTTACAATATCTTTGATTAAAGTTTAAGCAAATTAACACAATAATTTTATTCAGATTATTACATTAGATAAATAGTATTTTAATTTTTAAAAAAAATGTTTTTGTTGTAATTAAAATGTAAAAATATTATTGGATAATATAAAAAAAATAATAAATATTATTTTAATGTTTTATAAAATAATAAAAGAAACGACCAGATTCCCTTTTCCAATTCTTTTTTTTTTCCTTTTTCTTATATGTCTTGGTGGATCCATCAGAGACGTTACCTTCAAAGTTATTATACTAATCTCATACAAGTTATTTATTGGGTGAGACAGTTGGATAAGAGTTAAAAAATTTAATATTTTTAATTATCAAAAAAAAAAAAAAAAAAAAAAAATTTAATATTTTTTTATACTCAAGACCGGATTTACCTTTTCCAATTCTTTACTCATACAAGAAAAGACACAAATCCGTCAATCAAATCAGATCGGACCAAAAAACGATTTGAGATTCTCCAAACGATGCAATTTACTACTTGATTTTATTTCGCTATTATTATTATTATTTAAAGAAGTAATCCGTAGAAGTTCATGTGATTCAGTTTTTTTCTCAGCCAGCCGGAAAAAGCCGTCAGCGGCGACGATGTCAGCCCAGTGCTCTTCGAAGCTCCGCCTCAATCTTACTGCGGCGATAATCTTAATTTTGTTCTACTCTTTGATTAATTTCCCTCAAAGAGCACTGGCTTCTAATTCTCCGTCAGCCTTCGTCCAAAGCGCCATCTACTCCAATAGGATCGCTATATTCTCCAAATCCTATTGCCCGTAACTCTCTTCTCTTCCCTTATTTTTGGTGTGTGTGTTTTTAGCTGAAATATGGCATACCTGATCAGAAATTGCTTTCTGCTTTTTGAGTTTTTAATTGCCAAATTCACAGCAATTTTTTTCAGGTTACTTCTTTGTTTCTTTCATGGGTAAATACTTGTTTATCGCAGAGTGCGCGAGAATTCTGAAATGATTCACTACTGGACTTTAATCATGATTTCAGAAAATTTTAATCAAAAAATTATTAGGATTGTTAATCATGATTAGGTAATTTAGCTAGTACCAAATAAGTGCTCAGAGTTTAATGGTTAATTTTGTTTTAGTATTATTTTATTTTGTTTGCTTGCCGCTGTTTATCCATGTTTACCAGAAAGCACCATTGCACACAGTTCGGTGCATATAAATAGGATGTAAACTTTTTCCGAAAGATATTCTGTTAGGCATGTTGGAAACAAGAAAATCTTGGAAATATTATGTAAAATTAATAAATATTCTTTTAGCATCATCCATGATTGGAGAAAATCTGATTAGATCATCGAATTGTGAACTTGTAGCAGAGTTTGAAAAGCATTATTATGTGCTTCAGAATATCCTTCTGTTTGCTTGTTTACCATAGTCTTCTGTACAATGCATGCATGTATATATATAATTTTCTTCTTCTTTTGATGTTTAAAAAATGGTAGGTGTTTTAAACATCTGGAATTTGGTATGTGAGTCCGATTTTGAGGGTCTGATGTATGTTTCATTTGCAATGTGATTGTTCAGATATTCGTTATGCGCTAAACGCATTTTCAGTAAACTTAATGAGCAGCCTTATGTTGTGGAGCTTGATCTTCGAGGTATGTGTATCCATTTAGTGTTGTTTAGACTGCTTCTATCTCCTTTCTGATGTCTTGGAGGATTCTAATAGCTAAAGTTATCATTTATATGACCAGATGATGGGTATCAAATTCAGAATATTCTTCTGGATTTGGTTGGCCGCCGGACAGTACCTCAAGTATTTGTGAACGGAAAGCATGTTGGTGGATGCGATGGTCAGCATTCTAAACTTATCAATGTTGGTTGATTGAGCTTTACACTTCCCACTCACTTTAAAATAACTCTACTTTTATCTAACCTTGTGTTTCTATCAGATCTCCAAATTGCTGCTGAAAATGGTCAATTGCATGACCTTCTGAGCAAAGGTTGATGATAATATAGGGGATTTAATACTAAATCTGTATATGGATTTTAAGAAACAGAATGTATAGTTGCAGGAATGGTGAGGCTGAGAAAATGAGCTGCTCATTTTGGCCGAGTATGTTTAGGTTTTGGGCTGTTGACTTTAGTTTCCTCATGAAATGAAGTTTCTGCTTGAGTATTCCATTCTCGGGAGATTATGGATACTCCTTTGTCTTCGGAAGATTGGTTTTTTGTGTCTTCAGTTTTTATTTTTCCATGAGGTGCATATGATACTGCATTGTAAGCATCCCCAAGGAAAGAAACTGGAGGTTTAGTTTGCCCTTGATATGCTTCAACTCCCATAGAAAAGCACAGATTTCGGACTTGGAAGTCATATCAGGGTCAAAGAGAACCTTTAGTTTCTTAATTTAAACCCTATTAGTCGAACTTGACCAAGAGACAGGTTTTAATTCAATTATTAAAATACCAGGCTACTCTCTTTTTGCTTATTGCCTATTCCTGTGTGCTTGAATCCTTAAACTTGTTAGATTCTATCTAGGTAACAAGATACTTAAACTTGAGTCTTTTTGCTACTCCAGTTAATAATTTGATAGTGGCATGGGAAAGAGAAATAACTTATGCATTAAAGAAGCTCGTAGTCTCTCCCTTTTGCAGCCTTACTAAGCCCATCATTAGGCATGAAATACTCTGCGGCACTGCGAGAGGGTGAACACCAAAAATGGAGGTTGAGAAACACTGTTTCATGCGAAAGCAGATAATTCAGAATCGCCTATATTACTTTGCCCTGACTATCTTCGTAAGATCATGCAACGACTGCTACATCTACTGTTCGGATTACACTCTGGTAAAATATCTATAAAGACTCGAGGCTAGTATCTAAAAACTAACCCATCAGACACACACGCTCATGTTCCTGAATCTGCATGATCTCCTTAACTAAAACCAGGTGTCAGCTTCCAGACAATGGAGGACATGCGGCTAGTAGATATCTTCTGCATTGAGATCAGGAATAGGCTACATGGGTGTCTGGGCGCCAATTGGTTTTCTGAGCACTAAGGATTCCTTCTTGGTTCTTGGAGAAGGTCAGATGCACCTCCCAATGCAGAGACTTCAACAAATTCTCAACTTCATCCATGGTGGTGGAGTCATCTCGGACAATCAGTTTACCTCCAGGTCTCGTTACTCTGTCAACCTCTGCCAACACTGGTACTAGCTTGCACCTGTAAAAGACAAAATTTAATCAGTGGACACAGCCTGAGAAGAGAAGGGTAAATAACCCTACAACTATCACCTCTTTTTTAGTCTTGAAAAAAGATGATCAGCATGGAGGAGGTCATATGTTCTGGGGTATGTGCTGAACGATTCACACCAATCATGATATATCCCGATGAGACCTCGTTCGTAAATGATAGGGAGTGTGTCAGGAGAATCTACGTTCACTACATTCATAACCCACACTTTGAGGTCTTTCAAAGCAGCAGCAAACCTGCAGCAAGTACTTTTCTGGAATTAGCGTATTGCAGCTCTGGTGAAAGTGGTTATTTATAGTTTTAATGCTTATTATTGTGGTAGCTTGTTGGAATGATACATACCCGCCATATACTGCTCTCATGTCCATGATGTTCCTCACATCTGACCAGCTGATTCCCAGTCCGCTAAGGTACATTTTGCTCACTACATGCTTCCAGTGTTCATAGTCTGCTGCAAAGTCTTCTGGAGCTGGCTTTCCGTAAATTCCCATCTGAGATCTATTTAACCAGTATGGAGGGGTCTGAAGACGGCGAGGCCATTTCTCAGGCCACTCAGATCCTCTCACGTTTTCCTCCGTTGGGGCTCTATGCATGCATGGTTGCAAAGGTACATACCTGAACGTAGTTTGATCTTTTTAGTTTGCTGCCAATAGAATGATAACTACAACTAGTGCCTTAAGTTTGATTCTCTAGATTCTGACATAAAGTGTTACTATGGACTAGTCTTTAAGCTAGAAAGTTGAATGGAGTAATTCCTTGCTATAGTATCTATACTATGATATTACCAGGAGGCATTAGGATCATCATCGGTTTTACACATTGGGGGATTGTTCTGCTTCCTTTTCTCATAACATTCATTTGAGTCTGGTTTACGATAGATAGCAGCACCAATAGAATTTTTGATATCCTTGTTGATTTTAACAAGCTCCCAACACATGGAAACTGTGAGCTTGGACATTTCTGTTGAAAAAAAAGAAGCCAAAGTTAGAAATGTTAGTCCGCTAGAATGAGCAAGAAGCTTTAGATAGATTCCCACCATTCCATATTTGAACATCCTCTTCAAGCTTCTGGTAAACAGGAGTTGCTGACCAGACAAAGTAACCACCTGGTCGTAGCACACGGTTCAATTCCAGGAGTAGAGCACCACCTTCATCAGAAACCAAATTCACAATGAACATGAGGAGTGAGCAACAAAGTGGAAGTCTTTGAACTAAACCCATACTAAATATGGACATAAGTTATATTGTATGAGAATGAACCTTCTGCATGCCAAGGGACTCTGCAGCGAGCACAGTGCACAAGATCAAAAACTCGACCAGGAAATGGCAACCTCTGAGTACCCATGACTGCAGATATTGCAGGTATTCCTCTTTCGAGGGCAAACTGGACTTGGGCTTCATGTTCATCTTTAGGTGCAAAGGACATTGCAAGAACATCTCTGTCGAATAGGAATCCTCCAAAGCTAGCTACTCCACAGCCTACATCCAATACAACTCTCGTGTGCTTCCCCCATGCAATATCTGGAACTGTCTACAGCAGTGAAATTTAGCAAATAAGATTTAGTACGGGGCTTGGCTATCCAGCCATTGCGGTATTTAGATTAGCCTACCAAGAACCTTGATGGGTTAGGAGTAATATATAAGATCATTTAGTTCTTGATGATTAGTATCCTAAATATTCTTCATTATTGTAGTTAGAGCATGTTTAAGCAGCAGGATATTCTACATTAAGGATATTAATCTTGCATAATATATTGTCAATTACTTTCTAGTTATTTTTATGAGATCACGAATTGTGTAGTCTTACCTCCTTAATAAAATCAATATAATGCAATGCTCCTTTAATGAACTGTGTCCCACCACCAGGGAAGGTAAGGAATTCCCCAGATACCTTTACCCAGTTCTGATGGCCCTTGACCTCTGCCAAGAGCTTGTGAGGTACATTGTTATACCATATCTACATTGTGCATGAAAATAGAAATTGTTAGTTAAAAATCATATTTTTTTCTGGTTGATTTTTTAAATTTGGAAAAAATGAGAGTACCTTCTTTCTGCTGTAAGGCCATTCTATTGGTTTCTTGTACCCCTCAGGCAGTTGAACAAGGCAAGATGGAGCCTCCTCAGGGCAGTGCCTTTCACGATGTTCATAATGCTTCCGACTTCTTAACTTTGCTATTGCTTTCTCGTTATCCAAACAAGGTATGTAATCAGCACCAGCTGTGACATTACACAGCTGCCATTCATACCCATAGGTATGTGTTTTTTTATCTCCCCCGGTTCCAACATTTCTTCTTTCCTTTTCATTCTCTGATTGGTCAGCTTGAGTTGCCCAAGACTTCTTTGAATCTTTAGATTCTTTGGGTATACCTGAATTATCTCCTGCATCAGGGAATGAATCTTTGACCACGGGCATTGATGCTTTTTCTTTCTGATCTATGTCTTGTTTTGCAACTTTTTGATTCTCCTCGTTATGTATGGTTGCCTCGTGAGTTTCATTTTGTGATTGTTTTTCTGCTTGTTGCATTTGATCATCTTTCTGCTGATGATGCTGCTCTAATCGCTTCTGTTGATCGTCATCTGATATAACATGGTCGCTGTTTTCCTTGGGACCTTCCTCTTCGACCTGATCATTATCAGTAGTGCTCTGTTGGCTTTGATTGCCTCCAGAATCTTCACCCTTAGTCTCTTCAAGAACACTCTGCGGTGGATTTGTACCTTGATCATCTCCAGGTTGCTCAGTGCCTCCAGAATCTTCACTCTGGTTCTCTTTTGTTTCTTTAGATTCTTGTTCTGGAGTCTGTGTACTTTCCTCAGATGCTTGTGCATCATCAACCTTCTTATCCTCTGTTCCTGTATTCTGTTCTCCTTCATCTTTAGTTTCACCATTCCCCTCCGTTGATGCATCATTTTCTTGCCCCGTATCCTGTTCCTTCTTGTCACTACCTTCATCATTTGCAACTTCAGTGACTGTATCAGTCGAACTTGTCACCTCCCCAGAATCATTAGAAACTTCAGATGATGATGCTGATTCTTTATGATCATCGTGGTTTGCTTCAGTTATACCATCAACTTTTATGGCATCTTCGGGGAGATCACCTTGGCTGTCTGCATAAGCTGCAGGCTGGTTTGTCTTGGTTGTAGGTTCTGGATCAGGGCTCTCTCGTTCCTCATCAGGAACGGAAGAGGATGAATGAATGGAAGCGGTAGCAGCTGCTGACCGGTTGGTGGATTTTGGAGGAGCAACCTTATCGGATGATAGCATCCATACTCCGAGAACACACAGAGATACAAAAATGATGGTGGTCAGAGTTGATGAATAGCCCGAAGAAGACGATCGTTTGCCGGTCCGGGACTTCACGACGGCCATGGTGGGTGGATTACACTGCTAGTGCAGAAAGGTTAGAGTTAGAAAGTGGAGAGAGTGAAAGATCTTCAAAGGTAGGAAGAAGAAATGGAGATGTTTATGTGGGCATTCTGGTGGGAAAGACATGTAAATCGTAAACAAGGAGAGACATGAAAAGAGGAACATTTTGCGTTCAAAGATCCAAAAGAGTAGGATATGGAGAAATCTGTTAGATCTTTTCTTACCATTTCAGTCTTGCATACTGCATTCTATATCAAAAATTAAATACTTCTTCCCATTCACCAAATATAATGCACTATCATTAATATATATATATAAATTTATTTTGTTAATTCAAAATTGACTCCCAACATTTTTTTAAAAAAATCATTTTTCAGGTAAAGAATATGAATTTTTAATCATATATTTTATCAGGTGGGCACCCTGGTAATACAAATATAATATATATTATTTAACAAAGCTCTGGACTCTGCGAGCGCACTTATGTGGGTTCGGATACTGAATGTTTAAACAAAAAAAAATATATATATTATTTAACAGATAATATATATATACAATCCTAACACATTTCATAATGAAATCTAAAAATCATATTAGATTTTTTTCATCTCATAAAAAATAAAAAAAAAAAATTTTTTTTTTTTTTTTTTGTCTGTAGAATTTTATTTATTTTTATATATGATTTAGTGATATAAAAAAAATATATATATATATAAAATTGGGCTTTTCTTAATAGAGAAAGATAAAAGAAATAAAGCCCAGAAAGAAAAGAAAAATAAAAAAAGAACTGGGCCAGAAATTGAACCTTGAAGTGGTGTCCCATTAGCTTAATCACTCTGGGGCTTCTTTATACTTAGTCTTAATCAGACTTTTTTTCGAAAACGGGAAAAAGAGGGAAAAATTAAATAATAATGTTTTCTTTTTTCTTTTCTTTTTTAACACTGTCCGATGGGGCAACGGCAATCATCATGGCAGAGGAAGATTTTTATGCTTTTAGAAGATCTCAAACGCTGTCGCTTTAGGAGGTAACAAGAAACAAAAAGGAAAATAAATATTATAATTCAAATTTTTAAAAAGAAAAAGAAAAGAAAAGGAAAAAAGGAAAATATATGTCACATTCTTTAGGGGGTTTGTCTAATCTAAAATTCTAATTCTCAATTATTATATTATATATAGGTCTATTCAATCTTGTCTCAAACAAACTTTTCCCCCATCCTTGTGTGTGTTTTTACTTCTCATGTCCAAACTCTACTCTTTTTTCTTTTCTTTTCTTTTTTTATTTTAATTATTAGCGTAATTAATTTTTTGTTTAGTATGTTATATATATAACGAGTAAGTGTATTTAGTTAACATTTGACGTTGATATACTCCAAACAATAAATTTGTATAGGAATTAACAAAGTGTACATGTCCATTATACACTACGAGAATATATATAAAGACTAATCATACCAATGATATAAATATGAGGAACAAAGTTATCAATTTTCCTTTTAAAGAAATAATAATAATAAAAGAAAGCTCAACTAGTAATATATAATTGCATTTTTATGAAATTATATGAGAAAAGAAGAGATGGATAGGGTAGTAGTAGTATAGTTTAGCATGCTTTCTCTATTTAGTTATGTTCTAACTTTTAAATGTTTCTTCTCTTAATAATAATTAAAGAAAATTAAAAAAAAAAAAAACCTAAGCTAGCTAACTTTGAGTATAATCATTCACCACTCTTTGTTATAAAAATATTGGATTTAGGGTTTAAGTTTATTCGTCATCATTCAATATACTTTCGCACATTTTAAAATTTTTTCTAAAACTTTAATTATTATTCAATATACTTTCGCACATTTTAAGATTTTTTCTATAAACTTTAATTATTGATCAGTATTTGTAAAATAATTTTACGTTAAAGATAATTAATGAACTCAGCAGCTTGGGGGAGTTGGTAAGCGGACTTCTAAAGCTTCTCCTCAAGGCGGATGGTCGAGAGTTCGAATCCCCCGAGGTGGTTAGCGCTACGTTAAAAAGTTCTGGGTCAGGCCCTCACCCTTGAGTAAAAGTTTGACTCTGCGAACGCACCTCATGCCGAATCCGAATCAACAGATCACGAGTTAGGAAAAATCAATTTTGAACACGTTAATATACTTATATTGTTAATTTAATTATTATTTACTCGGAAAACAAATTTAATGAAGGTTGTAAAATAGGTAATGCATACATCAAACTTAAGTCACTAAAAGCCACAAGCAGAGGAAGCTTGTCGGCAATCCAAGAGAGAAATAGTGCATCAAAGAATCAAAATCCACAAGAGAATATGGTATGGATTCTTTCCTCCTTTTTCTTTTATGTTTCATCATTCCTTATTATCATCACCCCCTACATTTACTAGCTAACTAATTTAATCTAACAAAATTATTTCTTAGTAAGTAATCAAACTAATTGAAATCTTTCATATCACATAATATATGTATATACTAGATTTCATAAAAATAAGGAGCAAATTTATAAATTTTTTTAAAATGTCTAACGTATATAGGCTAAATTTACATCCGGACTAATCTCATTTGAGTTGAGTTAGTCCATTGCAAAGGAAGTTCTGACCACAAAACAGTTGCATACATGAGTTAAAATTCGAACCTCCAATTTCACTTAAAACGACATAACTTTTTACCAGTTCATTTGCACCTTAGAGTTATATATATATATATATATATATACATATATGATACGACATTCTATACCACATAATTCATGAAAATTAAGTTCAAGTAGTTTATCATGATCATCATCAAATAAATGCAATATGTACTAGTGTATATATATATATATATATATATATGTGTGTGTGTGGAGTAATATACTGGAAATCAATACAGTAAGAGGGAGAAAGGAGAAGACTGAGGAACAGTACTAGCAATCAAATGTTGTTTGATTACAGTGAAAAGTGAAAAAAAAAAAAAAAAATGCAAAGAGAGAGAAAGGATGATAATGGAGAGAATATGTATATCATGAATGAATGCTACTCATATGAGTTGGCTCCACCATTTCACACAATCTTGTTAAGTCAAATCAAGATAAATTTGATATTTTTAATCTAACATTATAAATAAATATATAAACGATGAATTTAAAATATTTATTTTAATACAAGGAGTAATAATCTATCTTTTTTATATATTATATATATAACATCTCGTGTGATATATATATATATATATATATATATTAAAAAGGTTGATGTGGCCTTTGAAGTACTAATGACACAATGTTTTTGGGCGGTGCATCGCTTTCCCCAACACCATTTGGTATACAACTATACTGCATGTTGAAGGGGGAAATGTGGTAAGTTTTTTTGTCTTGTCAAAAAGAAAAACTTCCTGGTAATGATGTTATAGGGGGATATTGATTTAACTGCAGGTTAACCCTTTTTTTTCCCTTCTCATTTATCCATAAAAAGTAAGATTATCCCTAAAGTATATCACCAGTTTTAATGGGCAATCACGTAGGGTACACACAATTAGCTATATAATATTTTGAAGATTCAACCAAGGCGCATGTGCGCTGTTAAAAAGTTTTCCGACTTAAATTAGATCAAGAGTTTATACTTTTAATAATATATATGTAATTGTTTAAAATTTGATGTTAGAGTTTCCTCTCGCAATGGACCAACCCAGATCGAACAGATAATTAGTTTGAGTGTGGATTTGGCTTAAAGGAGAGAATGGGACGCTCGAATAAGTATTAGTCCGAATGTGAATTTGACTTTCTTACTTCAATATATTTACTTGATTTTTCAAATGAGAAGTTTTGAGTTGAATTCATATCGGAAATAGCTTTATGTCGCATTTCCAAATATATATTGTAGTTTTAAAAGTTTTCTCATATGAATTCCCTCAAATTAGTTAATCACGATAGCAGATTAATATGTATATATATATATATATATCAATGCCACCCTCCCAAACAAAAACCAAAAAACCAAAAAAAAAATCTTGATGTACAATTTTTAGAAAAAGGAAAAAGAGAGTACTGTCGCCAAACTAATTAAATTTTGTTTAGAAGCAAAGGGAAAGGGTAGTTTCAATATTTGTCACATCCCAAATGAATTTAATACATATAGCATTTGAGGATGTACTCAATCTATCTTTTACTATGCATACATCCCTCCTTAATACTTGAATGTAGCAGCTAACACTTAATTCTCATAATTTTAAGTTGGTAAAGAATCAAATATATTATATTTTCTTCTTTAAAGCCTAGATATCTCAACTAGCATTTGATTTTTTGTAGTTTAGAATTAGGGATACTACATTAACTTTTCGTAATGTCCAAACATGTTAATTAGCATTTAGATCTCATAGTTTAAACTAGTGTAAAATCAAGACTATTATGACAAAGATAAGTAGACGTACGTACACTTCAATGCATAGTGATCTTATCTATAAATATAAATTAGTCCTTAATATTTCGTAATAAAAGGAGTATTATTTGATAGATTATCAAATGTGACTCATTACTTATAAATGTATGTGTTTAAGTTCGAGTCATGTTTAAAGATTTTTTTTTTATAATATATATATATATGAGTAAAGTATCTTAGTGACACCTCTTAGAGTTCAAAATCCAAGTTTAGCCCCTCAGGAATTTTTCGTTCACAAGGTGCCATTCAGGTTTTAAAAAGTCTCACTACATGCCCTTTCATCAATTTTGTCCATTAGGGTAGATATTTGACCGTTAGTCAACTCATTTTACTGTTTTGGGCAGGGGCATTTTTGTCCAGATTTTTTTTTAAAAAACCCTTTTTTAAATAAAGGGTAATTTTGTAATTTTAATAAAAACCCTAAAACCTTAATTTTTCTCTCTTATTCTTCTTCTTCCACACATTCTTCATTAGTTCTTCCAAAATTCATATTTTTTTTTTCAAAATTCAATTTATTTTTTATTTTTCAAAATTCAAATTTTTTTCCAAAATTTATTATATGTTCTTCCAAAATTCACATTTTCTTTTAAAATTATTATTTTTTTTAAATTTTTCAAAATTCAAATCTTTTTCCAAAAATCATTATATTTTCTTCCAAAATTTATATCTTTTTCCAAAATTTATATTTCTTCTCGGTTCACCTTTACAATTTTAAGGCTTCTTTTAGCATTTAATTAATGCACAACAGTTAAGGTTTTGATATTTGAAAAAAAAAATTGCCCAAAAATTAAGAAAAATTTAGATTAATTAAAATTCAAATGAAGATAAAATAATACAAAAAAAACCAAAAAAAAAAAAAAGTACAATGATTCACCCCATTCTTCTTCTTCTACCCATGGTGGCAACTCCACCAACGACAACACAACCGTGTTGACGACGGCGACACGGAAGAAAAACAGTGGTGACGGCACAAACCCATAACAAATTAATAATAATTCAAAAAATAAACATACTATTCCATCAAAAAGAAACTCTAACAACAATGGATATAGGAAAATAAAATTTGGGGAAAAAAAATCAAGCTACTTTGTGTTGTTGTTCTTGCTACTTTGTGTTGTCGTTGCCGCCGCCATTGTGTCGTCGTTGCCGCAGCCACTGTATCATCATCGCCGCTGCTGTCGTTGTCGCCACTGTTGCCATTGTTGTAGGTGTATAATTGGTGGAAGAAGAAGAAGAAGAAGAAGAAGAAGAAGAAAAGAAGAAGAGGAGGAGGAGGAGGAGAGAGAGAAAATTTAGGGTTTTTAGGTTTTATTATACTAAAAATTACAAAATTACCCTTTTTAAAAAAAAGGTTTTTTTTATATTTCCGGACAAAAATGCCTCTGCCCAAAATAGTAAAATGGGTTGACTAACGAGACAAAATTGACGGAAGGGCATGTAGTGAGACTTTTTAAAACCTGAATGACACCTTGTGAATGAAAAATTCATGAGGTGCTAAATTTGGATTTTGAACTCTAAGAGATGTCACTAAGATACTTTACCCTATATATATTGACTGGAGATTTAAGTGCATAAATTCAAGGATATTTTAGTGGTGTGATTAGGAATGTTGATTGTTTGAATATGCCTTATGGGAATTAAATGTTTAAATGGTCAACCTTACTTGTAATTTTTGGTCCAATATATATATATATATATATATATTATATGTATATATCGTCTTCTTGAGGAAGCCTATAATATTCTCCATCCTTGCAATGGTTACATTGCACTCATTGACTGAGAATTATATATCCTCCTTTTGGAGATAGTGAATGGCATTGTCAATAAAAATTAGGTCCCAAAGCTGGGATTTGATTCTTAGCCTGAGATTAGCACCAATATATCTATCACCTACACTCACCCCCCCCCCCCCCCCCCCCCCCAAAAAAAAAAAAAAAAAACGTATCTTTTAATTAAAAAATTAATTATTTCATATTGTGACAATTATGAAATTGAAAAAGAAATATAAAAAAAAGAAGAAGAAAGAAACCGAAATCAATAAGAAGGAAATTAAAAAAGACAGAGATATAAATGGTGTTTAATTATGCACCTATGTGCACTAAACATGTTTTTCAGTGTGGAAAAATCATATTTTTTTTAAAGAAAATGAAAAACTCGTGTAACAAATTGAAAAATAAAATGTAGATTTGTTTTAAAAGAAAAAAAAAAGGATTGATGATAATAGTCAACAAGGCCAGGAAGGAACAAACACAGGGCTCGAGGAATGACAGACTTTCCAGCAGGCAACCAAAGCAAATGAGTAAAGGAAGAAGAAGTAACAAGTAAGTAACAAAGCCAGCTACACTCTCTCTCTCCTCTAATTATTGGGACTTTCAAATTACTCACTTTCACAGTATTCACTCTCTCACCCATCCCTACCCCTTTCCCTGCTTCTTTTCCTTACCTCTCCCCCATAAGGGCTTCTTTCAAGAACCCAACAGAAAAAACTTTCCTCTTTTTTTTTTTTTTCTCATGTTTCTGTTTTCAAAGAGTAATAATGTGATCCAAAGATTTGTAAATTATATGGGTTCAAGAAGAGCATGAAAGTTGGGAACTTTGGCATCTTGATTCCACTTAATCATAAGTATATAAAGATATATCATTTCTATTTATATAAATAGATGATTTCAGCTCAATTGATGACAAATTTATTTGATTATATATGGGTGTGGAAAATTTTAAATATGTATGGGAAGGAAAGTCAAAATGAATTCATGGGGGTAACCTTTGTGTGTGTATATATATATATATGTATTGCAAAGAAGCAAGAAACAATAAAGAAATGAGGGGGTTGTCCTAGTAAAATTAGGATTGGGTTCTTAATTGCCTGGGTTGTCTACAGCAGCCGCAACACCAAATTAGTCAACTAGAATCTTGACAAATTGACAGCATCTTCTGGCTGCTGCCTGCCTGCAATATATATGGAAAATATTGGATCCATCGTTTATTTTAATTTCTAACATGCAAAAATACTAATTTAATTTCCCAACCGCTGCTATCATCATATATATATATATATATATATATGAAACAGGCAGTGTTATTTTTTCTTTAGAAAAAAAAAACAAAAGAAAAAGGAAAAAGAAAAGGAATTAATTGGAGGAAGCCGGCAGAGAGCTAGACAGAAAGTGAAGTAAGGTAAGAGAAAGAAAGCAAGGGCGCAGCTTTAGGCTTTAGTTAGTCAAATATGTTATAAATACCTCTGTTGACAAACTTATAACTGCTTTACTTCATCCGATTCCCAGATTTATACATATATGTATATATATATATATATATATATATATATATATATATATAGAATCAACATCCCTACCTACCAATATATACATACATACATATATATCCAACACAAAGAAAAAGAAAAGAAAAAAACCCAAAAAGAATACCTTTGAAATTGAATTCAAGATTTCAAGAAAGCTGGAAACAGAAACGGTGTAATAGCATATAGTCAAGACCTTTTCTTTAAATTTTTTTTCTTTGTATAATTTTGCAACAAACAAAGACTTGAGATTTTTACAAATTAGGATGGTCCCTTTGAAATATATGTATATATATATTGTTTGTTTCTCTTTCTGATATCGTATATATATATATGTTGTTGAACTTCAACCTACGTACACTCACTTTCTTCAATATATTGTTCGAAAGAGACAAAAAAAATTTCAAACAAAATTCTAAGTCACGTTCAACTCCCAGTGGAGATTCATGTAAGAAAACTTAAAGTCTCCCAGCGACTCAAGAAAAGAAAACAAATGAAGAACATGATTTTTTATCAAAGAAAAAAAATGAAAAAAAGAGTCTGCTTTATTAATTAAAAGAAAAGATATATATAAAATATATATATATATATATATATATATATATATCCCAAGTCAAGTGAACTGGAATCTCCCCATCATTTCATCATCATCATCATCATCAAAGAATTTTAGTAACTACGTACATGATTTTATATGTATATATATATTGTTTCCATTATTTCCCCCCTCTTTTTTCATATGAATATGTTGAGGGAACTTGAGTTATAACTTTATATTAGATAACCACTAATGAATAATTTCTTAAAAAGTTAAAAGATTAGTAATTTTTTTAAAAAAATCGAATGTATTTGGTCTTATTCTTATACATACACAAGAAATTAAAGTAATCACAATGAAAAAAGAATACAAATTCTTGCATGTTTCTTTTATTACTTACGAGTCGTATGAGATGAAAGTCTCATGCATGGTATTGAGTTAGTTAGTTTGAAAGTAAGTATTTTCATCTTTTAA
Source organism: Cynanchum wilfordii (assembly GCA_025388415.1). Taxonomy (NCBI): domain Eukaryota; kingdom Viridiplantae; phylum Streptophyta; class Magnoliopsida; order Gentianales; family Apocynaceae; genus Cynanchum; species Cynanchum wilfordii. Next base: position 1,145,155 of record JAHSUH010000005.1, read on the forward strand.
CTCAAATTTTTTTTTCTTCTCTATTTCAAACGAATGACATCTTCAAACCTAATATTTAAGATTGTTACTAAATCAAAATAAAAACAATCAATTTAAGATATTTACGCGTTATTACAAAAGAGGTAAAAAAATAAAAATAAAATCAAACCGACCTAATCAATTAAATTAATATAGAAAATCATTGCATATGTACAAGATTATAGTGGACAAAACAAGGAAATTAGATATAAATACATAATTAGCATTATAAGTTTGGTGTTTAGATATATACATATATATATATATATATATACATATGATGAAAATAAAATTCTACAAAAAGTAGGCATTTGTTGAGGAGACTAATCACGTGGGTTCATTTTAATGAACAAGTAAGTGGTTGGAAAGAAGGCTACTCAAAACTATACTTTACACGACTCTTTGAACCCTAATTTTTCTTAACACACTTAAACGTAATCCTAATTGCACATTTAGAAAGATTTCATGACTATTAAAGAGAAAATTTCCACAAAATCTAATACAATTTAAATGTCAAACTTTCATTTTTCCCCTCATTATATTTGTTTGTTTCATTAGGAACCGAATTATTCGCTAGCCACCTGTATATAAGTTTTAAATTTTTTAAGACATCTTTTAAAATATTGTTAAAAATACCAATAAAAATAAGACATTGACAATTTAATTACAAAATCTTGTCAATGTTAACGAGAAGCAACAAGATGTTTTTTAAGTCAATTATTTTTTTAAAGATCGTGATTTTAATTCTAATAAAACCAAAATTTAGAAAAAATTAAGACATTAAACTAAACGTCATATGTAAGTAAGCAAAGATTAAAAATGGGGCAAAAAAACTTGAATGCAATAATAAGGATTTTTTGCTCTATTTTTTTTTGCTTAAACATCCAGTATTCGAATCCACACGGGTCGACTAATCTGGATTCGGTTTGGGATGCGCTCGCAGAGTCCAACTCTTACTCGAGGGTGAAGACCTGACCTAGAGCTTTTTAACATGGCACTAACCACCTCAGGGGATTCAAACCCTCGATCATCCGCCCTAAGGAGAAGCTTTAGGAGTCCGCTTACCAACTCCCCCAAGCTGCTGAGTTGATTTTTTGCTCTATTTGGTTCAAATATGTATGTATATATTTATATAAGTTAGTTGTTCAAAAATAGACCTCATTTATTCTTATAAAGATGTCCGCATATTTACCAAAAAAAAAAAAAAACAAAATAATAAATAAAGATGTCTGCATTTGTACGAGGGAAAAAATATATATATATATATAATAAAAAAAAAATTAAGTGAACATAGATGATAGACACATTCCAAGGATGATATCCTACGAGTTTGACCTACCCATAATATATATATATATATATTATATTATATTATATATATTAGAAACTAGTGACATAAAAAAAAAAAAAAAAGAAAAGAAAAGAAAGGAAAGAACAATAATTTGCATGCTACATGTCTTGAAAACCAACAAGTTGAGTGGAAAATGGAAAACAATTACTGGAAGAAAATTCAATTGTTGCCTAACTTATTTTGATAAAATTAGTTTTTATTTAATTTTCAAAGAATTAATTGATTCTTTTTTAATACGTGGCCCATTTATCATATATACTCCTTTTTTTTTTTGTATAATTTATTTATTGTCAAACTACTATTAAATTCATATAATACTTAAATGAAACGAAATATTATTATGACTAAAATTTATTTTTGAGTTAAAAGTCAAAAAATATACTTAATGTATTTAAAAAATGGAATGTATATTTAATAGAGAAAAGGGAATTTTTTTTTTTAAAAGTGTCAAGTCCAATGATATTGTCCGTTTTAACCTACTTCGGGTAGGCTATAGACTCTCCTTTTTTTTCTACATCCAGATTAATACTCATTCAAGCAGGGTTACTCCATTACGAGAGAAAATATTGACCCCAAATTTTAAACAGTTTGATACATGAATTGAGATTCGAACTATCAATCTCACTTAACTCAAGAAAACTCCTTATCGACTCATTAGCGCATTGGGGTTGACTTTGAGATCTCTTTAATAAGCAACTCAGTTTGATCTCCTAGGCGAGCGTTTTGTAAAAAAATTTCAAACTCCTACTTAATAACCACTCGGTTGATATAAATTACATGTATGAATGGAATTAACTCTGCCTCCACCTAATAAAATGGCTAGGAATTCTTAGGATTTGGGGGGTGATCAACTAATAGCACCCACTATCTCTCTCTGTCCCCCCTCATGTGCCACGTATTTATTATTTTTCTTGTCCTTTATACATATCACCTTAAAATATAAAAAATTGTCATGTTTCGATGTCATTCCATGTCATAAATGATGGTACGATCAATTGAACTATGTTTTCTTGACAAAAAAATTATTTATTGATATTTTATTTTTATACTCTTATAATTAATATAAAGAATCACAGTATTATAATAAATTAGAAACATAGATGAAAATTATACTTAAATAATTTTTTACGATAGATAACAATAAATATTAATTTCCTTCTAGATTCTCAATCAAGATAAATAATAATAAATAAATAAAACAATATTCATAAGATTTTGTTCTGGAATCTTTCATGCAAAATGATGTCTGTCTCATGCAAAATGTTCTTTAAAAAAAGAATATATATATATATATATATGCGTATATGTGATGTTCCGTTCCATATTTAAATAAGAAGTAAATGTGTAATAATATATAAAAATATATCTAGGTACTTATAATCAATTCAGGATATTTATTTTAGTACAATAAAAATAACAACAAATAATTGATTATATTTATATTTATATTGGTTTTTGTTTTAGATTGTTTGAAAAATTTGGTGCTAGATTGCATATTTATTTGCATGCACTTGTGTTAGGGAGCAACAAGTGGGCAATTTTATAAATTATTATTATACTTGCAAAGATAATATAATACAGAATGAAGAGAGAGAATTTACCCAAAAAAAAAGGTGGGTCCAGAATTGAAGAAAAATTGTACGGAGGGGACGACGGCGATCCCTATTTAAAGGTCGCAATCGCCGGGATCACAGGCCGGCGGATCTCCGTATTCGTATTAATCAGCGTAATAATAATTTCGATAATAAGACACTAACTTTACAAAATGACGATTTTGCCACTCTCATAGTCAACCCTCCTTCTCCTTCAAATTCACAGGTCAAGGTTCAATTAATCTCCCCACCTCAACCTAGATGCCTTTATTTCTTTATTAATTATTTACACACACACATATATATATATATATATATGTATAATATTTATTTACATATTATTATTATTATTATATAATACTCCAAAAAAATGGTCCCCCTCTAAAAATTCACTCATAAATCCGCTATTTAATATTGACTCTTTTTTATTGTTGTGTCTTGAAATGATAACTTTCAAAAGTTATAAATAAAATTATTAGTACGTTTTCTTGACTTTAACATTTACTCTTTAATAATATTTTCACTCTAAAAAAAACTATCTTTTTTACAAATTATGTTAAATTTTGCTATATTCTTCTAGATGATTAAGGTTAGAGATCGCAAAAGAGTAGAGCCAATGAAGATTAAGAAACTATTATAGTGATTAGTGAATGAAAAAAAAAAAAAAAGAAAAGAAAAGAAAAAGGGGGTTTAAGGAATCGGTAAATTAAGGGATTGGTGGAAATGGGAATAAAATTCTAATGTGGGATTGGCTGGTTAGGATAATTGCATGCTAAAAAAAAGAAAAATTGAAAAAAAAATTAAAAAATTAAGAAAAAAAGAAAAGAAAAGAGGAATGATTTTCACAACAAATACTTAAGCAGAAGCAGCAGCAGCAGTAGTACAAAGAAAAGATAGAGACATAAAGCAGCGTGTTTTTCGGTACAGAGCACGAGGGGGGCAAAAGCTGTCTGTCTGACACGTGGTTGATATGAAAACCGTTAGATCTGATTAAAAAAACATCCTCCACCATTGATTAAAACAACATACAGCTGATGAATATGATGATGATGATGATGGAAGGAAGAAGGGGATTAATCTCTCTCTATCTCTCCCTCTCTCTCCTTCTTTCTTATTAGTAGCAGCTAACCCCGAAAAAGAAAAACTAAAAACCCATTCAAGAAAAGTGAGAGCTTAAATAGAAAAGCCCCCCCCAAAAAAAAAACAAACAAACAAATGCTGATTATTACTACTCTGGAGAGAAGATGATTACAGTTAAGAAAATCTGGTGAAAAAGAAAGAAAGCAAAGAAGGGATTTTTGGGAGTTGCAGAGAAAGATAAAGAGAGAGAGAGAGAGAGAGAGAGATATTTTTTAAATTGGTGGTAGTTGACAGAGCAGAGAGTGTGTGACAGAGGAGGAAGAGGAGAAGAAGGGGAAAGGGGAAGAAGGAAAGGAAAGAAAGTTTGTTGCTTTTTTCGTGAGATGACGGCGTGGACAGAGCTGCTTCTGCTTCTTCTTCTTTTGCTGCTGCTGTTGTTGTAAATAAATTCTGTGTCTTTTTTTCTTTATTTTTTTGGCTTTTTAATGCTCACCACAACAGAGCCACAGAATTGAAGAAGCTGGGGGGGATGGGGTGTTTCGATTAAAAATCTCAATTTTCCTAATTACTCTTTTCTTTTTTTTTTTTTTTTTTTTTTTTTACTCTCTCTCTTTGGAACCAAAAGTCTTCCTTTACTTGTCTGTCCCAGAAATCGAAAAGCTGCAATAAAACTCAGGGAGGGAGGGAAGAAAGGAGGACCCCAACACAATTCGCTGCTCGTTACTATACAACGCAACAGAAAACAGAGAATTACTTTGTTTTCTTCTTCTTCTTCTTCTTCTTCTTCTACTTCTTGATTATTTTATCTTTATTTAGGAGGTTAGTAGTTCTAGTTATAGGGTGCAGAGGCTGGGTAGTTCTAGTTCTAGTTTGTACTACTACTATTACTATTACTATTACTATTACTATTACCCTCTTTTGTTTTTGCTTCATTCATTCAGAGTTTACACAGAGAGGAGAAAAAAAAAAAAAAAGAAGAAAATTATATTAAGAGAGAAGAAAGCAGGGTTTGTAGTTAGTAGTAGTAGTAGGTCTTGTTGCAATAACAATAAATAATAATAATAATAATAACGCACTCATTTCAGTAAACCCAAATTCTCTCTGACCTAAATAAACCAACACAAATCAAGAAACCAACCAAAAACACACACACAGAGAATAGTAGTAGTAGTAGTAGTAGAAGCTAAGGGAAAGAGAGAGAGGAGCAAAATTGAGGCATACCCATATCATTATTGGGTCGTAATCACGGCAGTGTAGTAGGCTTTCTGCTATGGATTGTCGGCCACAATTGAGGTCTGTTAGAGTTTTAAAGAATCAACAATGGCTGGTTTCTTTTCTCTAGGTGGTGGTAGTAGTAGATCAGCTTCGGCCGCTGCTAACACCAGCACCGACCAAGACCAACAACATCAGCCTCCTCCTCCGACAGAGATCAGCCCAGAACATTGGTTCTTGTATAGAACCGAAGACAACAATATTAATCCTCCGTACAAGGGCTTCGAATTATGGCAATACCACAACCACCACCCCCACCACCTTCAACAGCAGCAGCGCCACAACCCACTTCAAGATCTTTATCCAGGAATGGGATTAGAAGTGGTCGGCTCCAGCAGCCGGCTAAATAACATATCTGACGAGCCATCTTCCACCAGGTCAGCAGCAGCGGCAGCAGCAGCAGGTGGCTTCGTAATGATGAGGAGCAGCAGCAGTACAGCTGGTGGCGTAGGAGGAGGAGGAATTAGCTGCCAGGATTGCGGGAACCAAGCAAAGAAAGACTGCTCACACATGAGATGTAGAACTTGTTGCAAGAGCCGGGGCTTCCAGTGCGCCACCCACGTCAAAAGCACTTGGGTTCCCGCTGCCAAAAGAAGAGAAAGACAACAACAATTAGCAAATTTACAACAACAAGAACAACAAAATCAACAAAATCAACAGCTCCAGCTTCTACATAATAGAGATACCAAAAGACACAGAGAAAATCCAACTGCTTCTTCTCTAGTCTGCACTCGCTTACCCTCCTCCACCACCTCAGGTAATCATACTAATAATATATATATGAGGTAAAAATGTAAGCACAGAAAAACAGTCTATAAAAGAATTTCTGTAGAAATCCAAGAAAGAGAGAGAAAGCATTTAGATTTTACTATTCCTCTCCCTTCTCGTGGTTACCAAAAAAATAAAACAACACATAACGTTTGCGTGTGATAAAATCGACTTCTTTCTTTTCTTCCAAAAAAAAAAAAAAAAAAAAACCCATTTTTTTTTCCCTTTCCTAATACTGTTTCTTGGTCTGTCTGACAAAAGATCGACTGAGAAAATGCTATTCCTCTCTCTCTCTCTCTCTCTCTTTCTCCGTGTCACTGAGCGTGTCTCTCTCTGCACATGACTGTCTTTATGCTTGTTCTTTTTCAATGATCAAATCTACACAAACAAACACTTCAAGAAAAAGAAAATTTCTGCATTTTGCATTTCATGTAATATATATCTATATATATATATTACTATAATGAATTAGAAACGTGGACCGTCTTTTTTCTTTTCTAGGGTTAGAAGTGGGACATTTTCCGGCAGAATTGAGTTCACCGGCAGTATTTAGATGCGTGCGAGTGAGTTCAATTGACGATACGGATGATCAGTATGCGTATCAGACAGCTGTCAACATTGGTGGACATGTTTTCAAAGGAATTCTATACGATCAAGGTCCTGAGAATCAGTACATGGCTACCGATCAAAGTTCATCCGGTGGCGGAAGTGGCAGCACCACCGGTGTTCATCAGCTTAATCTCGTTACTGGAGGCGGCTCTTCTTCCGCTGCTGCTGCCACGTCTGCTGCTGCAACCACCGTTACCGGTCCTTTTGACCCTAATTCTATGTATCCAGCTACACTCAACCCTTTCATGGCTGGTACGCAATTCTTCCCACCCCCACGATCTTGATTCCCCACGCCCCCAAGACACGCACAAACACACACAAACACACTCTTCTTTCTTTTTCTCTCTATCTCTAATCAACCTTGTTGACTTTCTTGGACGTGTTATAGTAGAATTTTACTGTTTGTAGAACATTTTCACAATGGTTTCGTTCAAAAACTAATTGAAGGAAAATAGTAAGGACAAAAGAGGAGGAAATGAATGAATGATGTTTTTTGTTCTTAATTTAGTTCAAATCTCGATGCAAAGTTTGAATCTTTTTCCTTTTTTTTTTCGCATTCTCTCTTGCAAATTATATATATAATATATATATATATATATAAAACTTATTTATAAAGTTGTGATTTTTATTTTTTGCTCTTCTTGGCTGAATTTTTGATTACACTTTCTGGTCTGTTTTGAACTTCCAAGTTGCACTTTTTTTCTTCCCCCGTTTACGCGTAAGTTTGCCTCTTTCAAGTCGTTGCTTCTTGGTTTGGACAATCTGCACATTTATAAGAAACATCTTTTCTTTCACCCCCCACATTCAATATGGGAGTCCAGCCATGCAGGAATATTCATATTTTTTGAAAGATGACACATTTCTTTCTTTCTTTCTCTCTCTCACTTAGTTCAGTTGGGAGAGAGAGAGAGAAAGAGTACATATTTGTCATTGTTCTTTTGCAATTTTCTTTCTGCAACAAATTATACACATTTTGATGTGACTTGTTGAAATGCTGCTTTCCATCTGGTAATATAGTTAATGCACCTGCAAATGCACTTCAAAGGAAATTAATATGAGAGAAACTTATACCATTATACCATTCATCTTGGCTTTCATTAGTACATGCAGTTTTGGCATCTCCGAATTTAATTGAAAGATTGTGTCTTTTTTTTTTTCTTTCTTTTATTTACTATTTAACTGAACATATGCACGTTATCATTCATATGTCTCTGACTTTTCTACAGTCTCCTTATTCAATTAGTCACATCCCAACTAATGTTCATTCTATTACTGTAATTTTATGAATCTCTGTTACTTGGCTTGATTTTATGTAATTTTCTTGAAATGAATATTCCCCCCATTCATGCAAATTACTTAGAATATTTTTGCATGCATTAGGGGAATTCTGTCCAAGATTAGATCTTTATGAATTAGACTGGAAGAAATTTTTTTTTTTCTAAAAGTCTTATAGTGTATGATTAGGAGGCAAATGTGATTGGATAAAGGTATTCATAACAGTATTTCTTGCAAAGACAAAATACAAAAACACAGTTCATCATTGTATGATAAGATGGGCTGTGTCGTACTTTTTCAATCAATGTAGAGATGAGAAATCTTGAAATTTCAGTATTTGCCCTTCTTCTTCTACTGTTTTCTGCCTATCACACACTGTATAATTCATGCATATGAAACAAACTTCCAAGGAGATACAAGGAAAGTAATAAATTAGATGGTGGGGACTATATATTCTCTCTATAAGTTCTTAGAAAGATATCAGAAAGTCATAATTTACCAACCTACTGTTAGCTGAGAATTGAAAGCTTTCACTTCTATGTGCCTTCATGATTGGTGATATCCAGAAAGTTGAAAATCTGGATCCAATTGTTCCAAGTACATATATATGTATGTGGTTTTAAACTATATACCCAATTTTTCTTTTCTTTTATAGAATATATATATATACACTTTTATTCAGTAATGAACTTTCTTAGAGTTTTGCCAAAAATAGAATACTTACTCATGAGTGCTATCAAATATTCTCATGCTTTAATTAGCACTAACAGTACTGTATACATTCTGAAGCTTTGTTAGTTAGTCTCAGAATTTAGTTAATGGAAGCCCTTTTGAGATTTAGAGCTTTATTCCTATACATTCACTGGAATTCAATTCATTGCTTTTTCCATTATAAGTAAGACAATTATTATTGTTATTATTATTATTTTGTAAATAATTGAGAACATGGAGACCTAAAGCTACCTTTTTTATATGTTTTTGTGAATTATATTTAAGTAATCATAAAATATTAACATCTTGTGACTAATTATTTATTATTATTATTATTATTATTATTATTATTATTATTATTATTATCATTAAATGTAATATATCTTACATGAATAGAAAAGGATTTGAATCTTTTGAAGCTAGAAAACATTCTGATGTTCTTTGAAGAACACTATATTTAGTGCATTCAAGGCTGTGAGAGCTTCATGTATATATATGTCTATGAGGATAATGCATATATATGTATATATTATATTAATGGTAAACACTTGGACTCAAATGATTATAAAAGCTCACCAACACACCTGTTTACATAATTATGCCTTCTCCCTCCTTATATATATATACATGTGATAGATCAAATTACATTTGGACTTTATATGATCTTAGCATAGTAATAAATGTGTATGTGAAGTAGATGTTCCTTCCACACTAGTAAGTCTTTGCAGGGTAATGTTTTTAGAGACTGAAAAAAAAGAAGAAAGAAATCCTACTCCTAATTAACCTCTTTTCCCTTGTGCATGGAGTACCTTGGGGGGGGGGGGGGTTTGTATAGGGTAGGGTTAGTTTCTATACTTCTATCTTCTTTCTCGGTACTGTGTTATGGTGAGAAAGTTTCTTTTTCTTGGACCTCTATGGATTTTGCTTGTGTGAGAGATAGGATCATTTGGGGAGAAGAAAACTATGTCAGAAAGACATGATGATGATGGAGGAGCCATGCATCATGCATGCTTCATACATGTATATATATATATATGCATCATGGACAGATGATCTTGATTTTGTTTTAAGACATAAAGAACTAGTAAATAGTATTATTTTCTTTCACAATGAACAATGCTGTCTCCCTCTTCTTCATGGAGAAGTGATCCCACCAACCTCTGTGTGCGTATGTGTGTTTTGATTTTGTTTTTCTTGGAGACATTGATTTGAAGATCATGGGATGGAAAAAATTAATTTTTCTTGAATTTTTTTTTTTTTTTAAAGTGCTCATCTTTTCTATCTATCTATCCTTGCCATTGACCATTTTACTTCTTTCTCTATACTGTCAAGAAAAAATCCCACTTTGCTTGCTCTCCACACCTTTCTTAGTCATCAAAATTTCTTGTGTAAAAAAGAGAGTAAAATTGAATACTTTGGGGATGTTTGTAATGTCACCCAATCTCCCGATATAGTATTTGGATACCAAGACATGCATACGTAAACAACCTAACATTTGATTTCTTCCTTGAGAATCATATATACATATATATACTTCCTCTGATCTGTGGCTAACATTTGTTCATATCTTTCATGTCCCCTATGGCCTTTATTTTTGTGCTTAAAATCGCTTTTTTTCCATGCTTTTTAAAGAAAACATAATATATGGAAGGTAGTATAGAAAATCTTGGCTATGAACAAAAAGAAGAAAAAAAATGAAGAATGAGCATATGAAACATACCGCCGAAAGAAAGATGATGATAAGGGCAATTTTTATTTTTTAAACCTTTTCCCGATGCTGACACTGCTGGAGCAGTTACTTTACCAATACTAAGTTACTAGTAATAGTGATTATTGTCACGAATTTCATGGAAATAAAATAAAATAAAAATGTCTTTGCACTTTCCTCAAATTCAAGATTACTGCTGATTTCCTCGAGCAACAAAAAAGCCGATCCCATGTCCGTACTGTAAATGTAAAACCAAACAGTTAGATATCGATGTCTTATTACATACGTGCCACTCACTTTAAATTCATTCTCTCTATTATTTTCACTATCCCAAATTCTAGTTTATTTTATTTTTTATTAATTTAAATTTAATTCAAGTTTTCGATTATGTATGTGTTTTTGAGTGGCTTATACTATATATACAACATCCGAAGTAGTAGAATCGGGTATATATATATATAAAGGATGCTATGTGGAGTATTTGTAGTTTTGTAAAGAAAATTACAACTAAAAAAGGTTGGAATATATATATATATATATATGTATATAAGAAGGTGACCTGAAAATTACCGGAAATATTTATTCTTAAAGCGTCAGCAACAACAGATTGATGGATGCATGCAAATTTGGGATGCATCATTTCTCCCATTTATAAAACAAGGAGGTTTATTCTGTCCAAGCATTTTCATCAGACTTTGCCTTATGATTTTTTTTTTTTTTTTCCCTTAATATGCATCTTATTATTATTAGTATAGGTGGAATTTAATGCCATTCCAGAGAAGGGGAAACCCCAAACCACACCCCCCCCCCCCCCAAAAAAAAAAAAAAAAAAAAAAAAAGAAAAAAAAGGAAAACAGGAAGAATCTACACCAAAATCTTGAACTACTGTGCATTTTTGCTTCATATAAACACACACATAACCTTCTCATGGGAAATGCCAAGTTCTTATACTTACACTAAATATTCATTAAAAAATAATAAAAAAATTTATTGAAACATAAAAATGTATCGACTTGTGAATGTTACACACGTATTATGAGTATTCATATAAATAAAAATTAACATTTTCCTTGAGTAACAACTTGACTGAATTCAAATTTGGCGATATAAACCATATCTATAAAACCACATGAATGAATGAATGTATGAATGAATTATTGTCGTGTTATTCATTTGTTTGTTATATTATACGTTTGGGCGACACAATCACAAAAGAAAAGAAAGAGAAAAAAAAAAAAAAAGTTGCAGACAAAACAGGTACGCTTATATATATTAATTAGGGTTTAGTGAAGACTGTGAATATAGGTTGGGGTTTGGTTTTTGTAAGGAGGTTCTGTCCAATTCACAGTGGTCCCTTTTGTTTTCTTCTATTGTCTCTTCTTCATTCATTCTGCTTTCAAGAACTTCAACCATAGCACCAGGAAGCAATGGGAACTTTGATCGATCAACCATTTTGGTTTCTCTCAGTACTCAAAGAAAACACATTACAAGCTTCTTCCCAACAATCTTGCACCACCCTACTTCATTATATATATATATAATTATTACCTTGGAAGAAAATGTAATTATTGGAATGATTCAATTCATCAATATATATATTATATATATATATATATATGGTGGTCCATGAGAAACCTTTGATCAAGATAAATGAAAATTAACCTAGCTAGAGAGAAATAATAATAAAGAAAAGAAAAAAGGGGGTGGGGTTGGGGTGGATAATATAAATAATTAATCCAAGAAGAAGAGAAGAAGAATATGAATATATATATATATATGGATGGATCTTTTTTTGGTTGTGAGTGGGGGGTTGTAGTAGTAGCTATAGGGTGAATTTGGACATACGTATATGTATTTAAATCCTAGGTTTCAGACACTTTTGCAGGCATTAATTATATTCTAAACTTAGGGTGGATACAAGTCTGATGTCTCGGTAAAATTTAGTACTAATAACTTTTTGCAAAAATTTGGATCATTGTTGCAGAAGTTGCACATGTTTGCCTACTCAAACAACTTCATTTTATCAGTGAGACAAAGAGAGAGAGTCACATGCATGACCCCTATATATCTATCTATATATCTATATATCTATATATATATTCAACCCCCTCCTCCTCCTCCTCTAGGTTTGGTTACAAATTAGAGTTGCCCCCCTCTCTCTCTCCTCTCTCTCTCTCTCTCTCTCTGACCTAAAATGAACAGTGAATGATTGAGTTGTATTGGAATTCCATTGATGAAACTGCCTGAAATTCACAGGTCTTGAAGTAGCAATAGATTGGACATTTCAACCTCAACTATGTCAATATTTATATATATATATGTATGTTTGTATATACAACATCCTTTCAAATTAGTCGAGGGTTGATGGCAGAGTGGCGGAAGGGCCCCCCCCCCACCCCCTTGCGGGGAGACACCCCCCCCCCCCCCCCCCCAAAAAAAAAAAAAAAAAAAGTCAACCCCCTTTCAAATAAAACATTGGGAGAATGGAAAAGTATGAGAAAGAAAAAAAAAATGAAAAAAAGAATTGAACTTTATCAAGAACACTTAGCAAGGCTCGTTTAAGCTGTAGTTCAAGGAGTCTCTCATTTACTTTTAAAAAGGATTAGAGATTGTTAGAACAAGATTTAGTGAGCCACTGATATATATATATATATATATATATATATATAAATATATATATATATATTTTCTTTTGTTCTTGTTAGCTAAAGGATATCATTTTCTTTTTCGAGTTGGGTTGTGGAAAAAAGACTTATCCTCAAATTTGCTAAAAGTGTATATATGAGATGAGATTCAAACCCTTCAACCTCAATTAAGTTAAGAAAACTTCTTTATCAATTCACTTACACTTTGAGGTTTACGTGTTTGTTTGTTTAATTGAAAACTAGTCAATTTAATTCATCTTTAGGTATATTCTTGTCGATAAAATTTTTCTTTACATTTTTTATTTTTTTTGACAATAATAAAAAAATACTTAGAAACATTATATTGACAAAATTATATTTCAATAGAGACCAAATCTACTAAGTTTTCTTGTTTAATTGTTTGGTCATAAATATTTTCACTCTTTGATTGTGCAAATTAAGTATTTAATGTTATGAATATCGATTCAGTTAATAATTTACAATTATTGTGAATAATATTTTCATATTATTCTTTTAATTTTTTTTTTAATAATTATTAAATAAGGGCATAAAATATTTTTATGCAATATTGCATTTTAAACATTGAGGTACATTGTAATGTGTCTAAAAATATGAACTCCACAGATATTTTTAATTTTTTTCAATTTAAAAAATAAAAAACACATCTTTCTTGAAATGATAAATGAAATTATTTTCCCCTTTCTCTATTTCTCGACAACATGATGAAGTGGAATGAAAATAATTTTTTGTAAAACCCATGAATAGTTAGATTGTTATATATTAACACACTGAATATTTTACTTTTTTTAAAAAATTGATGCAGACTTTCTAAGAAATAGACTCTAATCATACCGGATAGTTTACCATCATCAGCTATAGCAATTTCAGTTTAAGATTCACCACATAATAATAATAATAATAATAATAATGAAAATAAATCCCGAAGCACAAGCAAACATTTAAATACAAGCCCAACCCTTGCTTTTCCATACCAGTTGTCTGCTTCATTTGCACATAATTTAAAACCATGCATGGGCATAAGTTTTGAGTTATGCACATTGACTTGAGATGGACTTCTAGAGTATTATGTAAGACTACCAACAATTGCAAAAAGTCTAACAATCAACCTCCTTGAAAGAAGGATCTCAATTTGCATAGGAGTCGGTTGCAGGATGAAGCTCAAAGTTGTATAATAATCAGTTCCTGACAAATACTAATGTCAACTTTCAGAATCTCTTTCATGTTGTCAAAACTATAACATGGAATGATAACTTACAAGATGAAGGAAGCATACAACACTACAAGTGCATCGATATTCTCGAGATTAGGTTCCTTTGGATCTTCAGTGGTGTAGTTGTTCATCAGAGTTGTTCTATCAAATATCTGTCAGTGAGTGTATCTTACAAGGAACAGAATTGTGCTGTCATAACCAACCTCATGAAGCTTGAGGTTTAGCTTTGATGGAGTTTAGATGTTGGGAGATGAACAGCACTGCCATCACAACTAAAAGGCAACCAATCAACGTGCTAAAGAAAAGGGCACCTGGTTGTCTGGTTTGCACAAATCCATACACCCCAGAAGAAGTAACTAAAATTAGGTCTGTTAGCCCATCATTGGAGAAGTCTTCAGTGACCAATGCATGAGTGGGAGGTGCAGGAAGCTCAACCTTTGCCAATGTACTCCCACCAGGGGACAAAACTACTGCTTCTTGATCTCCGGCTGCAAGGATCAATTCTTGACTATCATGAACACGCAACTTAAATGACTTCAAGGTGGGGACCACAGAACCAGCTTCCATCATTCCTGATGGAGATGGAAGGTTTGACCAGGTAGCACCCGTTATGAGCTGCCAATTCCAGACAGCATCATGGCCATGCAACCCGGGAGAATATGATGTTACCTAAAGTAAAAATATATCATTACTCAGTGGCCAGTTGTTTTACATCTTAAAACTTCCGTGCTGAAAATAAACTAAAAATTTCAGAGATTTTAAACAATTCATTTTCAAGGAACTAGAGATCCTATATCTTTTTTATAGAGCACAGATGATAAACCAGTTATAATTGCCCTGAGCAGATAACCAAACCAAAGAATAGAAACAGAAGGGTGTACTGTATATACACACATTGTGAAGGCAAGAATGAGCAGCATACCTCTCCTCGATTTGTCAAGAAGATGACATCACCATGACTTCCCTTACGATGCCTACGGCCATCGCTTCTTGGTATAAGAATAGGTGTTGCCACCTCTAGTGAACTCATATCTACCGATCGACCATAATTTCTAGAGAATTCTCCATGTGGAAACAAGTTAAAAGGAGAATAATGACAAATGGAAGCATTAAAAAGTTGTTCTCGCACGGGAACACCAGATGTCGCAATAGCCCAACAGGGACGCAGTACTTCCATGGAACCACTAACAACAGTCTGTTCAGCACCATTGGCCCCGACAACCTACAATAAGACACCACCGGATAAGTTTTAGCCAAAATTTCCCAATAGAAGCAATGTAATCAGGATATCATTTTTGACTTCAATCTCATGAACAAAGAGGACAAAGATACTCACCTGCACATGGTCTAGAACTCCATCTCCATTAATATCAGCATGGAGACCACTTTCTTGAAGATGAAGCTGAGACAATGAAGTATTATCAATACACCATTCAGTTTGTAAGCATGAACCTATGAACATATTCTGAAATCATATATCTTGGATAAATTTACTTTTTACCCCTCAATTACAGTGTACATACCCTGGCCGTAAGGGTTTAAGAATGTACCTTTCAGAACCCCTAATACATATATAGACATGGACATAGACGCAAATAGGGCAATTTTATTACCTTACATACAGTGCGCCCTGTGGCCAAATGAATAGCTTCAATACCTTCTTTTTCATGGACAACAACCACATTAGGAACCCACCAGAGTTTAGTATAATTTGTTATGGTAGGTATATAAGGTAAATTCTGCAAAACCAACATAAGGATGTTATAGACAATTATTTCCAGGTAATGAAAGGAATTGCTCAAAGAGGGGAACAATTCAATCTCTCTCTATTACAATAGATGAAGCATCCAACAATACGAGAAGACTACAATGTGGAAGTTATGGCCTCAATTCACTTCTGAACCATGTTTGAAACAGTCCTAACTGAAATCAAATTCAAGTTCTAAGAAGATTAACTTTTTTAGGAAACACAACCTGTGCAGATATCAGATACGAACACATCCTACTTCAAGTTGAAACACATTCAATGAGAAATAAGTTCAAACCAAAACTCTTTATCTCATTATACAAACAGAAAAACAAAACTTTAGCACCAAAAGTAACAGAAATTAACCTTCTTGGTTTTGGCAGATTTTGCATAATTTACTGCCTTCCCAATCACATTTGGAATTTTTTTAGCTGTATCCTTCCCAGGTGTATGGTTTTCCTCTGGCTTGTGAAAAGGATATGTAGTACTCTTTCCCGGAGTTCTCTTCAAAGTTTTCCTTTTATGGGGTCTAAAATGCATCAGCTGCAATGAAGTGTCCTCCCGACGGTCCTAATAAGAAAGCAAATGTGACAAGAAAATATGTTACATAAAAATTAATATGAAGGTACATAATGGAAAAAGAGGAGAATAGAGAACCACAACATACTTACCCAATTATGGGGCATAACTCCTAAGATGGATTCCCTGAATTGCCTACATTCAAACTTCCATTCAACGAATTTGAGTAAGTACATTCAGAAAAAATTCTCTTATTATAATAATAACTTTATGATTTTCAAAAAAAGAACACTTGATGTAACATGTGGTTTTCTCCAAGCTTGATGGACTACTATATTCTATGTGAAAAGATGAGCATATTCTTGAAACTCTAAGAAAATATGCCTGAAAAAGACATTCATTCAGATGCAAAAGACCAATCAATTCAAATATCCACTCAGTTTAGAACATGAAAGACAACCAGAAAATGAAAGATGATAATTCTAATGGGGGAATGAACAAAAAGAAGATATGGACTTCTACAAGTAGTTAACTTCTCATGTTCAGGGAATGAATTTATCTTGTTAAGATTAGATAGACAATAATGAATCAACCAATAGACTTAGGTCATTAAGTTACAATTAACACCAAACATATCTTTAGACACTTGAGTAAACAATATGTTCTCCTCCACCATCTACTTCTTTACCCTAATACCTTTTGCCCGTGTAATCCTGTTATCAGAAGTTACAACCAGCTTTCCAAACTAAAAATCTAAGCTGCTCCTTTTTGAGAAAAATTTACTTTGTGATGACTGAAACCCCTAAAAATCAAACATAGAAAATAACAGAGATCATCTGTACTACATAGCCTTTTTCTTCCGCTCTTCGACCACATTGAAGTCCCAAGTCCACAGCTTCAGGTTCAATCCTAGTTCTCAATACTTATCCAATTAGGTCCCAGAAGTTCTCTCTTACATGTGCACTTTATTTCAGTAAATTAAATGCTTCTGTGTTGGAAAACTACCAGCCAGTTTGAGAACCAAATTCACAAGGTCAATCATTTTTCTAGGTACATACCTCCCCTGGGTGACGACTGTTTAAAGCATGAGCATCAAGTTTGTAATTGTGTTGTGGAATTAATTGTGATGTATCTGATGGATGCCCTTCAATATCCTAAATAATAAAAGTAAAGTAAGCATACTTCAAACTCAACTGCTCATACAAGCACATGGATTCTAACGGAGAAGTATACCAATGGAGAAATCAAGAGAAATACATTGTTCTGAGAAATAGAGGCGAGTTAATTCATTCACATGAAAGAAAGACTCAAGCACTTGTATAAACAAAGCAAAGTTAATTAAGTACATCACAAATATCTTTTGTATAAAAAATTCAGAAAGAAATCCAGAATATGAAAATTACTAGTCATTAGGAAAACAAAAAAAAAAAAAAAAAAACCAACAACAAAATTGCAAACATCAGATTGTTTTAACTGATAAAAGATGAACAAACAGCACTAAAAGTATCCTTTTCTTTTTAAGTGTGAAAAAAAAAAGATGAAATTGTTGATATCTCTAGCAAATTTTTAGCCAAGAAGGGAAAGACATAATCCAAAGAAGAGAGAACTAATACTGGGAAATAGAATGACCTCCTTTTTCCGACTCCATCGAAGTTGGCCAGTTCGACCCGCAAATGCATAGACCGCAAAATGGCGTAAATCCACAGTCCCTGAACTCTCAGAAACCTATTATAGGGGAAAAGATGTCAGCCGTGAGTATAGAAATTCAATGTAGTTATTGCCATTTTACACTCCTTTCCATTAGAAAAATATCTTGTGACATGTAAAAGCACTCAAATGTTTCTGGCACTGGAAATAAAAAGCTACGGACCATTCAATTGTAAAAGCTACTCCTAGCTCCATAACTCCAAAGATTTTGTAATTTATTTAAGAAATAACAAAGATTGGAATTACATGGCTAAGCACAACGAATTCAAAAAATGCTTAGAATCTTAAAATTTTAGGAGCCACCAAAGAACATGACAATGCCAAAAC
Organism: Cynanchum wilfordii; assembly: GCA_025388415.1. NCBI lineage: Eukaryota > Viridiplantae > Streptophyta > Magnoliopsida > Gentianales > Apocynaceae > Cynanchum > Cynanchum wilfordii. The sequence goes on from JAHSUH010000005.1 coordinate 1,163,715, forward strand.
AGTTTCAAATTCAATGGCGAACAATGATAATATTCAATAAATATCAACATTATACCAACGTCAGAACAGAGGGGGGAAAAAAAAAAAAGAAAAAAGAAAAAGAATTGCTGTTATCACATTAGCAAGTGCACAGAACAGAAAATCCTTTCAAGCAAAATCTAATAAATAAAATTGAAAAAGTAAAGATTAACTTTACCATAATAAAACAAACTTTTCTGCCTCAAAATAATACATTCAATCCTTCTGAAATAAAAGTAATATTCAAAAAAAGGAATCTAATATCCTTACTTCTTTCTCACTAGCACTTCTTCTGTGCTCCTCAGCCTCCTTGGCTGCCAATTCAATTTCCTCAAAAGGATCCATATGCAACTGAAATCAGATAGACTAATATATAAGAATTTGTGCAGTTATAGATAGCTAGACTATTTTGCTGAAACTGACATGTTAAAAGAAATAAATAAATAAAATAAATAAACCAAACCAGCAAACATCATATAACTGTGAAGTACCTAAAACTACAGAAGTGAATCACATAAACAATAATGGGGAAAAGGTAGACTGTGTTCAAGAAATATTGTCACGTACATGAGGCTGCATTTCCATTCTCCCACCAACAATCACCAAACCTGAATCACCATGCTTTATTGTATAGTTGCTTACCAAGATACCTATCTCTCTATGATGAGCATTGTGGGGAAAGTCCTCCTTGAAAGCACAAAAAGAGCAAGAAATCATAAAAAAAGGGACATTATCACAAACATCAGTTGTATCCCACATGATGGATCCAAGCATGAGAAACTGCTGTATACCTGCAAATTAACCTCCCACAGTTTCTTGAGGTTGTGATCAAAGCACATAACAGACCAACCTGATGTGACAACCACAAGCACCTGCTTTCGAGGTTCTTTTTTATTGTAGTTCTTGTCTATGACACCAGTGGCCATTGCCACAGCTCGTCTTCCGGACAAGATACGAACTTTGTCAGGCATGAGGGATACTTCGGCAAGAACTCGTGCTTCAGCAAATCCTTCATCCACACGCCTGGTATGAGGCTCCAAAACCTAAGAACACAGAGAGAAAAGGTCGGAAGCAACTAAAGGGAATATAAACTCAAGTTTGAAACCCTTTTATAACGAACCAACGGAAGAGCCCACAGTGCAACAGAAGGATACAATATAAATTCAAGAACTGATTTATCCAAAAGCAGGAGGTGTAAAAATCCAATGCTTCAGTACTCTAAAACATGACCAGTCTCAGTATGTCAGTGCCAACAAGCGCAATAATATGTCTATTGCTTTCCCTTCCATGTATTGCTACAACCAAGTCATAAGGGGATCAGATTCAATAACATTCATGTGATGTCAAAGAGAAATGAGTTTCAACCATGTGCCTCTATAAGGATTCTACATAACCTTCAACAAAAAGCTTCTCAATTTCCCAATAAAAAGTTTGATATGCTAGAAGGCTACTCGTGGCCAATTCACACCTATCTTCTTTTTGGAGCTCCACCATAAAAATTTAAAAACTTTAAAATTTCTCTCCTAATATGGACAGCGAGGGCATGCAAGGTGAATTATTTTCTTAAGAACAAATCTGAATGACCATAGAAAAGGGAGAAATAAAACTAAAAACAAGACTTTGATATATCTTAACCTGGATTTTGGCATCATGAGTAGCAACAAGAACCTCTCTTTTGCCATCGCCATTAAGATCTGCCACAATCGGCGGGGGAAGGCGCTCTGCCTCGTATTTAATCGGATAGTCATCAGACATATGATACCATGCCTCTTTAAATCCAAAATCCCCCTCGTGCTAAAATTCAGAAAAAGAATGAAATTAACTTTCAAAAACCTCCTCGTAAAACCCAGACAATTCAATTCAATGAAATTAAATTAAATTAAATTAGAAAAATTCAGCAAAAAAGGGCATAATTCTAACAACCAAAAACCAATATTAAACAAATGTATTACTCTGAGGTTTTTGCAGAATGAACTGCTGGGAAAGTTGATTAAGTAGTACCTGAAGAGAGAAGAAAATTGCGAAAGCGGAGAGCATAAGAATAGCTAAGTCACGCTTTCTCATCTTAGCTTCGTGCGATTAGTCGAAGTCAGGACTGATCGTCTAATCTCTAATGGCGGCAGCGGCACCAGACAGACGGTTGAGACGGTGGCAAAAGTGATCGTATAATTCGGATTCCTAACCTTCCTAACCTTTCTCACTTCAGCTTCCAGTGAGGACGCCTTGCGGTTCAAGACCCGATCCGGAAAACGCTGGCTCCGGGATTTTACCCGGGTAAAATCAACAGTTCCTTTTCTTTTTTTCTTTTTTTTTTTCTTAATCATCCGTATCTAAACCCACATGGGCCGACTAATCCGAATTCGGTCTGAGATACGCTCGCATAATCCAACTCTTACTCGAAGGAAGGCCTGACTCAAAGCTTTTTAATTGGCGCTAACCACCTTGAGAGATTCGAACCCTTAACCAAACGCCCGAGAAAAAGTATTAAAAGTTCGCTTTCCAGCTCCCCAAGCTGCTGAGTTCCTTTTTCTTTTTCTTTCTCTTTTCTGTAATTTATCCTTTTTTTTTTTTTAAATTTAAGCTACTTGTTTCTAAATAAAATTTAATTAAAAGTAAATCTCACTTTTGGAATTATAAAAATGAGATAGAAAAAAAATAAATTATAAAAGAAAACTTTGGAATTATCCAGTTAGTATAAGTGATAAACAACGGAAAAAAGATCATAATCTTGAACTCAGCTGACCATTGATTATCATTACACCTTACCAAATCTAGTGTAAGAAAGAAACTATTCAATTTTCTGCTTTTTCCTTTGTAATTCTACTTTATATACAAGCGTGGGGAAAAAAAACTAACTACTGCAAATCATCACCCAAGGACATTTACAGAGCCAGTTTCCTGCTGCTGCTTCCAAGAGAAACTAATATATCAAACCTTTCCTGCTTGCTGCTTCAGAAGTTTCAGCCTCTTCTTAGATTCCACGTGTAATGCAAGTTTGGCACTCTTCAATTTAGTTTCCTCCAACTCTTTTTCAAGTTCCTCAATCTGTATTTTTTCTCCCCACAAAAGAGAGAACAAAAGATTCATTAACAAATCTTACAAATAAGTTTGCTGGAACTGATCACAATTAAGGGAACTGTATCTATCAATGTATCTCAAACACAAATCATGCCCAACCAGCCATGTTTTACTTACCGTACGTTTCAGCTCATTTTCCTGCCCCTTGTATTCTTCACATCTGTAGACAAGTATTTCAAATATATATATATATATATATATATATATCTTAGTAAGATAATTCATTCTAACATTATGATGTGTGCAAATTGTACAATCATACAAACCAAATGGAGTTACCGGTTATGGAAAAGAACTAAAAGCATGTTTACTAGTGATTATAAAGCTCCAAATATATTACTTAGCCCAGTAACTGTCTAATAAAGTTGGTTCTACTCTTCTCTGAGCATTGATGCATATTTTTTATGCACCAAAAAATACCAACACAATTTGTTCATGACCATTCTGAAAGGTCAATACAGTTTGTTGGAAAGTAGTATAGTAAAGCTGAGATAAATTGTGATCTAGATGATATAATCCGTTATATACCTCAAAAACAACTGAATGTTCTCTTCACAGATCTGATCAATTCTTGTTGTCCTCTGGGAAACTGCAGCTGCTTCAGCTTGAGCAAATTCCTGCTTTATTATACATTATAAAAGATCAGGAACCAAAGTATTAGCCATAGGAACTTTTTTACTGCACTTCGTTGAAAGATAGGTAACACTAATTTGGGCCTACCTATAGATGATAGCATGGAGTTGAATTAGTTTTAGTCCTTAAAAGTAATAGAATATTTCTTGATACAGACTATGGTTAAAAGGTACCTAAAACAATAGAGGTAGTTATTAAATATATAAGGAAAAGGAGAGCACACCACTCACCACAGAAGGATTTATCATTGGCTGAGCAGCGTCTAGTACATTGTTGGAACTGGTGCGGCCCTGTTTCCCTAATTGGGTACCACTTGAATCCTGTGGTAAATTTGCTGAAAGGTCTGTAATGCCCTGACCTGGTAGCTCAATTTTACTAGTAGGAAACAATCTCTGCATATGAATGACATTCTTTTGAGATTTAACAAAGCTTTCTGTTTGGGAACTATCCCGCCGAAAACCTTCAGGTTGGAGTCCAACCAACTGACAGTGACCTCTCCTGCATCATCCAAAGAAATTTTCATAAACACAGGAAAAAAATCTAAGGAAGTCTTTTGATTCACCTCACAACATAAAGTTTAATGAAGAAACTCACAAGCAAGCAGAAACGAAGTAAAAGGAAAAGGAGAATTAACTATTAAGGGGAGGAGAGGAGCAAGATGGAAGAAAACTTTGTGGAACATGATAGATTAAACTTAATTTATCATTGAAGACAGTCAGCCATCTAGAATAGATAGCACGAAGTATTTTAACTTGTTCTGAGGGATAAGATAATGAATACCAGTACTCAGTAACCATTTCCTTGAGCCTCTTCTCCAGTCTGATGAACAGAGATGATCTCTCAAAATCCTGTTTGTCATGTGCTGGTTCAATGAAATTTGCCTCCAGAACTCCTGTAGCAATGCAATGGATAAATTCACACGAGATATTCAAAAGGAAAGAGTCTGAAGAGTCAAATTCTACAGAGCGCATACCAACTACACCATTCCCTTTAGAAGAACCATCTGCAGTGACTTTCCAGTAAGGCTAAAGAAGTAAGCAAAAAATTTCATTATTATCAAGCATCATAATCAGAGATATAAGAAAGCACAGAGGAACTGAGAAAAACTAAAGTTTACCCCCTAAAAAGTTTGCAGGAATAAGAAGTAAGGCCACCAGATAAAGATGAAATTACAAGGCACATTCAAACAAACTACTGCATATATCCAAAATTGGATGTCACATTTTGACTAGGCACAAATATTTAGGAGAATATTATTACCAAATTCAGCAGTAACCTTATTGAATATTATGAAATCAAGTGATCTTTTAGCTGGACCCATGAGCTATTGGGAGACACATTCCTTAAATTTAAAAAGTTATTTGTAGAACTTAAGATGAATATATATATATATATATATATATGTGTGTGTGTGTGTACAATTTATTGGCATCCCAAATAAGAAACAGAGACATTCAGTGTCTGGATAGGCATAATTTTGATAGGATACAATTTACTTGAATTTAAGAATGAGTTTCTTAATGGGAGGTTTCCAATTACAAACACAACCAACTTTATCAATACTCTGTTCCAGCATAAAAGATGTGGAACAAAATTGACACAATTCAAAAAGAATATTATATAAAAAATATATGGACCATTACAAAGATAAGGTACCCTGATAAGACGATTTTTATGGTACACATTGTATCCACAAATGGCAATTCCAGGTGCTTCTTTTATGAAGCCAATGGTTGTTTCCACCGAGACCTGTACCAAAAGAGAAAATTTTATGTGTAACAATTAGAACAATTACCTATGAGGTTAAGTGCAAATTTGTCCCTTAAAAAGTCAAGAATTTTTAATCAAGTCCTTAGTTATTCAAAAGTATTAGTTAAGTCACTCCAGTTTGCAAAAATAAAAATTTCTAACATTCTGTCTAAATTCATCACCCAAATTGTTACAATATGAAGTTTATTGTCCCATGCAAGAAGAAGAGACTTCATATGACTACTATACATGCTAAATTAAGTATCAACTGTTAATGATTATGGACTAGAGGAATAAGTTGGAACAAAGTTTATTTACATAAGGATTGTCTGTTCATATTTATAAAGGAGTAAACCTAAATGTATTTTTATGAAAATTTTGACCACAGAACATTACTAATCTAATTGCATTTAAGAAGTCAAATGGCGTAAATAAGGGCAAATGTGGAATAAAAAGGAAAAAAAAAACTCCTTTACGTAGGAGATTAACACAAAAATAGAAAGAGTTGATATGATTTTTGGGAGGGAGAGGGTATAATCCTGGGAAGACTCAAATGAAGACGAAATTTTATGTTGCATCTTTGAACCATACGATTGCAACACTTTTGTTTGTCTGCACAATTCAAAAAGTAACCGAGGCATAAACCTAGGATTCAGAATATAACTCCATTTAGCATGGAAGATCATTCTCCCAAGTCTATGCGTTCAGCATGTTCAACAAATTACCATAAGAAAATTACTAATAGTGCTTTGAGTTAATATATGGCCAAGCATAAGGTGGACAATAGTTAAGAAGTTAGTCAGCCGTAGGAGAACCTAGTTCTGATCAATAAAATTCCACTTTTATAGATTTCATAAAGGTACAGAAATGATGTGCCCACCCAATGAAAGAATATATAACATACTTACCTCTTTTGATGCTGCAGCAAGCTTTGGTTTGTAACTAATAACTTCTGAGAACTTCAAGTTATCTGCAATACTATATTGTTCAACAGGCTTTCCCCGTAATATTATGTTGAAGTTTGTGAACTTTCTCATATATAGAATAGATGCATATGCCTGAGACAAAAACCAGAGTATCATACTACTACTTCACATTCAAATTGGCAAGTAAGGTGAGAAATTGAAAATGAATAGAAACCATTCTCACCCTTAATGAGTACCGGATGCGGTAAGAAATATGCGATTGCAGTTCAACTGTTTTCTTATTTGGCTTGGATAAACTTCCTCTATTTGCTTCATCTCTCAACTTTATATCCTAAGTCATAGACCACATGTGAAATTGAATAAGCAAAACATGAAAAACATACTCCTTTTAGTCATAACCATCAGTGCACAAAAAAATCCACGAACTTAGGAACATTAAAATCAATAAGTAGCCTATCATTTTTCAATATATCACTAGGAAAATTTCTCATTTACCCATGGAGCAATATTAACTGCTGAAAGAAAAGGGCATATAACTACGACTAGTTTAAAAGAAAATTTTAACTAGGAATAGTTCTCATACTTTAAGCTGTTCAAACTATTGTGCCATGATTCCTCCCCAAACTATATCATCAAAATTACAAAAATAGTTAGAGCTATGACAGATTCAATGATGGAAAACAAACTGAAATTGTACATTCATACCCTTAGCCATATAATTTGTTCCAAGTACAAACATTATGTATGATAAATTGGTGCTTGGAAGGTAAAAGATGTTACTAGAACTCATTATTGTCGCTTTCCACACCTACAAGTTAGCGTAAAGTCCTGACTAGAAATATTTCCTATAGTGACTTCAGCGGGAAAGCAATTTAACTCCATAGGTTGTAACAATTAGTTTTGAAAGGCCTAATTATACATTAATGTGAAATTTCATGAAAACACATAAATATCTAATCCAAGGATGCCACAGTGAATAGGTATCCCCAGGATAGCTAGCACCAGTTTTTATACAGAAGAACACCATCATTGAGGCCCTAAATTCTTTCCAATAGAGTAGTGGGAAAATCAACTGACACATGAAGTAAAAAATCACCATACCTCTTCATCATCATCAAAATTCAACTCATAAATGCCTTCATCATTCAACCAGAGGTTGAATATGATTACTTTTGTACCATGTGATCCAATATCCTGGAACTGGAAACAGAAAAAGCAATGGTCAGAAATCATTAAATGCAGTAGGGATTAAGAACCACACATAGTTGCTTCATAATGATTCTTAAATTGATAAAAAGGAATAGGAAAAAAAACTATCATAAATAAGTATATATATATATATATATATCGATCGAGAGAGAGAGAGAGGGGGGGAACACAAGATGGATGAATAGTAAGTTTACCCAATATAAACAGAATTGCTATAAGAATAGTAATTAATTCATGATTATTATTCACAAGTGTAAGGTGCAACTTCCATGATTACCTGTGACAAAAGATCTTCCTTTGATGCATAGGGAGACCAATCAAGAATGGTTTTCAGATTAGCTGACCAATCATCATGAGAGCTGTAAATTATTGGATCAAGCCGATGGCCTGAGATGTCAAAATCAATCTGCAACAGCATTATCAGTGAAACTACCATCGCAGAGCCAATATCATGTTGACAAGTCTCTGGAAAATATAATCATGGCAGAAGATATCAAATGTTATACCATGGGAACAATCACATCTTCTTGTCCAGTTCTCCGCAGAAATGTATAAGATAGGAGACCTATGCTTTGGGTTGCTCGACTGGTAAAAAAGGAAAGTTGAAGATATCTCATAAGCATGAAGAAAAACTTTAAGGAAAGAACATTTTAGGAAAAAAGACACATGTTAATTGGCATACTGGAGAAGTATTCACGAGAAACATAAACCAAAGCAGTAAGCACTAACCATTTTTAAGCCTCATTCAAGCATTGATATGAACACTAGGAATAAAAGTGCCAGATGGTCTATATGAACTACTAATTAATTACATGCTAAAACTACCTGGCATATTATGCTTATTCACAATCGTGGAGTCCACAATATATATATATATAAAGCAAGAAAAGAAGGCACAGACAGATTCATTCTTGAATTTTTATTCAATAGTATTTTCGGTGTTTAGAAGTTTATCTTGACCCCTAATGCAGCAATCCACTGGAAATCCCCTGTTCAGCTGGTATAATTATGTAACATGATTTTGGACCAAAAAAAAAAAAAAAAAACGTATTTATGGGGATATTGATCTCTCCTATTACTTATTTTTAATATTAATTTTAACTGCTTGGTTTTCCAGCAAAAATTATCTGAGGAGCAAAATAAGAGACCAAATCATACCCGGATTGAGATGCACGGCTAAAAACAATTACATCAGCACCTAAACGCATGGTACTTGTCTTAAATCCATTACCATCTGGAAAAAGAAGATATCAGCACCAGATGACAACAAACAGAAGTCTAAAAAAGAAAGGGGGAAGCGGGACAAGCAAACACATAGAATAAGAGTACATAGTTATATTTTTTCATCAGAAAGTCACAGGATTTACTGCAGGATATATAATAACTTGGCATTGAGAAAAAGTTGCTCGACCATCATGATTTTGGCGTCTTGAAGAATACAGAAACAAGATTTTTTTTGGCGGGGGGAACACAAGGAGTGGAAAGCGAAAAGGAAAAAGATGAGACAGCCCAATGTCATACTCAAGACTCTCTCTTACCACTAGAACGAATTGTTTCAACAAAGCTAGCACTTAAAATACCATTAGGCACTGCATCCATCATAGAATCACTTTTTCTATTTCCCCAAAACAGTAAAGATAAAAGAGAAAAAGACACCTATATCTTAACAATGAGACTGAAAAGGAAACACCAAGAGAAAAGGGTTATGCAATTCTTTTAAACTACCAGGTTCTGTACTGAAAATACCAATCCAGATTAAGTACAATCAAAATAACAGAAAAATATGGGGGATATATCACCGGGCTTATTCACTGATAACAATTATCATGCATTTGGTCTACCTAGTCAAGGAAACCCCATGTAAAACACTGAAAGTTTCACATTTAAGCATATAAATACAACATATTTGATTTAAATCGTATTAATGGCCCTATAGGAGACAACAGGAAAACTTTAACTAGTAAATAATTAGCAAATACTGATAATAAAGACAAAACCTAACTCAAGCCAAGTCATATACCAAATAGCAGAAAGAATCATGTTCAGATCTGAACTCACAGGATTTTATAACAATATCTAATTATTATCATATAGCAATTTCTCTCAAGATTTTGTTTAGAAGCTTAGAAAAAATCTCAAAAGTGAAAAGAAATTCTTAAAAGGAATTATGGGATGGAAATACAAAATCAAAAAAGATAATGGTAATTACATTGTCCAATAGTAGTGTTTGACGTCTTTGAAGAGTAACCCAAACTCATGCATTTCCGAATGGATTCTGGATCCATTCCACCTCCATCATCTGCAATTAAGCATATCTGACTTTTACAAAACCATTAATTAAGGAATCAACAAAAATTACTACACAGATATAAACAAAGTGCTGAAAAACCTTGGAAAAGTAAGGCAGGAGAATTATCCTTCTTGTTGTCAATTCTGTCGACCTTCACAAAGGTTGCACCATTGCCTATCTATCGAGGAGACAGAAAAACCACGATCTCATAATTCAAGCAGTATTCATGTTTCAACTTTCCCAAAATACTTCTATATACATGGATTAAAAAAGTGGGCATTTACAGATATCATCTCTTATGTTCCTTTCTCAGAGACATATATACTACAACAAAGTAATTGAAATAATCTAATCAAACTACAGATGGTTCAAAAGAAATTAGTAGCAATGTAGAGATTAGAAGGGGAGAAAATAAAATCAATGAAGAGCTTCAGTATTTGAGATATTATCTTCCACCATTTACCGCCAATGTTTGAAGCATTCATGATTTCATCATTCTAGATACTGAATTAGATTTTAGATCTCACTATAATCACTCTTGATCCTTTATGTTGAAAAGACAGATAACAGCTCATATCTTCCTTTTCCTGATAATAGCTTGTGATTTAATTATCTTTCTTATCTTCAACCTTATCCCCTTCCCTTTAGCCAACCACTTTAATATTTCTTGCTCCATGTTAACCACCAAGTAAGCCTATTAAACCCCTAAATTCTGCCCAAGTCAGATGCCTGCTGCTGGAGGGTTTTAGCAGACCCATCCTGCATAAACTTCCATCAAGAAGTTTTGCTCACCAGAAAGATAAAATCTGTCCCTATCTTAGCAGGTAAATGAACCCAAAGCATGAGGGAAACCATGTGACTAGGAAAACATTAGGAAACTGGTGTTCTTTGGTGTTCTATTTAAGTAGAGACTTAATAAGTTCCAAAAAGTGGAAGCAAAGCATGAAACGGAAAAAAAAAAAAAAAAAAAAAAAAACCCAAGCATCAATACATGCAAGGCCAAAATATAATTACCTCGTCCACAGCATTGTCAAGGAGCTCAGCAATTGCTGCAAAACCATATTTGTAAATCATTAATAAGTTCAACGTACATAAATGCCCAAAATCCAGCATAATTGTTAGAAAGCTTGTTTATTTTCAACAGCAACTTCTTTAACTACTGCATTATCATTATTACCCTGTTTTAATACATGCTCATCCGACTCAGAGAGAAAAAGCAATTAAATATGTGTATTATACCAAACATAAAAGGAAAAAGGAAGTTTCTTTTCACGAATGAAAAATCTTATCACACAAAATTACCTCCAAACGCCCACTTATGAGACGTTGCATTTGAATGCAGAAACTTTGGATGCACACGAGCATGTTCCAAATCACCTACAAGCAACCAGATGTAACAAAGACAATATACAGAAATTATTTTATAAAAAACAAAGAAAATTATGACTGCAAATCAACCTTGTGCAAAAGTAGGTCTTCTAAGGGTAACTTCAACATCCCCTGCTTTCCAGAAACTCCGGGAATCGAGCGGCCGGTAATTAGACTTCGGCCGAGCAATCTCTGTTACTTTTTCCAATTTGGGTACTTTAATTTCGGATTGCGGCATATAGTTTGGTTTATTTTTGCCATTATCACTGTTTTTGTTGTCTTTTGCGGCTACTTCAGTAGATTCTTCGTCTTCACTGCTATCAATTTCCACAATTTCGATTTGCTGATTTTGTTTTTCAGGCGACATTGAAAGAATTTTTTTTTTTTTTTTTTTTTTTTGCACCAAAAAGAAGTTTCAGAATTGATCCTGGGAATTCTTTTAAGTTGCCAAAGCAGCTTCTGTTCTTGCGTTAATCGTCTAGTCAAGAAAATCATAAATAGCGGATTTTTTTTTTTTTTTTACTCGTTTTTTAAAAATAAATAAATTAAAAAATAGTTCTTTTTTACTTTTTTTTTTAAAAAAAAAATAGTTTATATTAATGATGGAAAATTTAATTGAGTTTTATTTATTATTATAAAGGGGAGTACTTTGCCGAAATGCTTCTGCACAGTAAGACACGTCGGCTTCCTCCCGAGATCGGATATCAAGTTAATTGCCGATTCAGAAACCCTCCGACGACTCTGTCTGGAATCCGTTGGCTGGTCGGAGTTCTTCTCTTCCACCAGATTTTGATGGTGACTGTTTCCAACACCAGATTTTATTTTCTTTTTCTGCATCTTATTGTTAATATTCATTACTGCATTTGGATTTCTGGATGGTTTTGGAAGTCCTCTCTCTAACAAGTAACAAATTCTTTTGCTCAGTTTCTCCGGGTTGTTTTTTATTATGGAATGTTCTTTGTTTCTTACTTCGTCCTGATCAGGAATTATAGGGGATACTAGAGTATAGATAGAATATTTCCTGTGCTATTTAAGTATGTCGCTGAATAAATTGTGAAAAAGAGCTTTAGAATTGAGAAATGAAGTTAATCTGTTGCTTTGTTCTTTTCTATAATGTTGAAATTTTCTGGCTCTATTTCTGCGATGACACCCCAGGTCTTTTCATGAAATCTGGGCATTGTTCGATTAGGACCAAAAGAAAGAAGTTCTATAAAGATCTTGACGATTCTTCTTCATCTGTGAGAGTAAAGCGATTTTGAGTACCTAAGGTGACTTCCCTGCTTTCCCAGCATTAATGTCCACTTAAGTATCATTACATGATTTCGGAGGGGATTAGTATTGTTATAAATTTTATAAGTCCAATCCTGTGTTTGTATTTGCTGAAGAACTGACCTTTGATAATATATTCACTCGTTTGAGTAAAGGGTTATAATAGACTCACCATTACCCAAGGAATGATTCAGCTAGTGACACATGATGCTGAAAGGATTGGGTATTAACTGCTTGTCATTGAATATCAGTCCAATGGGCCTAATGTTGATTGATATTTTCATGAGAAAAGGGCATGTTTTGGTCTCGCCAAGTATTGCTCGATTTTACTTGAAATGTTATTTTTCTAGGTTTTTTACCTTTTTTTTTTTTTTATATATTTTGAGATTGACATTTATCGGAAGATGAGGGATAAACTTAGTGGCGGCATTGAATGAACAGATAGATAGATATGTATCTTTCTTTACTTGTAATACATGAAGCTATGATTCAATGGTTTATTTGTTTGATTTGATTTTTAGAATTTTGTTCTTCCATAAAGGACACTAGACAATTGCCTTTCTTATCTGCTCATGAAATCTATTGAGCATGCAATTATATAATTTGGACATAGTTACATGGAACTGGATCATGTGATTGAGAATTCTTTATTGAGTTTTATCTTGCTCCCTCTCAAGAGTTTGCAGGTTTGTTGATGGAACCAGATTCAGTGCCTGAGCACAGTCTGATGATTGAAGAAAATATGCCCCATAGTTTGCCAATTAATGTTGAAAGAGCTAGGTTTCCATGTTGCATTGTATGGACGCCTCTTCCTGTGTTGTCATGGTTTGTCCCTTTTATTGGCCACATTGGAGTATGCAGAGGAGATGGAGTTATTCTAGACTTTGCTGGGCCAAACTATGTGTGTGTGGACAATTTTGCATTTGGTGCACCTACTCGATATTGTCAAATAAAGAAACAACAGGTATATATTATAACAGAGACATTCAAAAAGTATTTTTGCAGTTGCCTATCTATCCCTCTGCTATTATGATGGGCAGCAAGCACCATATGTAATATTGATTGTGCAAGATAATTGGATTGGCTTTCTCTAATTCCTTTTATACTTTAAACTCTTTCTAATGATGAGTTTGTTTGTAATAATGATCCACAGTGCAACTCTTTACATCATCCTACTGAATATGGAAGTGAAGACGGATGCAACTCCAATGAACTTGGAAAGGACTTATCAACATGGGATGATTCATTACGCAAAAGTACACAAGAATTTCAGCACAGATCTTACAACATTCTGACTTGCAATTGCCACTCATTTGTTGCCAATTGCTTAAACAGATTAGGATTTCAAGCTGGAGAATGGAATGTGGTAAACCTGGCTATTTTTATCTTCCTTAACGGACGTTGGGTGAGCAAATCAGCCTTTGTGAAAACCTATTTACCATTTACCATAGTGTTTAGCCTGGGACTCACCTTTGGAGGATGGAGCTTCCTCACCTATTTGGCTATTTTCATTTTTCTTCTTGTTGGTTGGTTTGTCCTTGGTAGCTATTGTTTCAAGAAGTTGATATATTTGTAGTATACATTATTTAATATCTTTAACATATTCATCATACATACTGTTGTAACAAGTATACACTTTATGTGCTCCCATTTTCTGAGAATGAAATGAAACCCCTTGATATTAGTGCTCTTATTACATAATTTGCTTAAATACTTGTCTATGTATGTGTATGATGAATTGGAGGAGTTTATCTTTCAGCACCTGCACAGTTTGTAACAAACTGCAAGTTACACTGCTTCTTTTTGGATGGATACTCATCTTGAGCTTTACTATTCTTGCTCACAAAGTCTAGGAATTTGGTTTGCATTTTCAATTGAACTTGTAGTAGATCATACAAATTTTCCTTTTTTTTCCTCTTAATTAGTTTGGTTTGTCTTGCTTACACGTCTCACACGATTTTATATTTCCTTCCTCTGATCTCTCTTGTATTAGTCTATGAGGATTACTAATGCAACTAAAAAAAAAGAATAAGGTGATATTAGGTGACTTTATATACTAAAATAGAGACATTATCAATTCGGTTATGTCTATTTATAAATAGTTTTTGGTTTTTTTTCTTTTCCTTCATATTAATAACATGCTTTCTTTTAATAATAATTTGATGAAAAAGTATAACTTTTCATAGTAAAAAAAATGATAAAATGATTTTATTTTTTTTTTTTTTTTTTTTTGCTATTTAACGACAAATAAAATTAAAGAGGTGTTAATTAAATAAATAACCCTAAACCCGGTAGTTTAGGGGAGTTAGTAAGCGGACTCCTAAGCTCTGAATCAGGCCTTAACCCTCGAGTAAGAGTTGAACTCTGTGAACACTCCGTAAGCCAAATCCGGATTAATCTCACCGAAAAGGCAGGGACACCGAGCACCGACATGGATACCAAAAAAAAATAAATAGCCATACAAGAAATTAAATATGTTTTAAGAATTATATTTTAAATGGAAATATATATATTTTTTTGGTAAATTATTTTTAAATGAAAATTAATGAATACAGACGAGATAACGAGTATGGTTAGAAACGAGGAAACCGCATTAAGGAAAAAAACAATATGACGTCATCCATTAGGTGGAAAGTGATGAGTAATTGACAACTTTCTCCTTTAGTACAAAGGAAAAGAAGAAAATAAATCAAAAGATTTTTAGTGTGACGCAACCGTAAGATTAAGTAGTATCCTACCAGATGATGGGCACGTGTCCATGTACCCCCTTTTCTGTTCTTGACACATCATCCGTGTGTTGTACGGCTGACAGCTGGCGTCACAAAGGATCCTCCGACGTCCGAATCTGAAACTGGCAAAGTTGTAATTAAATCAAATATGGAGCCTCTTTTTTTCTACTTTTACTAGCGACCCTCTGTGAAAATATATATATATGTGAAGCACACGAAAGGAGGGCTTGCGAAACTGTGTTTCTTGTGTCATAAGCTTGAAAGAGGCAGACAAAAGCAAATCTTTGTGTTCTTTTTTTTTATCTTTTTGGTTTTCTTTCGAGAAGTGAGAAAAGAAGGAATGGCTGAAGGAGGAGTAGGGCAAGTGATTGGTTGCCACACTGTTGAGGCATGGGAGGAACAGATGCAGAAGGGAAATAATGATACGGAAAAGCTGGTAATCATTTTTTTTTTTTTCACGTTCAGAATTATGTTGTGGATTGTTTTCAAGATTTGATTTGGTTTTTTTGGGTTTCTCTATAGATGGTTGTGATTTTTGGGGTTTCGTTTTCTTCTCTTATGAATGATCCTTTAATGGGTTTTGATTCTTTTTGAATTTTTCGGTGATAATGCATGGTTTGTTCTGCTTTGGTTTATATCATGGTAGATCAGTTGATAGATATTTTAGTGCAGTTTTTGGTTGATGAGACTGTATCTCCTTTTTCTCTAAAATTTTGGATCATTTTATTTCATTCAACTAGATTCTGACTCGTTCTTCCTTGGATCGTTGATCTATCCTGATTTAGATTCTATTTCTTTGGTTATGAATTACTGGGTTTTTTTAAGTTGAAAATGTTGGTGGTTTTCTTCTAATTCTGTATAATGGATTGTCTTTCTCTAGCATTTTTTATTCATTTTCATAGTTAAACAGAAATTGGCATTCTTGTTGGCTGCTGTTATACACATTAAAAAAATGATTTTGAATAAATCAACCGTGTCCTAGAACTTTCTCTGTCTTGGCATGGAGAATAGTCTCTTTTTCTTGGTGATGAATCATTGGATAACAAAATATTTATGAGTTTTGAGGTTAGCAAACAAGACTTTATTCCATGTTTTCCATTCTTAATATAGGGATTATCTTATTCAATTTCATATGCTCAAGAAAAACTGCTGCTTTGTAGAAATATTTGCTTTTCCTCAATGATTATTACTTCATGTGAACTTAAATTTCCATCTGAATGCATTAATAATTCTCTTCTAATATAGTATCATTTTCTTCAGCCTATGCTTATCGTCTACCTTTTTCTGCTTCCAAAATTAGTACTTGAAAATGCTGAAAATTCCTTTAGGCATTCTAGTTAACTTCTTGCTATTGATCTTTTTATGTTTTCATGGCATATGTATTCGATACTGCAATGATTTTGCAGATAGTTGTTGATTTTACTGCATCATGGTGTGGACCTTGCCGCTTTATTGCACCATTTCTGGCAGAATTAGCAAAGAAGCTACCCACTGTTACCTTCATAAAGGTGGACGTTGATGAGCTTAAGGTATATTATCCTTGGAACCATATTTTCTCAAGCAGATAATAGTTCTCTCTGATATTTATTGGTTTTCTTGTTTGATTTTTCCTTTGTGCAGCAAGTTGCTAGTGATTGGGATGTGCAGGCAATGCCCACCTTTATGTTCCTGAAAGGAGGGAAGATCATTGATAAAGTTATAGGGGCCAAGAAGGAGGAGCTGCAGGAGACTATTGCTAAGCACTTGTCTTCTACAACTGCAACTACTGCTACCGTCTAACTAATGCTTCTTGTCTGGGGAAGTCAGTCAAGGCAGTGGTCATTATATAAAGCTTGTCCCATTTTCTCCTGTCAAACTTTACCTCATAAGTTCAATACTGCTCTTAGATGTTGCAAGTTTAGATTGTCAAAAGACTTACCAAAAAAAAAAAAAAAATGTTTAGATTGTCAAAAGATTCAAACTTTTTATTACCATTGCTTTGTGGTTTGACCTGATGTACTTTCGGTTTCATTTTTCTTTATGAATGTGGATTTCATAGTTGGGAATGATGGATTTCTGGGAAAAAAATTTGCATATGTTTCTGTTTTTTGAATGTCTCAAGCTTTCCATAATTCTTGGTCATTCGTCATTTATTTTTCTGTGTTCTGATGGAAAGGGGAAAAGGTAAAAGCTTTTTTTGGGCAATGTGCAAAGCTAACCTCAATGACCATAAATTGAAAAAATAAAAATACACACAGGAGTATTCCATTTGTTCTTGAAAAATACTGCACAGAAGGTGGTCAGCACTCAAAGAGGAGGAAGGGCTAGAAACAGAAAAAGGGGTCATACTAGGATCCACTCCCAACATGAACCTATCTATGATCTGGGGTTTATTTTCCCCATAAACAAGAATCTAACTGCATCAACACAAACATAACATAAAACTACAGCATCCCGATTTCTATTCCAACTAAAAGGGGAACAAAAACCGGGGCTGCACCAGAGAAAACTCTCTTCAGAGTGCCCCTGGACCTATCAACTTACCTATCTAATATTGACTACTGGAAAGCCTTTTTAAACACAGGTCTCAAACTACCTAACTTTAAACAGTAAATGCATGTGAGGATTTCATCCTCAGTAACAGCAGAGAATCATCGATCAATCTACTTACTGTGACTTTTAAAATTTTATTCTTTCTCCTTTCCTCCTTCCTTTATACACTGGACTAATGAGGTCCTGTGGTTGTAACAGACATTGGCGAGCAAATTGCTTCAACAGATAGTCGCTTCAGTACATTCGGGCATGGATCCTTACCAAAATTAGAGTTTGATATGGCTACTGAACATCTTTGTTTCCCCTTGCACCTCTGTAAATACCAAATGAGGAAAAAATGGATTCATTAAGTTTACAGTAGTTTTAGATGTTGTTTCTATATGGCACTGGAGAGATGATGGTTAATACCTTCTCTAGTATGGTATATGAAGTAGGTGCATGGCAGGTTCCCTGCTGGAAACTCCCACAAGTTCCTGAGGGAGTACCAAAGCTTGCAAACTTGATAGAAGAAATGGATTGTCCAGGACCACAGTGAAGATGAACCTTGGGTTTGTGGAACTCTTCCGCTCTTCCATAGTTTTCGATTTGCCAATTCCTAATGTTGGGGTGATATTCAGTTACATCTGCACAAACTGAGGTCACTGATCTTTTCACAAGAGATATTTTCGTAGGATCTCCTCCAAGTTCTTCGAAAAGCACCAATAGATTTTGTGTAGGTTTTAGCCAAGACCTGGGCACATGGTACCTGCAACAGTATTTTTCAATGGTAAGATTAAAAAAATGCTGATGTAATGGTTTCGTCTTAGTTCTTAGCTTAAAGTAGTGAAAGAATACCATCGTTGAGATGGCTGGCCACAGCCGAGTTGACACTTTGGAGGACGAAAAGTTCCAGCATAGCTGCATTCATTGCAATTTCCGGTAGCATATGCAGTCCAGTATCTTCCAATACTTTGGCCATTGATCCAAACTTGACCTTTGCCCATACTGCTCATGTCCAAAGCCAATGGTTCATCTCCATCAGGTGCATTAAAGTAAGCCTGCAAACATTTTTGTGAATTTGTTTAGTCACATTTACTTTCCTTATTTGATCTCCATTTTGCCTCATTAATTTGCGTGTATTTATACCTTATGCCACGTTAAAGGCTGCTGTCTTTGTGCAATCAATGAGCCCTGCAACCAGTCAACAGAGGAAATACCATCTGGAGAAATAACATTCATGGCTTCTCCCTTCAGCCCTACCTGCAGAGCAAGAATTGGTAAAAAGCTTATAGAAACTTCGATTAAGAAACATTGAGTCATGTAAATTGAGATATGAATAGATAAGGGAAGAACCTGGTACGTCCATTTCGCCCAAGACAAGTCCCGTTTTCCCTGGTCAAGTCCATGCAATGCAACTGGACCTAATACACCAGTGTTCCATGTCTCATAGTGTCCTCCAACATTCTGCAAAAACAAATACAAATGGGATTGTTACCGTCAACAACCATTTTACCGTAAAGAACCTATATATATGCAGCAAGTTAAGGGGAAGGAACTAACTGGAAGTCCAACTGCTACGCTGAGCAATGCAATTTTATTTTTTCCAGCATGAAAATTGACCTTTCCCTTATAAGTGAGTCTCCTGTTCTCCCTAGTTCCAAAAGCAGAACCTATAAAACAGAACCACGTTGCAGTAAGGCGAAATAAGGTATTCTGATATCATCGATACGTCTTCAAAGTGCAGCTATTCTATACCTGAAACTTGCCCATTGATAAAGACATGGAGTGCATGGCCTGTTGACTGCACAATGAGAGTCGGGAGTTCCCCACCATGCAAGAATGACTCGGATGAATCAACATCGACCCTGTAAACAAATTGATAATTAAATAAGTTATCTTACAATCAAACCTTAACATTAACAGAACTTTCTGTACACAGCTTGTTTGGGTGTCAGTCTCAACTTACTCAGTGATGTACCAAAGATAATCACTAGTATCTCTGGTCACATTTATCTGTTCCAGAAGTCCTGGAGCAGAAAACTTTGCGCTGTCATCTAAAGCTGTCAAATCCTCATTGAAAGTTTCCCAGGAGAACATTTGGCTACCACTTGGCTGCATTTCCATATGGGATGTTTGAACTCCAACCTGTGAATTATGATAGTGAATACAATGATTATTTCTCATAGAGAAAACTCTGCACTGAAGAATATAGAAGAACTCCGAATTCCACTTGACACAAACCTTGGCTGTATTGAACACTGCATTTCTGCAATCTGGAAGGATACTGATGGACCAAGGTGGTAAGTTATAGTGCATGTTATTGAACATCACTTTCATGGCTGACTTTGTGTCATAGTTTGCAAGAAAAGCTGCACAATCTCCTGATTCTGAAGAGAATACATGAGCCTGGAAAAACCAAATATTCATTAGAATCTTTAGAAATCCACTAGTTCCTGAATCAATGTATGCACGTAGAGATAAATACCTGTTGAAAGTTCCCTAAAGAAGTAACCACGGGATCTGCTGAAACGAGAGCACGCTCACATAGCTTAATAGCCCTATGAAGCTCCTTCAGATGAGCATACTTCGGTTGCCTTATCAGCCCTATCAAGTTAAACCACCGAAGAAATTTGTTATTGATTGTTAAGAACTAAACAAATCCTATCAAGTAGAACCCTGATTTCTTTTTGTTCTCACCGTATTCGTCAAGGGGAGCATCATAGTCATAGCTTGTTGTGATGAAAGGGCCTCCGGCTGTCCGTCCAAAGTTGGTACCTCCATGGTACTGTTCAATGGCAGAAAAGAATTCAATTTTGCGCGCAAGACTAAAGTATTCTTTCACTCATAGGTAAAAAACAACTCTCAGTTAAAAAAAAAAAAAAAAAAACCAACCATGTAATAGTTGATAAATGACCCTCCCTTCTGTATAAATCTGGCAACAGCAAATGCCAAATCCTGAACTGGCCTCTGGTGAATTGGTCCACCAAATTCCGAAAACCTTTGATTAAAACAAAGAAGGGTAAGAACAGATGCAAATCAACTTCAACAGAACTGTATTGGATTCAGAACAGGAACACCACGTACCAGCCGCTCCATGCCTCTGTCCAAATTGTTGGTTTATATGGTCTGTTGGGAGTAAAAGCATCACAATAGAAACCATTGCATGTGTTTATCTGTGTTTAACATGTCAAGAAAGAGTTACAAAAGCTTTGAAGGTAAAAATGCATGCCACTGAAGCTCGAGAACACAATCCCGGTCAAGCTCTTAGCATCAACAAAAGCTACCACAACAGAAACCTAATGGATGACTTACCACAGGATCTGGAGCATCCTCTTCCTTGCACATCACCCACGGGACTCCGGTATCCAATCCGACTGCCATCTTTGCGGCCCAGTTAACATATTGCTGAGCAGGAGGTCCAAGTATTTTGACTTGGGGACCGTACTCATTTTCGATCTACAGAGCAAGCAAAAACTCATATCAAAATTTACAGCATTCAGACAAACAAAGAAACCAAATACAAGCCACAGACATACCAAGAACTATTACTAGGTAGCATAACCTTAGCAAATACAGCCAAATTAACATTCATGACCAAATTATTATACCTGGGAGAGAATGATCGGACCACCCTGAGACTCGAATAAATTTTCACTCTTCATCAGACTGACAATTTTCTCAGTAAAACGCTGCATGTGCATCTGAGATAAATAGAAAGAAAATTGATTTAAGATTTCAGAAGAAAAGCAGAAAGATAATTTGACCAAAAACTTAAATAATCAAATTAGGGTTCGATTATTCATTAAATTCAGAAAAGATAAGTTTCACGGTAAATTGAAAGAGAAAGGGTTTAGAAATGCGAGACCTTGAAAGGCCCATTGTCTGTTCTGAAGCTAATTCCTGGAACATACTTCAACCAAACTGGAAATCCTCTGCAACCAAGAAATTAATTTAAGATTGTCTGAACTGGGTTCTTAAGGAAAAGAACAAAAACATTCAGTTAATTTGGATCTAAAATCTGAACAAGTAAGAGAAAAAATGATAAATACCCAAAATTCCACTCAGCACAAACATAAGGGCCAATGCGAAGGTGAGCATAGAGCCCTGCTTTCTGAATTGTCTTTATGAACCTCACCAAGTCATATCTGCCTCCAAAATCATACTGGAGAAAAACAAAATATGCAAGAAATAAGTAAAGAAACCTTCATTAAACCATACACAGAGTAAAAGCTAGGTAAAAAAGTTGCTGCTGAAAGCTATGTACATTGCCAGGGGAAGGCTCGTGAACATTCCAGAACACATAGGTTTCAATCACATCTAGGCCTCCTTCTTTAGCCTTGTTTATCAGATCCTCCCACATCTACAAGAATTTAACACAGAAAAAAAAATCAGAGCTTTTCTTTCTTTTTTTCAAGAAAACTCGAGAAAAAGCAGAAAGTAGACAAATTGAATACCTCTGGTGTACTTCTGGGATAATGTATGGAACCAGAAATAAGAATTCTTCTCTGTCCATTGATAACAATGGCTTTCCTATCATAAGTCACACTGCATTCAATCAGCTGAGCCCCCAAAATCGTGAGCATGCAACACACTAAAACCCACTTGGAAACTGAACTAAAATCCATCCTTCTCTCTCTCTTTACTTCACTTCTTTATACTTAAATCTAGAATGCAATTTTCCTGTTCACTATATATATATATATATCCTTCTCTTCTGGAGGGAAATTTGAACCAGACCGGGAAATCGAGAACTCCGAAAACCAAGAACTTCAGAGAGAGAGAAGAAAAAGAAAAAAGGAAAGAAACAATGAATGAGGGGTGGCTCAGCAGTGGGAATATAGGTGAGCTGCAAAAGCATCCATTTTTCCCTGCTTTGGGCAATTCCCACCTCACAGTCCACACTAAACCTGAAGCCTCAGACTAAGACTAAGAAATGTGTCATATGAGTGTGTCCCCATCCAAACATATATAGGGAGAAAGAAAGAGAAAGAGAAAGAGAGAGAAAAAAAAAAGTAGATAAAAAACTCTGCCATATACAGTTGTACTACAAATTTACAGCTTTGAATCACTGTTGTCGAGAGAGAGAGAAAGTCATCAATGCTTGAGTCTGAGCTCAAAAATTCAAGAAAAAAGGGACAAAAAGAAAAAAGATAAATTAAATAAATAAACAATAATGGTGAAAAGAACCTGACAAACAGGAAAAAAAGGAAACTCCCTAACCCAACAAAACAACAACATACGTAAATCTAAGTAGCTTTCTTACACTGTTCCTAAGTAAAAATTATAGATTAATGCTAATGTCTGGAGAGTGATTCTCACGCGTCATTTTCATTTTTTGCCATCTCACATCTCTTCTTCTTCTTCTTCCTCCTCTCCTCCATTATTATTCTTTGTCTGTTGAGATCTTTGTTATTGGCATTATATTAATCAAAAAAATCACGTACGGCCATGTTACCATAACAAATCTTGCTTCTTCACATGGTGTCAGATTCATATAGCTTCGTTTCTTTTTCTTTTTCTTTGTTATTTTTTCCTCCTATACTAGAAGGATTACCCTGTTCTTTAGTTTCAAAAAACTCAAAAAAAGATCTACAAATTGCAGAGTTTCTTTAGTTAAAATGGGATTTACTCAAAAATTATTAATCACTGAAAAAGTAGAGTATTTAGCATTGTACTAATTATTTAAAAAAAGTTTGAAATCTCAAGAATCATACTTTTTTGCAAAATGGTGTAACACGTATCAGTACTAAAAAAGAAAAAGAAAAATTAAGAACATAAACTAATAAACTTTGACCACTCCACTTAAACATGTTGTCTTAAATTTTTTTTTTCTTTTTTTTTTTCTTCTTTGTAAGCATCCATTAGAGTTGTGCTGACAATATAGTGTACTTCCAATACTTCTGTCTTGCAGGCTGCAGTTAATTTGGAGAAGAAAAATGGAATTTTTCCTTCACATCAAGAAAACAATTTGTTTACTCAATTCTTTTTCTTTTGTCTTTGAATAATCCCTAGGAGAAATTATTCCGTTGTACCTAATCATGTTAGCCCTAGAGTTGAATTCTAAGAGTCTAATAACAAAATATCAAATTCATAATAATATTTACAATATATTTTTAAACAATTTATAATGATATCATATTAAAAATTTTGAGATAAATTTTCTAATTCCTATTTCTTCGATAACAAGTTTCAAACTTTTGAACTAGTTCTCTTTTTCCTTACAAAAATGATATTTTTTTGGATGATATCTTATTAAATTGTTAATTTTAAAAGTTTATATATCCATGGCGGTGGATCAAGAAGTCTAAAAGAACTTGATAAGGCCACATGCAATGAGATATAGCCATGTAAATTTATACAAAAAAAAAATACTTATATAAGTTTCACCAAACATGAAACTTCGATTCTCCTTCTCACGATGCAGTTGGCACTCCACCGACACACCCCCAGGAAAAAACAAACCTAATTAAACTTAATGATTGCAAAAAGATTAACTTTTTTTTCTTTTTTACCGTTAAATTGTTGTGTCCAAACCAGAACAGGGCGGTGGTGGTGGTGGTGGGATAGAGGAAATGGAGAGCGACTTGTGTATGGAAGGCGACATTAATATTTCTGCTTTCTCAACGAATTATTGACCCTACATTTACATCTTACACATGTGAACTATACCCTTCCCTTTACTCTCTCTCTCTCTCTTTCTTTCTCACTTGTTCGTCTGTATCACACAGATATTTCTTTTCTGTCTTTTATGCCATTGATGATCACACCACAACATCAGATTCTTGATATATACGTACATATATACATATATATATATATGTGTATATGCATATTTATACTTACTAGTAATTTCCCAACTACTCCTACCACAACGAATTCGTGTGTATTCATAATCAGTGCGGGTGTATATACATATACATATACATATTATATATATATACATATATATCTAGTATTTGAAGTATGTGCCTGCAGTGGAAGGCCAGATTTCTGCTACATTGTCTGTCAGGGACTCTCGGAGTTCTTGTCCTTCTCAAGTTTTAACTTCACACAAAAAATAAAAAATAAAAAATTATGTACAGCTTGCTGGTGTTCACGGATGGGAAAGAGAGGTCAATTCTTGATAGTTCATGTATGAATTTTGAGTCAATTATACCCTTCTGTTTTCCATATATTTACCATTTTTATCCTTTGTGTATGGATGGATCCAACTATAAAATTATATGGGTAGAGTTGGTAGATTTAGTAGACTTTATTGCAAATGAATTAAATCTCTACATTTAAGTTTTGATTATGAAATGGACTAGGAGTTACAATAACATTTATATTATAATTAAGATTTTTTTTTTCAACAGTAGACTATTGCATCTATTAATATTTTTTTTTTTTTTTAAAAAAATTTGAACTTCTAGTGTGTCTCGAACTCATGACTTTTGAGTTAAAAGTGAGGTGTTTGCATCTATAAATTTGATCATTTAAGATTGATTTTTTTTTTAAAAAAAAAAAGTATATCTATACTTAATATATTTGAGTGTCATACCAAAAGTCTACGAGCTCATATTGTGATTATAAGTCTAACAACATTCATATTTAATTATTTGACATTATTTATCACTGTATCAAATAAAAAAAATGTATATGTATAATATATATATTTGGGAGTGTCGTGATTTAGATTTACGAGCTCATGTTGTGATTATGCAACATACGTAGTCAACTTCTTGATATTGTCTTCAGTCTTTAATGTACCAATAGAGATATCTCAAATTGACTATAAATATATAAACTCATTTTTATATATTATGACACAAGGTGTCATAGATATGTTCCAAAGTATAAAATAATACTTTTAAACAAAATTCACACAAAAACTAATTCTCATTGAGTCAGAATTTAATAATTGACCGGTTCAAAAGAAACCATATGATTGTGCTACTTTTTTCTTAATTACAATTATAATAAATTTTTCATTAAAAAAAGAAAAATTAATAAAAAAAATATATATATATGATTTTTTTAATGGGTTTAGCTCTTAGCATGGGATACCAACTGAGTGTGCCGTTGTCAGGTAAGTGTGAGTGAGTTGATTACGCTTTTTTCTTAAGCTTTCAACGGCGCGAACGACGGGGATTGGTTGGTGGGAAACTTGTAACGGGCCTGGGAACCCGATGATAGTGGTTGCCCGCCGCTCTCTTCTCTTAAAGACTTTTATATCCCCACAGTCACTTAGAATTTACGGCCGCGTTTTTTTTCCGTAAAGAATTATTCTTATATATATATATATATATTATACTATCGGAAGCACTATTCATATTTAAATCAAACAAGTCTATTGCAAATTGTAAATTTTCATTCTAAGTTTTAAAGATCATACAATCTCCAGTTAAAGGAAATATTTTAATGATAGTGTCTGCTTAAATTTATTTTAAGTGGGTCTTATGTCGAACTTTACTTAATAATTATCTCCTAGACGAGCAGTGTGAGAGTCCAAGTCATAACACATCCTCTCATTCTAAGTATCGTGTTATAAACAACCAAATGATACTGTCCACTTTGAAGTAAATCTCACGGGTTTAAAATAAATCATTAAATAAAGAATTTCAAAATATTTTTTGTGAGTAATGTGAAACTTCAAATCACAACAATATATATATACTAAATATTAATTTTCACCAGACAAAATAAGGTAATTTCCATTTTTAGAAAAAAAACTCAAAGTACTCATTGAGTAATATCTTGACTTTTAATTACAAACAAAATCTTCTATCTAATCTAACAGGTGAAAAATCAAAAAAGTACATTTCAAGAATCTCTGTTCCAAGATATCAGATTCTTTACACTGACATTATATTCTTTTTACTACTCATTAAAAAAAAAAAAAGTTTATTTATATTTCTTTACAAGATCAATTACATATTTAAAAAATAAAATGTAATTGATTATTTTATTATTTAAAGAATTAGGTCCATATATATATACATACTTTTTTTCTTACTCGAGAGGTTAAAAGTTCGTTACTAGCAGTTATAAAATGATTCTTTCCCCCTTCCCCCCCCCCCCTTTTTTATTATTATTATTATTATTATTATTATTGGAAATTGACCTTTTTTTTTTTTTTTTTTTTAATCTTCTTGCATAAATAGACCCTACATTTAATTGACTGAAACACCACCACCACCACCACAATCAAAGGAAAAAAAAAAAAAAAACAAAAAAAGAGGGTTTGGCATTTCTTTCTTTCTTCTTTTTTTTTTTTTCCCCTTTTCCTTCTTAATTAAATAAAGATTATGTGACTATACAATCTCGATATTCTAAAATGGAATGAGTATTTATATTAACAAGATGTGCTTCTTTATTTCTTAATTTGAGATATTTTCGCATTAATACTTTGCAACTTATAAACTTTATAAGTTATAAAAATGGATCAACTAAACTAAATTACACATTCTTGACATATATGCTTCTTTACTCGGTAATTACTAGTGACTAAATTTTTGTTTCTTTTTATGAGTTTCTTAAAAAATGTTACAGAAAATATGAATCCCGAAAATGAGTTGGTCATCTTGCCCTTGGCATTCTAGACAATGTTCATTGTGTTTTCTTTAAATTATTGGTTTGTAATGAGACAAGTTTCATTTTTGTTGATTACTTACAAGCCCTTTTTTTTTTACACCTAACTATTGCATCGAGCCAGTGATGTTTCTTTGGGGGAAAAAGTTAAAAAGAAACAGTTACCCCCCCCCCCTTTCTTTTCTTTTCTTGGATCGTGAAAGAGGGATGGTACAAGTTATGGTACGGAAGTGCACATACTGCCCATTTTAATGGGGAAAACTAAAGTCAAAGACCTAATCATATATATATATATATATATATATATATATGTATGTATAAAATATAAGGCAACAGATAAAAGCAAAAGGAGTTAGGTGTGAGCAAATCAAAGAATGCCATTGTACTGGTCTTCTCCCCGGTTCAAAGCAAAGGTGATTAGTTGAGCTAAAGTCCTTAGGGGGATCTCCAATATTTTCTTTCGCTTTGGCTTTTGACAACTCCGTAATTTGCTCTTTCAAATATATATATATATATATATATATATATATAGCATTAGGGAAGAAAAATAGTCTATATCATATTGATTGGTATCCGGTTAAAAATTATGTCACGTCCCAAAATATTAAATTTGTATTGTGATTAATTATTTAATATTGTAATTATCGTACTAAAAGAGATACGTTGAATTGATTATGATTTTCTACTGTAGATCTTTCCAAATTAATGGATTAGGATACTAGATTAAAATATACACACATATATATATATATATATATATATATATATATATATATTGAGTGGCATCGAAGTGCGGAAAAGTCTATGTAGGTTAAAGGATCCGAGGTGGATGCCACACAATGGGCCGACCGGGTCTCGGATAGGCTATACCCGACATCGGCTGACGACTACAAGTACCACGCAGATGGTATGATCTTTGTCATAAAAAAAATATCATTAATACAAAACATTAAATACATTTAACCCAACATATATTTTTGAAACCATCAATTCAAACTGTTGGGTAGGGTACACAATCCACATGTAATTCCCCCGTTGGCCAAGAGTACTCTAAATATAAATGGTAACTCACACACTATACACAAACATGAAAGCCATATATCACAAAATATTTCAAATGTTGTGTTACATTATTTATCATTCTCAATGAGAATTGAAGATGATAACATACCCTCCGATACTTATAACATATCCTCCGATACTTAACCATCTTTGCAGGACACGTAAAAGAAAGCGGAGCCTCTCACCTCACGTGGCAAGACTTAGAGAGTCATTCCATCAATGTATATGTGTGTGTGTGGAGATTTCTAGAAGAAAAGCATGGGAAGAGGACCCCATGCATGATATTGGGGCTTGTATGCTTATGGAAAGCAACTAGAGGGAAAGCGGACGTGAAACTATATAGTGAAAGGTAGAGAATCCAATTAGGTTTAGTAGACACGTGGTATGTTCCTCCTAATACTGACTGTTCAAAGGGAAGTTTCAACTCATCAACAATAGAACCCATAATAATTGACTAATTTAATTATTTAATTTTCATATTTAAGTTGATTAAATTATTTAATAATTTGTAAGAAGTATTATAAATATATAAAGATTATAATTATCAAAAAAATAATAATAAATAAATATATAAAGATTATAGTTAATTTGGAGTTAAATGTAATAAAGGCTATAAAAGAACTCAAAGACGTAAGTGAATTATTAAAAAGTTATCATAACTTAGTGAAATAAGGGTTCAAATTTTAACTCATACAGTTGTTTAAAATTTGGGATTAGAGTATTTCTCAAAGGACCAATCCGACTCAAATAAAAATTAGTTCAAATATAAATTAACTTAAAATAATCACATAATTTGAAACACATATAAGACACATCGTATCCTTTGGAGAATAAAAAGAAGAAAAAAGACTACAAGTGAGTGTGGAGAAGTAACGGGCACATTAAGAAAAGAAATTTGGGCTATGGGCCATGAAAGGGGACCACTTAGAAAATTACGGTGAACCGTGCACGTGGCGTACATAATTGGCAAAAAGAACCGTTACATATTGCCGTTTGCTTCCGTTACTACTTTTCCCTAGCCTTTTTGGCTCCCTCTATAGCCTATAATTAAGATTCCGTCAGCGTCGTCGGTGACAATAACAGTAGAAAAGTTTTATGGTTACTGAAAGCAATTAAGCCTACTTTTTGACATCGCCCGGTAAATATTCCCTTTACGAGGTATCAAAATCCAAGTGTTGCTTCAACCCTCATCTCTCAAGTGGGCCCCTCATATTTTTCATAATATATATATATGGGTTTTTTTTTTTTTTTTTTTTTTTACGGGGAAACCGCATCTCTCTTGCGAGAAAACCCCGGGAAACCCTGGCAGCGCAATAGTAACACGCAAACCACACCGCCCGGGTAAACTACACTAAGAAAACCTGGTAACAAGGGTCGGCCAAGCAAGGAACGTTGGTAAGATTCGAACCTGGAACCAACCCAGTCGCAACCCATCGACCAACCGCCACCCCCTTGCGTAGTATATATATGGGTTTTCTTAATAGGATTCGACGCGGCTCAAATTCAATTTAGTTGAGACATAAAATAGTTATCGAACACGGATAAATTATCAATATATATTATATTAATATAATGATGTTTTTTTTTTTTTTTTTTTGGTTGGAGTCATCACGATTCACGATTCCAACTAATCAAGAATCAATTTAAGTTACGTCTATAGAGTTTAACTCTTATTCGGGAGAAGACCTCACATTGGCTCTTACATGTCATTTATATAATTACGTTAATGTATACAATACGTAAAGAAAAGAGAAATCAACACATGTTGTCTCCAATTCAAATATTATTTAAGTTACGCTCACAAAATTTAACTCTTATTCGGGAGAAGTCATCACTTTGACTCTTACATGACATTTATATAATTATGTTAATTTATACAAAATGTAGAAGAAAAGAGGAACCAACACATGTTGTCTCCGGTTTAAATCTTGTTCATGAAGAAATAAATATAAAAAGAATTTCTTTAGAAGGTACGACGTAACGCAATTCTGAATTAATTTAGGTAATACAAAAAGTAAACAAAGGGAAAGAAAAAAAAAAGCATGGCATGGCCTGCCGAAGTGGGCAAAAAAAGAAAAAAGGAAAAAAAGGAGGGACTAATCCATCAAAGACAATTATGATAATGTTCCACGCTACTACAATTTACAAAAGGATTTGCTTGCTTCTCGTGGGTACGTTAGCCCGACCGCATGCAACATACATTTCTCATTCCTTCATTCTCAAGCTATTCCATATTAAATATTTTAAACTTTGCTCGTGTCACGATTCATGTAGCCTAATTATAGGCCCAATAATATCCATTATCAATTATTTAGTATTTTAATATTATATTCATATGTATGATAGAGTATCATAATTTATAATTATTTTGAAATTTATTTTATAAATAGATAAATTTTAACGAAAAATAATAAAACTGATCTCTACTTAACAGGTCATCGACAACTTGGTTTTCATATATATATATATATATATATATATATATATATATCTAATACCTAATAGTGAAAGAGGATAGTAAGTCTTGTTTAAGGTGAGAAAGAAACAAGAAGAAAACTCGGTAGTTTGGGAGAGTTGTGTGCGGAATCCTAATGATTCCTCCAGGGCGGATGATAGAGGTTTCGAATCCCTCTGGGGTGGTTAGCGCCATGTTAAAAAGCTTATGGCTAGACCTTCACTCTTGAGTAAGAGTTGAACTCTGCGAGCGCTCCGCAGGCGCGAGTCCGGATTAGTCTCACCAAATAAGGTGGGGACACCGAGCGCCCCAAGTGGGTATAAAAAAAAGAAACAAGAAGAAGAGATGTCAAGATTATTGAATTTCCATCATAATTATAATTTTTAAACAAATAATCTGCAAAAAAAAAAAAAAAAAAAAAAGAGTGGATATTAAACAAAGTGATCCCATAATTAACGTAACATGACCTCGTTCATGGCTCCATTATTATTTTGCCTAACGAAACCTTAATTATGGACCAGTCCTGTATAGAGTCTTTTTTTGGGGGGGTGGAGACATCTGAACAACCTTATTAGTGTTACAATAATTACAACTATATTATCATCGACACTGATCATCATACCAAGAATGCCCCTTTAATAATGCCTAAACTCAACTTAATTAATTGCTTTTAAAATTTAATTTTTTTTATTATGAATACATATAAATGAAAAACGCAATGGAAGTTCATATATATATTGAACTTAATGAAAAAAATATGAGAATGAACCCGGTAGTTTGGAGGAGTTGGTGTGCGGACTTCTAATGCTTCATCTAGGGCGGATGGTCGAGGTTTTTAATCTCCTGAGGTAGTTAACGCCATGTTAAAAAAGCTCTGGGTCGGACCCTCACCCTCGAGTAAGATTTGAACTCTGTGAGCGCTCCACAGGCCGAGTCCTGGATTAGTCTCACCAAATTAGGTGGGGACACCGGGTGCCCCAAGTGGGTATAAAAAAAATATGAGAATGATAATGATGTTTAGTTAACAAATGAGTTTCTTTGAATGTTGACCTGCACGAATTGTGAAGGAATGAATCTTTGTTGTGTCGGACCTGCACAAAGTCTATTCGAAGGGGGTTGTCTCAAGAATGACTCTCCGTAAAATAAAGGAATGTTTAGAGGGAATATAGTGTAAAAGATGAGAGAAGAATTTTAGAGTTAAAATCACTTGATCTAATGATGACCTTCCTTAATAAATAAGGTGATGAACTTAGTTGCCTCAAACTCCAAACAAGGTCGAAGTAGCTAGCTCATTCTTGGTCAATAAAGTTTGAGAGCATCTTAATAAATAAGGCAAACTATTAAATGTATATATTTTATTTTCAGAATGTTTCTATACAATATATATATATATATATTTGGATTGATAAGTACTACTAATTGTTGAGTTGCGACAAATGAGGTCCATACTAATTCACTTGGGAACCGACACTAGAATCCAAATCCTCAACCTCAAGCAAGAAGAGTCAAGAATAATGACCACTACCGTCCCTTCCCGCTTTTGTTTTGTATATATATATATATATTTGGCATGCAGATAATAATGGTGTACAATGAAAATGGATATAAAATTGCATAAACAATTATGTATACTATATATATATATATATATATATATTGTCCTTTCTCGATATGTTAATTTTTCTTATGAATGGTGAGAATTGCAACCGACAATTTCATATATATTTTTCTATGTTAAGCTAAAATTTTGGATCAACTATTGTAAGTTGTAATATATATATATATATATATTTGTCTAATGACAGGTATCTATAGCACAATAATGACTAATCTTTAAAGCTCTAAGTGGTTTTCAATTAGAGATAAATAATAATCATAAAATATGCTCCTTATGAATATATATATTACTTGATTAGTTTTTTGTGTTAGTAACTTTAAACCTAAATTAATTTGAAATCAACCCACCAGCTTGGGGGAGTTGGTAAGCGGACTTCTAAAGCTTCTCTTCGGGGAGGATGATCGAGGGTTCGAATCCGCTGAGGTGGTTAGCACCACATTAAAAAGCTCTAGGTCAGACCTTCACCCTCGAGTAAGAGTTGGACTCTGCGAACGCACCCCAAACCGAATCTGGATTAGTCGGCCCGTGTGGGTTCGGATACCGGATGCTGAAAAAAAAAAAATTGAAATCGAGCAGCGTGTATGAACTATTGGGCTACCATATATGTAAAAATATATTTTCGCAAAGATTGTTGGAGCCCAATAGTAAAATAGGCTATTTTTGTAATCTTCGATGAATTGGGCCATGAAGTTAGGCCTCCAAGGTTTCTTTGGAAGCCCAAACTCACAAGATTTACTTAAGATGAAAACGACACCCTCCATGTCCATCAGAAAATTTGAACTCAACGGTTCAGCGCGAATTCTCCCCAGGAGCAAATCCCAGAATCAGAGAACGAAGAAAAGAAACCCTCAGAATCCGACGATGCATCGTTGTAAAGAATTCTCGAGCAATATTTCAAGATTGATTACAAGGCAGCGGTTTTTCCTTCATCAGTTTCGTGCGAAATCAGGCCGTCGCTTTATCGTCAGAGACTCTGATAAAGAAGACGATGATGAGATTTCCGGAAAGGAACCGGAAATTCACGAGGGGCGTCTTCATTTGTTCAAAAGCAGAGGTCAGCATCTGCTTACCAATCAGCGGGTTCTGGATACTATTGTGCGTAAATCAAATATAGACCCGAGTGATACTGTTCTTGAGATTGGACCCGGTACTGGAAATCTCACTATGAAGCTTCTCGAAGCTGCTCAAAGAGTTGTTTCTGTTGAGATTGATAAACGTATGGTGGAAAGGGTTCGAAATCGCGCTGCTGAGCGAGGGTTTCATGAAAGGTTAACTGTAAGATCGTATGTTCATTTACTGTTTGATGAAATGCGTCAGAGAATATCTTTCTGCAGATTATAGTGCTTTTTAAGTTAGCTAATTTGAAATGGATGTTTGTGCAGATTATGTGTGGTGATGCATTGAAGGCTGAGCTTCCAAGATTTGATCTTGTTGTGGCCAATATTCCTTATGGTATATCTTCACCTTTGGTGGCTAAGTTGGTGTTTGGGGAGAATAAGTTTAGAAGTGCGACACTTTTGCTTCAGAAGGAGTTTGCTAGGAGGCTGCTGGCTAATTCTGGTGAGTCTGAGTTTAATAGATTAGCTGCAAATGTGAAACTGGTTGCTGAAGTGGAGTTTGTTATGAACGTAAGTAAGGCAGATTTCGTTCCCATTCCTAAAGTTGATTCTTCTGTGATTAAAATCTTTCCCAAAGAAGATGTTGAATCCGTCGATCTTAATGAATGGTGGGCTTTTACAAGAACATGTTTTAGTAACAAGAATAAGACATTGGGTGCAATCTTTAAGCAGAAGAGGAAGTTGATGGAGTTGATGAAGTTATCAGAAATGAGAAGGCTTGATAGAAATGCTGAAATGCATTGCCATGACTATGGAACTAGTGAGGATGATGGAATGTGCATTCAACAAGAGAGTGATTTGTCTTCAACCTCTGATAAAACAATGAGCTTGTTTAGGGAGAAAGTAATTGACATTTTAAAATCAGGAGGATTTGAAGGTAAGAGGCCATCAAAGCTCTCAAACGAGGAATTTCTCCTTTTGTTATCTTTATTTAATCAATCTGGAATATATTTTCAAGATCAAGCAAAGCTGAATGATGCAAGTGAAGCTTTGGTGGGTCCTTAAAGTTCATAATCGAACATTGAATTATTGCTCAAACCTGTTCTGTTTGATAGAGGTTCCACTGTACAATGTATATCTCCTCTCGCTCCTTCTGAAAAGTGCCACTTGTACCAAATTTTTATGGTTCATGCATGATTCAATGGATCGTAGAAGGAAAACATATGTTCTTCTAAAACCATCCACATTTCAACAGGAGAAGTGGGAAAATGAAGCTAAATTCTCCATGCTCATCAGTACAAGCTTTGTTCCTAATTATCCTTATCAGCATCAACAAATTTTGGATGTATATTTAGTTCTGAGTTGGGTAATTCTAGGTCATCTCTTTACCATTGTTATCACCTATCAGACAATGACAGAGATATAAATTGCTTTCGTGTTTGATATGCTTTTCTGAGGAGCTTGTTCTGTATTTCAATGGTTCAAGCTGTGATGCTGAATGACCACCATGTACAATAACCATAAGATATTGCTTACCATGGATTCATCTTGGTCCTTTTGTCATTCATTATAAGGGCAATAATATTAAGCAAATTGGCCCTTATTTCAGGTTTGGAACATTGTTGCTTTGAATTAAGAGCCTTTAAACTGCTTTGATATCTGGAAATGCTGAACTATTTATCATAGGGACAATGGTGCTAACAGATTGGCAGTGTAATGTAAAGTTCTTTCAAAGAATTTCCCTTTTTCTTTTTCCTTTTTTTTTGGGTTTTTGCAGACATGGGAGTTGTACAAGGTAGCAAAAGTCCAACGTGGGAAGGACCACGCTATACCATCATCTATATTTATCAAAGAAAGGAAAACTTCAATGGGGAGAACATGGTTAGAGGAATTATATCACCCACTTGCAATTTTAACACTTAGTTCTCTACACATCCATGGCCCATGGAAGGGAACCTTTCCTTCAATCAAAAGAAGAAAGTGACCCCAGAACTAACTCTATGATTTAAACAATCTCAATCACATGGAAAAAATATTTGGGGTTTATCGTCCCATTCCTATCACTATTATATATATATTATATATATTTATTTCATAATGATCACACCTATATCTCTTAAATCTGATTTCATTTCTTGAATCTTGCATTATCAACTCCAAATATCTCTTAACACATCTTAGCTAATATTCGAAATTACAATTTTCACTAATCCAAATTTAGTATTAGTTGTGCATCGAAAAAAACCTTATCTTACATCTTGTTCATAGGCATTGTTCAAGTATTTATAGGGAGAGAGTATAATAATATCATTTCTAATTTAGAGGGCAAAACATTATGGAAAGTTTACCAAAAAAGTTTATACGAGTCATATATCTATATAAATATATATATTATTTATTTGCCCAAGAAAAAAAAAAGAAAGATTAAGCTGCTGGCCCTCTCCATTTATGGGAGATGGCCGGTATAGAACCCCAACCAAACGGCACATTCTATCTTGGATCACTGTCCTATTATGGCCGCGATGGTGATCGGAAGCTTACGCTTCATCCTAACAACTGGAAAACAGATAATGTCATCATCCTCAGCCACCCACCTGCACATACCACACACACTATCTTCAGTACCCAAAAATTACAAAGTATTGTCATATTTTCAACCTTTTTAAACAAGATTTTTAAATAAATAAAACTGTAATTTCAAAGTATTTGTTTCTAATTAATAGTCCTGCAACATCATCAGATTTTATTACCTGTAAGTGGTAACCAGATGATGAAGAAAGATTGCAATTTCAAGTCTGGAAAGTTCTAAACCGGGACAAAGCCTCTGTCCGCCACCAAATGGTGTATATATGTTGCTGTTCACCTTGGCTTCCGTTTTCTTCATATGTAAACAACACCGGATAATTAAACTTAATTTGAAGGTGTATTCAAAAAAATATATACATACATATACATATATAGATCTAGAACTTACCTCCCACCTCCAAGGATTAAATTTATATGGATCCTCGTAATGCTCTTCGTCCATATGAAGAGAAATGAAGGAGGCTAACACACACCAACCTTTCGGAATCAAATAATCTGCAAGAAAATAGAGTAATAGTTCAGTAACTAAGCGAGAAAAATTTACTGTGAATGTTATGGTAAAAATCAATAGCAATATATATATATATATATGTATGTATGGATATGTTTACACATTTTTGTCACAGAAACTGTTGGTTGATAAATTTCTACTCAAAGTAAGTATCCAAAATTAGTCTTTCCATGAGTGCAATAATGCATTTACTGCATAGAAAAAATAATGGAATCTGAAAATTGAAATGTTATTAATAAAAGTGCAGTTAAGATCAGCAGCTACCTTTTATTTTCACATCTTTCTGAGCTTTTCTCCAAACAGCGTTGATAATATTCGCCATTCTCAGCGTTTCACTGATCACCTGAATCAACCAAAGCAAAAATAAATAAAAAATAAAATAAAATGGTGCATCTTTTAGTTACAGTTCACAAATTATTCCATGATAGAATTTTTTGAGTAAAAAAATCACTTACATTTTGTGTAAATGATAATGAAACGTAATCCGTCCAGGTATATTCCTCTCCTGCCTTTCTCTTCTTCAGCTCCATGTTCTCCTCCTGCATTTACATGTAATCAAATCAATAGTAGTACACTTAACTTACCTTTATCTCCAACTAATCTGCAATTCAGTGGTAAAATTTTTCGAAAAAAAACTCTTATTAATACTCATTTCTTCAAAATTAAGAGACTTCAGTTTAAAAAAAAAAGAAAAAGGAAACAGGGCATGGTAGTATTGTGCATGGAAGGAGAATTGGGCCGGAGCATAGTTGAGTGGACCGGTTGGCGACCGTGCAATATACTACCTATAACAGACAATAAAGTTAAAATAAAAGGGTCCACGTCTGACAGCCGTCCAATCTCAATCGTACGGCTGCAAGTCGTCCATACAGAGCATGCGGGTCCGACATACTTGAATCCACGTGTGGCAGGGCAGCTCATGCGTCTGACTGAAAATGACTTTGAAAAGTCAAACCAGTACCAGCAAATCATAAAAGTGAGATCGACCTTTTAGGTCCCACCGCATGCACATAGATCTATGTCGTCCCAACCCTCAGATCATTCCCAACTTAATCCTATCCGTCGATCACAAAACCACTCCACACTGTAGAAAAAAAAAAAAAAAGAAAAAAGAAAAAGGTTGAATTTAATTACGAATCCACTTACCACCAATCGTTCCAGCGCGAGAGGATTATCACCTAAAAATTTAACGGCGAGAGTCATGGCGGTGGGAACGGTTTCTTCGCCGGGAATCATCATCTCGATCACGTTTCCACTGATGGATTCCAATGGTAAGTGAGGTTGTGAAGCGTCCGATTCCAGCGTATCACGCAGTAGCAAATCAAGCACGTCATTTACCAATATTCCGGACTCATCATGATCATGATCATCTCCTTTCTTTTTCGTCCTTATCAGTAATTTCTTTTCTTCTATGATCTCCTTTACCACTTTCAGCATTTTCCCCTTTGCCCTGAGTGCGTTGTATAATCTGGTACCGGGAATTTTAACCGGTAGAGAAACCAAACCCTTGCTGTATTCTTCAAATTGTCTGCGCAGGTAATTCAGTTGTTCACCGGGACAAATGCTCATCAACGCTCTCACCATAATTTCAAATGAGATCTTTTTGCTCTCTTCCTGAATGTAAACACGATGATCACCGGCGCCGGTAGTAGTAGTCCAGGTAGAGAGGGCATATTGAACAGAGCGTTCGACGTCTGTGGTGATTTTTGATTT
Source organism: Cynanchum wilfordii (assembly GCA_025388415.1). Classification (NCBI taxonomy): domain Eukaryota; kingdom Viridiplantae; phylum Streptophyta; class Magnoliopsida; order Gentianales; family Apocynaceae; genus Cynanchum; species Cynanchum wilfordii. The sequence continues at coordinate 1,202,068 of JAHSUH010000005.1, forward strand.
GAATTGGGGAGATCTGAGGAAACCTCCGATTAGGGCATGTGCTCTTTTCTGAAGAGGACCGTCTATATAGAGCAGAGAAACTTCCCCCATTAATTCCATGATTGATTTCGGATAATGCGTGGAGAAAGAATTTCCATGGTTCTGCAAAATCACCTTGTTCACATCGGGGTCCGTTGATACTATCGCGGCGTTACCCAATATGTGTGTTCTGAATACCTTCCCATACCTGATCAAATCTCATATTCATGATAAATCAATTTTCTTTTTTTTAATAATTGAAAAAAGAAAAAAGGTTTTTAAACATTTTTGTTGGTTTCTCATTGATTAAAGCGGAGGGGGGAAAGAAGCAGAAGAAAAGATGAAATAATTAATGACTGTTTTGGCCCATAAGGAAATAAATACACGAGAATAGGTTCTTTCTCTGAATTCACAGTCTGCAGAAGCTATAAGTTCAGTCTAGAAATCACTTCCTGTATTCTATACATATATATATATATATACATCTCTGGACTTCCATAAATTACAACTAAAGAAAATAATGATAGTAAAGACTCCCAATTTTATACTTCGTTTCCAACTTTCATAATTGAATTGCCAAAAGGATGGAATTATTTAGAGAGAGAAAAAAAAAAAAATGACAGTAGAAGTACATATATGTATATTCATGTCATATCAAACCACTTAGCATATTCTCTGTATTTCAATTCATATATGTATATATATCAATGTTACGTGAAATCATTGAATTCTTCCTACTCAATGGGGGCGGCTACCGTGACTAGAGAAGTAACTCTCTAGTTCCTCAAATTTGTACAAATTACATGAAAAAAGTTTTTATAATATATATATATATATATATATATATATATATATATATATATATATATATATATATTACAATTTTATGAACTCGAGAAATTATCCAATTATTTTATATTTCAATCTAAATAATCCTCACAAAAAGAACACTAAAATTAAAAAAATAAAAAGGTAGGGAAAGGCAGCTGTGTGACAATGAACACACACGTGAACATGAGGGATATGGACATCTATATGTGGAAAGTTTATATATAGAGAGAGTGTGTCATAATTCGGACTCGTAAACTTGTGCCGTGATTATGAATTTGACAATACTTACTAGTATTTGGTGTTATCATTACTCACTAAAAGTATATTTCAAATTAAATATAAATATTTAAACTCATTCTTATATACCATTAAAGATTCACTTTTCAATTTCGATTTGAACTTCATAGCGTAAGTTGTTGCAAAATGTTAAAAGGACATATAGGAACCACACTGCTCTCTTCTTGAAAAGCAGCTGTCAGCAAAGGAAAGCCATATATATATATATATATATATGTATATTAATATATACACAATTACTCTCTCGATCGAGGAGCCAGATTTTATGTGATCTTTCCTTTCCTTGTTTATGAAGATTTGATCCAAATTCTTAGGGCCGAAGCTAAACCAGAAGAAAAAAAACTAAAAAACCTAGGTTTAACCTTTTCTCTTTTTTTTTCTTAAATCGTAATTAGTGATCCTCCATATAAAAGCTATACATACATATATACATATATATATATATATATATATATATACATATATATATATATGGAATGATGAAAACACACATTAATTGACCTGGTCTGCTCCAGAATGACACCTCAGAAACATGAATTGAAAAAGTATACCAAACATAATCCCAAAAGAATCAATCCAAAAACTTACTGTAACTTTGAACCAAATTTTACCCAAAAAAAAAAGCAAAATTTCCACCATGATTAGGTATACATATGTGTATATATATATATATAAACAGGGGAGAAAATATTTTGTCTTATTAGGTATCCTTTTTCTTTTTCCCTTTCCCCTGTTCTTAGAATTGAAAGGCCTACCATTACCATATCATATCTTTATTCTAAATCTCCACCATTTTTTGTTGTTTGTTTGAAACTGTAGAAGATTTACTGCATGTGACAAAAAAAAAAAAAAAAAAAAAAAAAAAAAATCAAGAAAAGGGAGAGAGAGAGAGAGCTTACAGGGCGGTGCGTTTCTGGAAGAAGCTGACGGGAGTAGAAGAGTAACCGCAAGAAATGAAATCAAGAGTTTCACCGAGAAACGGCCAACCTGAACTTCCTCTTGGGATTCCATTTCTTCTGTCTTTTTCTTCCTTGTTTTTTCTTCTCAACTTATACATGAAATAAACTGAGAACAACAGAATAATACAGATGAAAACTGAACTTCCAGAAAAAACCCATGTCATTTTCACAATATCCCTTTCTTTTTCTAGAAGTTTCTAGTAATTAAGGTTTTGAAATACGGAGTTTTGGAGCTGTTCTGGACTTGAACTGGGGACGAAAAAAATTCAGAGGAGCAAGAACAACGAAAACAGAGGGTGGGTTTTTTTTTTTTTTTTTTCCACAAGATGTCTCAGAGCACACACACACATGCAGTTTAGTTCTCTATTTATATAATTGAATCCCATCAAGAGAGAGAGAGGGAAAAAAGGAATTTTCCTTTCTTTTTCTTTTATATATATATATATATTTTTTTTTTTTCTTTTTTAACCCCATATCTTAATTGACTAATCTAATCTAGGAAGATTTGGCTGGCGGAAGGCCCTCCCCTTGACCAGGGTTCGACACTCTCATTCTCCCATATAATAAAAAAAAAAAAAAATTTAGAAAGATTTGTTGACTAAGAAAAATCAAACTAATTAAGATTATCATTTTTTCTTTGTGTGTGTATATATATTGGTAAAAAGAAAAAAAAAGTGATTATATTAAAACAAGAAGAATTAATTTAACTAAGTATTGTATTTAAAAAAAGCTTTCTGAATTGATAAATAATATATATGTATTACTATTTTAGAATTTAAAAAATTGTGGAAAAACATATATATATTTTTTGGATGACTGAAATTAATTTTGGATACGTTGAAGGAATATATATAAGTAAATTCATAATCGATATATGGCCTTTTGTGTCCACATGATATTCTCAAAATCTAAAACGTACTGATAATCAAATTATTGCTTTTTGGTCCCCCAAAAATTTTTCAAAAAACAGTTGTAATCAATGGTAATAAATAATAATAAGTCTTGAAATGGTACAATAAGAAAACCGCATTGTTAATGTTATACGTAAATAAGAGTGTGAGACTTTCTTTTAAGTAAAAATTGGATTATGCTATCGCAACTAAATCTGGATTAGTCTGATTCTTGTTAAAAAAAAAAAAAAAAAAGAAACTACTTCCTTGGTAATTTTAATTAGTATATATATTTTTCAATATATATATTTTTTCCTTTCAAGGATTGAAGATCTTTTTTATGCTAAATTAAGTATTCATTTTAGAAAAAAAAAAAATTAGTATTAAATACTTAATTTGGCAAGCTATAAATGATTGGTGATTACTTAACTAAGGAAAAAAATATTAATAATGAGAATGAATTTCAAATCTTTATTTAATGCAAACTTATTTTCAAAATGGGTTGCAATTAATGTCAACGACACCTTTCCCTTGCTTTCTTATTGGGCCGAGTGGGCTGGGCCATTTGTCAGCCCCTTTTCATTAAACTTTCCCAGTTATCTTCTTATCTTTCGGTGTTTTTTTTTTTGTTTTTTTTTTTTAATTTTTATACTCACTTGGGGCGCTCGGTGTCCCACCTTATTTGGTGAGACTAATCCGGACTCGACCTGCGGAGCGCTCGCAGAGTTCAACTTTTACTCGAGGGTGAGGGCCTGACCTAGAGCTTTTTTAACATAACGCTAACCACCCCAGGGGATTCGAAATCTCGACCATCCGCCCTAGATGAAGCATTAGGAGTCCGCACCTTATTTCAGTTTTTTTTTTGACTTAGATATTCTCATCGACTAATTCGAAAAAAAATTTATGGAAAAAAGCTTTCAAGACTACAATATATAAATGAAATTACAGTATAAAACACATTTTTAGTTTGACAGACCAAATGAGACATAAATAAAGCAAGTGAAACTAACTAAACTATTATATTTTCACACCTTTCGGTGTTAACTCTTCAAACTATCGACTTGTCATAGTCATTCTTCAATTCATCCGATAATTTTTCCTTTTTAACTTTTTCACAATTTTTTTTTTCTATGTAAAAGAAATAAATGTATTCTCATTCAATATTTTTACTATACATCACTCATTGATGATAGCCTTGAAACTAATTTCACACCAAACGTTTTTTATGAATTCAGACGAACAAATATATATATCATTTTAAAATCAAGTAATATTTATTCTTCTTTTTTTTTTTAATACATTTTACATAATAATTAATAGCAACTCATTAATTATATTTGTAAAAGAAAGTAAAAATACAATAATACATTGTCCTAAGAGACAAGTACCGAGTTGGAAGTACCATCTAAACCCAGCAGATAAAAGGAAGAAAGAAAGACAACACAGGAATTTTGACTAAAACTACAAGAAATAGAATTCCATTGTTATGTGCAAACCTGTATCTTCTTCACATATTTGGCTTTTCCATCCTCTGTCTCTGACCAAGTAGAAATTACTGCAAGAAACTGATCAAATTCAGCAGAAGATATGTACAAGTCCAATTCTTACATGTTCTCCTTAATAACTCTATAAAAACTTGTATCCAAAATTGTTCTCCTCCACCGGTAAGAACCAAGACCTGATTGAAGAAGCAATGAAGACAAAAAACCACAAGGTAATGAAATAATCTCACAGGGATCAGGAGAGGATTGGGAAAGGATGTTCAACAGAAGAAGCCTTCTCTTAAGTTCTGCTAGCACAGGCAACACTGTCGTTAGTGAGAATGTTGTGGAATGTGCTTAGTTTAGTTATAGATAGAGCTTCTCCAATAAGTGATGCTCTAGTGGATTTAGTAATGAGAACTTCCACATAATCACCGACTTTTGGATTTCTTTTACCGTCATTTTCAACCCTATCTGGGACTGGCAAATTTTTAAAATATACCCTGTGGGATCTATCACTCTTGCCGATAAGCTCTGTGTCGGGGGCTCTCTTGTTGGGTCCTTCAACAAGTACAAGTTGGATGCTGCCTATTTGAGAATCATAGCACTGACCTGTACTCTCCCGGAAGGTTTCAATGAGTTCTGTCAATCTTCTCTGCTTTACAGTCTCAGGAACATCATCCTCATAATTCCTGTGGGCATGGGTTTTTTCTCTCATACTGTATGCAAACATGTATGCCATATCATAACCAACAGTCTTTATGAGGCTGAGTGTATCTTCATGCTCCTCCTCTGTCTCACCACAGAAACCTGTTGCAAGGAATCAAAATATTCAAATGATAAATGGCAGTGAAAGAGTTATCATATATCTGAAGAATATAGGAGAGGTATGATACAGTAATCAATGCAGCTACAAATGGTTAACCAATGAAAATTGAGTATTCAAAAGACATATATTATGTATCTAATTTAACAGCAGATAGAAGATACTTGCAGAACCTCAAAATCAGAAGAGAATTGCATGTTCTAAATTTGAGTGCAATAGACTCCACGGGACAAGGGTGGCCAAGCAACAAACTTAGGAAATAGGTCCAAGTTTCATCAATTCCAAGTGTGGACACTAACACTAATCACCTTTTCGCCATACTTTTTGTTTCGGCAAATACTACACATTTTCAAGTTGGCATTAACTTCTAACCTAAACCAAGCTATAACATTAGTACTACTGAATTAGAGGCATATAATGGAACAACAGAATCTAAAAACAGGTACTTTCCTCAAGACAACTATAAACATTAATATATATGTTACACAAAATAATATTAGTAAATTCCCCAATCTACAAATATCTACCACTCCAGCCAAACGAAGAAGTAATGTGCTTAAAGACTTACCACAAATGAAATCACTGCTTATCCCCATATCAGGAATTATATTCCTTATCTTTTTCACGAGTTCCAAATATACTTCTCGAGTATAGCCCCGCCTCATCCTCTCTAGTACTGTACTGCTCCCAGTTTGTGCAGGCAGATGAATGCTTTTGCAGATATTGTGCCTATTCCTCATCACATACAGCAAATCGTCAGGAAAGTCTTTGGGATGCGGTGAAGTGAATCTAAACCGCATCTCTGGAAATTCTACAGCAAGTCTATCCAAGAGATCAGCAAAACGCAAACCCATGTTTTTCACTTTGGACATGCTGGAAAAGCCATCACTAAGTTTCCAGTTAACTCCTGGTTCAACATCTTTCTCAGTTCCACTTGTATCATTATAACTGTTCACATTTTGTCCTAAAAGCGTCACCTCTTTCACACCTTCCTTCCATAGCTCTCCCACCTCTCTCACAATCGATTCTACTGGGCGAGATCGCTCTCTGCCTCGGGTGAAAGGGACAATGCAGAAGGAGCACATGTTATTGCAACCTCTCATTATTGAGACAAAAGCACTAATTGAATTTTTAGATATACGAACAGGATTGATATCAGCATAAGTTTCTTCAAGTGAAAGTAGAGTGTTAATTCCTTTTTGGCCATAGTCAACCTCTTCTAAAAGGCGTGGGAGGTCCCGATAAGCATCAGGTCCACAAACCACATCAACCATCTTATCTGCATCCAGTATCTTATCTTTCAACCGCTCAGCCATGCATCCCAGTACAACAACTTTTGGAGGACGCAGGGATTCGGAACGTCCAGTGGCTACATTGCTCTTCCAATGCCTCTTTAGAAACCAAAAGTAATTGAGCCTCTGCCAAACCTTCTGTTCAGCATTGTCTCGGATTGCACAGGTATTTATAAAAATTATCTCAGCACTCTCAGGTACTTCAACAATTTTGCTATATCCAGCTTTCTTCATGATAGATAAGACTATCTCCATATCATTGACATTCATCTGGCAACCATAGGTTTCATGATATATGCGACCTTTTGGAAGAAGGTCAGAAACTTCTGCCAAGCTAGCAAAAAAGAAAAAAGAATGAAGAGCAAAAGCAAGTCAGTGACTTCCCGTTCTTGCACGAGTAGCAGAAATACCACCAAAAAGTGATGGAATTTCATATCTATTGAAACTACTTAGAAGTAAACTAGACCAATCATCAGCTATAGATTTGAGGTATTGGCTCAAACATCCTTCGAAGAATGCCCCAGCATAAGGTACCAATGTATATAAAACAACCAATTGGCACTACGTCTGCATTCCATATATCTTTCTCCTTTTTGAGAATTATATGTGTGTATATATATATATCCATGTCATATACTATGTTATTGGCTTTATATGGTAAAACCCAGACCAATATACCATGTTTATATCTAATTTAAAACAAACAGCATTAAGATCAGAAAGCATGCATGAAGTGCTCTACCCATTCTGAGAATGAATGTTATAAAACATCATGAGATTACCCTAGACAAGCTGACGAAATTAACAACTTCTTTCAAGCCACCTCTTAATTTCAAGATTCAATCCTCAAGAAAAATAACAAGACTATAGTTTAAATACTCGTCTTTTGCTTTCAATTGTATTACCACACCACAACTCTCAACCCTTTTAAATATAGATATTCTATGAGAAATATAATTAAGACGGCAACTGCAATTAAGATGGTAGTGGGGGAAAAAAAAAACGAAAATAGGAGTCTTGAACGACTTACTCGAGCTGACCTTCGGAAGCAGTGGCAGTAGGAGTGGCTTTGGGAATGAAATGGTGGAGGCTGGGAATTTCTCCATTGATGGAGAGAGTAGTGCGAGACAGGTTCCGAGTGAAGTTAGCAGAAAACGTTGAGTTCCTTATCGCCTTCAATGGTCTCTGCGTTTCCAGGAAGTAAGCTCGCGAAGGAGGTGAAGACAGTGATATTGAGTAAATTCGTCGGAGAGGAAAGGCGGAGCAGTACCGACTCGGAAATTTAAGGAGGCAGCCGTGAGGTTGGTTTAACACCGACGACAGGGAAGATAGAGAAGACGCCATTACTCCGCGATTGTGTGGGAGAAACGATTTCCAGCGACTGCTGCTGTAGGCTTCGTAGGCCGAGATTCGTAAAAAGTTACATTGGGCTGACACCAGTTTTGGCCCAATACCCAATACCCAATACCCAATAGTGGGATTGGTCAGCTTTTTTTAATCTAATATCGTAAAATTATTATTATTTATAAAAACAATTAAATAAAAAATGGCGGAATAAAATACAAGCAAAAAAGTGATTATGACCAAATGAAAGATGAGAGTACCGTCCCCTCCACCTGGCTTCTCCGTTCTTACCTGATTCTTGTGAGATCACAGTCATACACCGGGTGTGATTAAGAGGTGAGTCGCAGACACCACGAAAAGCCATCAGCGACGCCGTCCGGAACTCTCTGTTTTTTTTTTCCAATAAAGCGTCCGATTGATAGAGCATGGAGAAATGGAAAGCCACATACGGTCTTCTCAAACACTGGAGAAAGCAATCGTTTCTCTGTAATTCAAGTTACTGTTGTATATCGACACCAAGTAAGTTCTTCTGTTACGAGTTTGCATAATCATAGCGATGATCATATTTATGTCATGAAGAAGCTACTTTAATTTTTTGACTAGGAAGCTGTATTCGATCATAGCTGAAGGAAGTTGGTGTTAATTTTTGCTGTCGTACTCCAACATAGTTGTTTAAAATATATTTATTAGGAGCCAGAAAAATGAAATAAACAGAATTATCAATTCAGAAGTAAATTTCTTCATGTCCATGATATCTACGTCATTTGTCTATTTATATGTTGATTGTAATATATTTTCCAGGGCTTGCATTTCATTCTAATGGAGTTTGGAAATCGTCAGACTTATGGCCTTTAATTGGTTATCGGGAAGGATATAACAGTAATAAATGTGGAGATCATCGTAGATATTTTTCTTCATTGGTTCCAGATTTTCAGAGATATCCTAAATTTTCTACTATTAACTCCGAGGATATCAGTCATTTCAAGAAAATTTTAGGTGATAGAGGTGTTGTTGAAGATGAGGACACATTGGATAGTGTGAACACAGATTGGATGGGCAAATACAAAGGCTCGAGTAAGCTTATGCTTCGACCTAAGAGCACCGTGGAGGTTGATATATATATACATATAATATTTTTCCCATTTGGCAACTCATTTTCAAGTGAGAGATATAATAATTTTCCCATCTGTGCAGATTTCTGAGATTCTTAAATACTGCAATTCCAGAAGCTTGGCCGTTGTTCCACAAGGTGGAAATACAAGTCTTGTTGGTGGAAGTGTTCCTGTTTTTGATGAGGTAATTTATAATTTTCTCATGGTGAGTTGTGAACTTCTAAATTTTTCATGGATGCTGATGTGGTACTTTGCAGTTGTATTATATTATCATTGAAAGATTTTTATCTTCCAAATAGAAATGTAATTTTTGTTCCAGAAATCAGATAGATTAAATATTGCTTAAAAGGAAATAAGGTCTGCTGCAGGGAAATGATGCAATTTGAAAAATCGGACTTTTGATTGTGTAATTGTGAGAACTTAAAGGATCTTCTGAAATTCAACTCACTTTGCTAGACTACATGATTCCAAGATTTTATGCCTGAGCAAAATTTCAAGTGCTTAGAGGAATTTGGCTTAGGCTTTAATTGAATGAGATCAGTGTCCAAGTGATATTAAGTGCCTGGACAAAATTTGTGTTTCCAACCACATGATAGTTTAAAATAACAAGCTCTGAAGGGAGGGAAGATCTTTAAGTGCTTCTTTAAGATGCCATTATTTACTCTAGTTGCCAGAAATATGGTGAGTACCTTCATTCTACCTATTCACCAAGAAATCTGCAGCAATGAAGAAACTTTGTAGTTTTTTCTCTTCAACATTTCAATTTATCTCATATGGCAGTGTTTAACTTAATTTGTTAATGCTGAAACTTTTCAGGTCATTATCAATGTTGGTTCCATGAATAAGATCATATCTTTTGACGAGGTAATGGTCATTCATTGAAGATTTCTTTTAGACCCACTAATGACTTATGGAAGGCCTTTTCTTCAAGGCTTGCTCACATGGTAGCTCACACTAGAATGGTTGTAATCTAGCCATTTTTCTTTTACTCACTGTCTAGGTTTTCTATGCCTGGTTTGAGAATTTAATTTTGCATTCTGAAAATTGTACGGGAAGTAAAAATTACCTCCAAGGGTTCCGTGATCCCCATCAACCTTAAATGTGAGCTCTGTACTGATATGTTATTTCATTTTCTTCATTTCAGATAAGTGGCGTATTGGTTTGTGAAGCAGGATGCATACTGGAAAATCTGATTTCTTTCCTTGATAACCATGGGTATGCTTGTTTTACCCTTTGTATTCCTTTTTTCTAGTGGAGAACACCTTGGATAACTGCATAGTCATTCTTCTTTCATTCTTTTGGATTGATAGGAGCTACTGAGTTACCTATCCTAATCTTTACTGCCACACACCAATTTACAGAGTCACTCCAATTTCAATACCTGTTATTGTAGGTTCTTTTACAACACAATTTATGTTTTCTGGGTTCCTAGATATTCTCGGAATTTGATTTTCAAAATGTTTTACATGCTTGAATCTCTCTGTGTGTGAAGCTGCCTTGGAATTTTACTGAAGTTTCCCTGGTGATGGTCCAAACCAGATTTTAATCATCATGGAAAATCTCTAATGAGATCATTTCCTTAAAAATCACATTCTAAATAAACATTTTGTTATTTCTAGATATATAATGCCACTGGATTTAGGTGCTAAAGGTAGCTGCCAAATTGGAGGAAATGTCTCAACTAATGCTGGTGGGCTACGGCTTCTGCGGTATGGGTCACTCCATGGAAGTGTGCTTGGTGAGAAATTCTCCCCCGCCCCCCTTTCCTCTTGTTAATCATCCATTCAAAAGCCTTATCAGCACACTGCATCCTCCTCTTCAATATGGATTAGGCAGTAACTTTGGATATCTTGTATCATTGCTGCGCTATGCAGTTCCTTTCAAATGTGATTGTCATCCTACATTTCTACTTGCAAATAAAAATTTAAGATTGGATCATTATAGACTGCATTTATATTTCTTATATCAAACCAGAAGTGTTAAAGATGTGAACTCAATATATATGCCCTAATAGCATGTTTTTACATGCATACTTCATGGTTATTCCCACAGATATATTGGTCTCGTTGCTTAAGTTATCTTGTGCATCATTTGGTATATATTTGTTAACAACGTTTGAGTAAAATGTCTTAATGCCTTTTCTCTATTAATCTTTCTCTTTAAATAACACTTTCTGTACAACCTTAATATACAATAAATACAATTGACTAATGCTATACTAATCTAGGTAAGATATACAACTATGGTAAGAAGAATAATTGGATTCACAAATCGTGTAAGAATCCCACAGTTAGTGTCACATATGATGCCATTAATATTTGTGAAACATACCATACTCGGCTTACTCATATACTTCCTTTTTCTTAGGAGTAAAAGAACAAATTGTTAATTTATTTTAGAATATGTAGGGCCTCTTCTTCTTATTCTTCTACTACAAATTAGAAATAACTGTTTCAAATAAGTACTTTGGCTAAATTTTCAGGTCTTGAAGCTGTTTTGGCAAGTGGTACAGTGCTTGACATGCTTAGTACTTTAAGAAAAGACAACACTGGATATGACTTGAAACATTTATTCATAGGTGAACCAGTTGCTCTTTCCTCTTATCTTCATGTTACTCTCTGCCTCATGTGAGGTATGTTTAATTTTGTTCGACTAAATGTATCCCACTTCTCTTGGCCCAGGAAGCGAAGGATCTTTGGGAATTGTTACAAAGGTTTCCATTCTTACCCCTCCAAAGTTATCATCAGTAAATGTAGCATTTCTTGCCTGTAATGATTATGCCAGCTGCCAGGTAAAAAATCAATTTCAAGATTCATTACTTAGGGATGTAATTTCATTATTGTGTACCCTAATTAGCTAAAATAGTTCCACTACAAAATTTCCCCACTCTAGCTGTGGGGCTTTCACTAGATTTGACACAGATATGTTATACATTGGAATGGAACATTGCCAAAATGAGTTACAATAATTGCGTTACATTCTATTGATATTTATTAATCAGATTAGATGTAGATTATATGCAAACTTATTTATAAATTTCTTGACTCCAGAAACTTTTATTGGAAGCAAAGAGAAAGCTGGGTGAAATCCTTTCTGCATTTGAATTTCTAGATTCTAATGCAATGAATATGGTAAGTATTCTATTATAAGTAATAATTCTCTCACAATCAAGCCTAAGCTTTAGCCTTATTTTCATGGATTAAATGGAGTTGTTGATACTGTTTCTTATGCTTCTAAACTCTGTCTGTAATTGTACACTTTATAAACTTGCCTAAGATCCATCCTTTCAGCACTTGGCCTGGGCAATTGCAGGATTGATTTTTGGCTAAAATAAGAACTCAAACTTTTATCTTGAAATGGTATTGAAAATTTCCTGAGGATCATTTAGTTGTCTTAAAAGGCTAAGGTCTCACAGAAAACAAAGTGTAGACCGGAGTCAGGATTCAGGTGAAAGAATGCTTGTCAAAGTTATTATAAAGGCGTAGATGAAATTAAATCTTTCCGCTTTGTTGTCTATAGCTAATTGTTGTTCTTCATTGCTGATTTGTTTCTGCTACTTTAGCTGAGAAAATTGTGATTTTAGATTGAGCACTAAATGACATGGAGACATGCATGGGTTCTTGTTGCCTCAGAACATTGGTTAAATGAAGCAAAGATACACGTGTTCTAGTATTTGGGTTTACTTTTTTTGGATTATATTTCCAATTTCAGGTCATGCAAAAGGAAGATGAATTTAGATGCATGTTAAACACATCCATTTTCTTAACCCAGATACTCTGTTGGGTATTAGTAAAGATATTGTGTTTCCTTACTTGCTCTTTTGTTGACAAAGTATGTTGAATTCATCTGGTGCTTGTTCATTGTCTTGAGCAGGCTCTGAAACATTTGGATGGTGCTCGCAATCCTTTACCATCTACAATGCACAATTTCTATATTCTGATTGAAACTACTGGAAGCAATGAAACTCATGACAAGTAACATCCTTTTTCATATGTAATCCATTGCTTTCTTTCTCTCCAAACCCTAAGGTTTAAATTGCAACGCTTTTTTCATATGGACTAGGGTTGCTTCAACTAAGAGCTCTTTAGTTGAGAACAAGTTAAATTTTAATTGACAGTGGTCATACTTGATGCCTAAGGGGCTACTTTATTATCTTCAGTTTCTGGTGTTTTCTTTTGCTTCTCTATTTGGTATGGCGTGTGATTCCTGTTACAGTGTCATAATATTTTTGTGTTTGGTAGGTTGTTTTACTTGAATTTGCCTTCACTCCTGATTAATTTAACTTGTGACACTAGAGATGAAATTTTCTATTGAGCATGTGTTACTCTTTCTTGAACTCTAAATTTTATATTTATGTCACAGGGAAAAGCTTGAGGCCTTCCTATTTCATTCGATGGAAAGAGGCTTGGTTTCTGATGGAGTTCTTGCACAAGATATAAATCAATTGTCCTCAATTTGGCATATTCGTGAGGTTTGTAATACAACCTTAACAAATTTATCTCCAATGGGCTTTTTCAATCCCATTTTAGTATGTTTGATAAAGACTGATGCCAATGGCAGTGGAAGTCCTGTTCGTTGTAGTTGATGGCATGTAACCTATTCAATTATTCCTGTCATGTTATTGTTTGAACAAAGTACAAAACCATGGATAAGATGGAATATCTCTTAACCATGCAATCACTTATTTAGAAGAAGGGAGGTCCTCTTAGAAGCAGTAAAAAATTTCCCTAGGATAAACCTTGATGAAATTAAACTTCTTGATTGCAGGGTATACCAGAAGCATTGATGAAGGCAGGTGCTGTATTCAAGTATGATTTGTCGCTTCCACTGGAAAAGATGTATGATCTTGTTCTGGAGATGCGAGCACGTCTCGGTAATAATGAATTTTTTTTGTTGCATGTTCCTATAGGGAGCATAACAAAACTATTCTCTTTTGTGAGTAATTGATAGAATACCAGAATATTCAAACCTGTGCAGTTGTTACTGATCAAAAAATGGAATCTAGTTTTGCTAACGCATTTTCTTGTAGTCATGAAACGCCACTTATTTTCATTGAGAACTAATGTTCATTATGTTGTTTAGTTTTCTGAGCTGGGAGTATGAGGCTTAAAAGTGATATTTGTTCTTTATTGTAATTACAAATATTTGACATTTTTCTTTATGATTTTTCCTTAACTTTTTATTTCTAGATCCTTCCGTGGATGTAGTGGCATACGGTCATCTTGGGGATGGAAACTTACACCTTAATATGTCAAGTCCAAAGTACGATGACGCTGTAAGTGCTTGTTCCTTTATTGTTAATGGCCTTGTCCTTTAGTCCCGATATGGAGTCTAACTTGGATAATAACATCTATTTCAGATTTTAGCACAAATTGAACCATTTGTCTATGAGTGGACATCCAAGAATGGTGGAAGTATCAGTGCTGAGCATGGTGTTGGACTTATGAAAGCTAACAAAATCTTTTACAGCAAGTCACTTGAAACTGTAAGATTGTGCATGAATTTATGTTGCATTTATGATTCTTTTTTTTTTTTCTCCCCAAATCTCTTCTCCATTTCCATGTTTGGTACTTTTAGTGCATTACATTTATCTCGCTCTGCTTTTCATTCACTGTTTGCTTGCTAAGTTCCATTTTTCCCCCCAATGAATAGGTCCAATTAATGGCTTCCATCAAGAAACAGCTTGACCCAAATGGCATACTCAACCCTTACAAAGTTCTTCCGTCTGCTCTCATTTCTGAAAATTGAGGCGATTCACTGAATTATGATTGAAGAATGAATTTGGAGATATTCCTCCTCATTTTACATGTATTTTTGGATCACTGGGAGCCTGAACCAAATCCCTTTTTTGCAATTTTTTCCCCCTCCAATGCTGTTTACTATAAATAATCAAGTAAAACCCTCGTCCATTATGGACTGGTTGTTCAAGGTTTATGAACCTTGAATTATAAAAATATTGAGGTTTACTAATAAATTTTCGGATTTGTCCTGCATGCTTTTAAAAGTTTAAGAGCAAAATCTAAACTTTGTAGAAGTCTAAGATTGTAGTGTATAATTTAATCAATACAAAAAAAGCTTCCAAAATAAAAAGTGTAAATATATATATATTTTTTTTTTTTTTTAAAAAAAACCATCGAGATCTTAGTAAAATCCTCAGAAATTTTGCATGCAATGTATTTGGTCTATCTTAGGCTTAGTGGTTAAAAAAGTACCTTTATATACATATAAAAATAAATAATTAGTTTGGATCAATGAGTCTCTACGATCTTATGTATGTATATATATACATATTTTAAAATTACTTTAAATTTAAAATTTAAAATTTCAAAATTGAAATAGTTATTGATTTTGCTTTCTTGTTGAATTTATATAAAAGTTAATAAATGTAATTAGACAGTTTTGGATTCAACAGTCAATATTTCTACAAAAATTATTTTTTTCAAAATAAAATTGTATTTAAATAATAATTTATCAAACGTTAAAATTTAACTTTAAAAAAATAATAAAATTTTATTATTTTTTTAAAAATTCAAGATAATACTTATTACCTAAATAAATACACCCTTAATAAGAGAAAAATATAATAAATTTTACTTTTATTCTTTTTGAAAGAATTTCTCCAAAGATTATAGTTAAAAAATAAAAATAAAAAGAAAAGGAAAAAGGAGATAGGGTTAAATATTAATATATAGGAAGGTGAAGAAGTATGGTAAAGTTTTGTATTCTCATAAAAAAATGGTAAAGTTTTGTATAAAGTAGAATAAACGGTGAACAAAACAACGTTACACAGTGAGGCCTTATTTCTGTGCGCTGTATCATCATCCTCCTCCTCGTCATCGTCAACCCCCCTCGGGCCCCTGCCCTTCCCCAACCACCGCCGCCGGTGGATTTCTGATATCGTTTCAATAAAGCTATGACCAGCTCCTCCACTGCCTCTCGCAAGGTCCTTCTCATTATGTTTCTCTCTCTAGGCATAAATATTCGCACATCGATTCGGTCTAATTATTAAAATGGATCGTTTCTGATTGTTTTGTTTGAATGATGATTGTATAACTTTGTTTGTAATCAGGCGTTAAGCAAAATAGCCTGCAATCGACTGCAGAAAGAGCTGGTGGAATGGCAGGTAAATCCGCCTGCTGGTTTCAAGCACAAAGTCACCGATAATCTTCAGAGGTATTTTCGTCCTTACGCCCTGGACCACGCTTTTGCTGTATTGATGTGTGTGTTTCTTTTTCTTTCCTTTTTTTTTTCCCCCCTAAGATTTTAATTTGTACTGTTGTTGTTTTTGTACGCAATTAATGGATCTTTATTTATTTTTTAATTTATTTTTAAAAATTATACATGTAATTTTTTCTTTTCCTTTTCCCAATATGTGAATTAATTTGATCAAAAGGTGGGTAATTGAAGTTCACGGAGCTCCTGGAACTTTGTATGCCAATGAAACATTTCAGCTTCAAGTAGACTTTCCTGAACATTATCCTATGGAAGCTCCACAGGTGGATCTTTTTGCTATCTGAATTTAGGCACCTTTCCTACAGCTTCTAAATTATATTTCATGATACAGGTGATATTTTTGCATCCGGCTCCTTTGCACCCTCATATTTATAGCAATGGTCATATTTGCTTGGGTAAGTTTAAATTCCTCACATTCGTTGCTATTTATGATCTCTTGACCGTGTATTTCTTGATATTTGGTGGTTGTCATTGGGGAATTAAACCTATGGGATTTGCTGACCGGACACTTTTATGCCTCCTAGGTTTGGGATGATTTACTCAACCTAATAACTATTGTTTGAGGGTGATCTTTTACTGGTTTTTCTGTGAAAGAATTCCTAATTAATCATTGTTCAGTTTGTTACTATCATGATGGTCCTTGTGTAACAAAAATTTCTCCTCAACAGTTAATACCAATTACTTTAACTAGTTGCATTTATTAATGATCGGTTTTTCCATTTTCCTAGTCTTATCATATAATACAATATAGCAGGCCTGGTATCTTGGAGAAAGTGGAAACATACAATAAAGTCATGATTATAGCTGTTTGTATCTACGGTCTTTGAATGAACTTTACATATTTAAGGTCAAACTTAGGGTGAGACAGTAACATAAATTTCTATTTCATGTGTAAAACCTTCATAAGTCTCATGTATTAAACCTATGAGAAATTGCCAAGTTTCATCCTTAAACTATTTGCAATTGACTATTTTTTGGTCTTTTTTCCCGTAATTCCAACTTTTTAGTCACTAAATACAATATGACTAACCTATGTAGTCCTTTAGCTGGTTTCTTTGCCATATGCATGTGATTTGTACACGGACAATGAGAAAAATTTAGCCAAATTGATCCCTAAATTTTTTATGATTGGTCACTTTAGTATTTTTACACAAAATGACTGCTTAGGGGATCAAATAGGTAAGTCCTATTTCGTTTAAGTTAAAATGAAGACCAATATGACCCATGACAAATAGATTAAGAACAAAACTGGTACTTTTCCTCAAACCTATTGTCAACTTTTCTCATATTAAACAATAGTTTCAGACACCTCCACCCCTCAATATCTTTTTTTTGAAAAAAAAAAAAGTTATGTTGACATGCACTAAATAGCATGCCTCTTCCTTGTCTTATGTAGAAAAATGAACTACTATGGAAACTTTCTATCATGCCACCTGTGTGGTGTTTGGAAGAGGCATTGGAGGCCTAATTTCATAGATATATTAACCAGGATGGTAGCAAACTAGTAGATTTGGGACTTTGCTAATGGAAATTAAATTCTTGTTCCATCCCCATAGGGTTGTGAAAAATCATTAGCATATAAAATATATGCTTGGAAAATCAGATATAGATGTGAGTGTTATAGTTTGCGTCCTCCATTCTTGAAGACATAGAATGACAAGCTGCAGTTGTTCTGTCCAGATCCTTAGTGCATTCACTATGTGGCATTATTTAAGAAGAGTCTAAGGGATACTAGAGTAATGTTTGGAATAGCTTAAATTAATGGAAAAGACTTGAAAGGTACCAAAGTTTAAGATTGGAATTTTGTGATGTCGTTGACCCTTTCATTTGATTTCTTAATTTTTTATTTTTTTTTCCCTTTGAAGAAGGGGAGGGAGAATACAGGGAGCAGGGAGGGGAAGAAGGTAAAAGATTGGATTACTCTAGTTTTTAACTTGTGACCTGTGTCTTGTGCAACTGTTTTGACTGGTTAATCAATCAGAAGTAGATTGGCAAGCAAAATTTAGATGTAATCTTGTAAAGAGGATAGTTTTGGTCCAATTTTTCTTAAAATTGGTAGGCACTAGCTATTGGTTTGACAGATGCAACAGCTAATCCTTCCTTGCAAAGAGGTGAAATCATGAAAGGTGTACTTGGTAGTGTTTTTTAAATCAGCTGAAGACCCAAACTTCTCAACTTTATAGATTTCAATTGCATATTCATTTAGAACAAGATCGGGCCGTTGAATTTCTCTCCCAACTTCAAGTAATGTGGGACTAAGAGCTTCCATTTCAAGGAATTAGTTTTTGCAGATGGAAGGAATTTATTTCTGAATTGCATTTACTGGAATTAGTTCTTGTAGTTAATTTTTTGGACTTTCAGCTTGCATATTTTGTATCAATTACTGAGGTAGACTCACCAGTTCCCTTTTCCAGATATTTTATATGACTCATGGTCCCCTGCCATGACAGTTAGTTCTATCTGTATCAGCATTCTATCGATGTTATCAAGTTCAACTGTAAAGGTATGATTTCGTT
This sequence comes from Cynanchum wilfordii, assembly GCA_025388415.1. Classification (NCBI taxonomy): domain Eukaryota; kingdom Viridiplantae; phylum Streptophyta; class Magnoliopsida; order Gentianales; family Apocynaceae; genus Cynanchum; species Cynanchum wilfordii. Next base: position 1,220,867 of record JAHSUH010000005.1, read on the forward strand.
AATTTGAGACTGAGTTTGGGTTTTGTGCTCTGTTTATTTATGAACCAAAAAGACAACTGCGTATTTTGCAAACCCATCCCTCCCCCCACCAAAAAAAAAAAAAAAAGAAAAGGAAAAGATAAAAAACTTCACTAAAAATATGCATTAGTGAAGTTACGTATCTAATTTCTTTCAATTGCGTTTCTGTGCAGCAACCTCCGGAAGATAATGATCGTTATGTAAGGAACTGTAAAAATGGAAGATCTCCAAAGGAAACTAGGTGGTGGTTTCATGATGACAAAGTGTAGACAAGCTTCTTTACCATGATTAACTGTTGAACGATATAACTTAGCAGCCTATTCCTTGTTAGGTGAATTGAGGACGACAGTAAAAGGAACATTAGACCAGGAGCAGTGCAAATAAGTAATTCCTTTATCTGGAATTGATTATCCTTTCCTGGTATTTGTAAATGAAGTGCATAATTTATCCATGTGAGATCTATTCACTCTTTGTCAAAGTGTTCAGCCACTGTTTGCTTTCCTGATTTTTCAAGATTTGAGTCAGCTTGTTTGTTAATGACAATTCTGCTTTTATTATGTCATTGTAAAGTGTATTTCATTGACACACCAGTCCAATAGATTTTGTATTATAAAAATAAAATCTGTATTTTGAAGTGGACGGAAAATCCCTAACGGAGATTATGTCAGTTCCAAAAATATTCTGAAATTTCTCGTTGGTTGAAGTCCAGTTCTAATGGTTGTCCTATTCTCATATGTTGGCCTCAGCCTCCGACTTTTGTATTGGTTGATTTGATTAAACACTTGGAAAAAACTCAACGTTTCAATTAACATTTTTAAGTTAATGTTCATCTATATATATATATAAAATTATAAAAATTATTTGAGCCACCTGCTTGCTTAGCTCTGATCTTAATCGTGTCCAAGTAACGAGAATGGGTGTCTTGGATCAATAGTCATCCTAAGGTCCTCATTTGGGATGGCATTGGTATTACCAAGACTACATATATATATATATATATATATTTATATGTATAATATTACACTATTTAGAGTTTCTCTGTCAATTCGCATGATTTTATATTATGGGCTGCTGCTGACTTCCATTCTATGTTTGAAGTCTTTACTCTCTCTCTCATAAAGAAGTCATGAACAAGAACACCATGATGATGATGGATGTCAATCACCACAGGATCAGAACAAATGGGATATGGATGCACGCAGCTGAAAAGGGAAGAGGACCTCTCGTCTTGCTTCTTCATGGCTTCCCTGAAATCTGGTATTCATGGCGCCATCAGATTAACTTCTTGGCTGACCACGGCTACCGTGTCGTTGCACCTGATTTGAGAGGATTCGGAGATACTGATTCTCCCATAAGTCCATCTTCTTACACAGCTTTTCACATAGTTGGTGATCTCATCGGTCTTCTTGATCATTTTGATGAACAGCAGGTCAGGCCCCCCTTTTCTTCTTCTTCTGTTTTTTAATCTTTTGTACTTTGTATGGTTTTCTGGTAAGGATTTTTACACTAAAAGACATTAAAATTTGTTGGAAATTAGGCTTTTGTGGTAGGTAGTGACTGGGGTGCTGTGGCTGCTTGGCACTTAACCCTGTTGAGACCAGATAGAGTCAGAGCAATGGTTGCTCTTTGTGTTCCGTTCTCACCCAGATTTCCAAACATCAAGCCTCTTGCATCCTTGAAGCAAAAGTTTGGTGATGATATTTACATTTCTCAATTTCAGGTACTCTTTTTTCAATAAAAAAAGTACTATATCATATTGTCTTGGTTGTGTTCTGATCCTAATGTTTGATGAAATGATTAGGAACCAGGAAGAGCAGAAAGATCTTTTGCAAGGTATGACTATCTCACAGTCATGAAGAAATTCTTTCTTATCACCAATTCTGATCCGCTTATATCTCCTCCTGGAATGGAAACCATTGACTACTTGAAAACACCTTCATTCTTACCCAACTGGATTACAGAAGATGATCTCCAAGTCTTTGCTGATAAGTTCCAGGAGAGTGGTTTTACTGGAGGTTTGAATTACTACCGAGCTATGGACTTGTAAGTTCGTTCAAAATCACAACAAACTAACAAACAAGAAATTATTTGTATCTAATTCTGATTCTTGGCATTGTGTTGACAGGAACTGGGAACTACTTGCACCATGGCAAGGCTCAAAAATAACAGTTCCTGCTAAACTCATTGTAGGGAATAAGGATATTGGGTTTGAATCTGGAGGTACAAGGGAATATATAGAGGGAAATATGTTCAAGAATCTTGTACCAAACAATGAAGTTGTCATACTGGACAGTCATCATTTCATCCATCGAGAGAAAGCACAAGAGGTTTCAGAAGAAATTCTGTCATTTTTCCAGAAATTCAATGTCAAGAACTAAGCAATCTTCCTGTTGCCCAAGAATGTAATTTATGCCATATGAAAGGAATAAGTTAATACATTTTACCTCAAAGATTTGGCAAGAATCAGAGTGTGATTAATACAACTACAGTGACACACCACTGTGTACCTTTTCTATCTACACCAGCTTCTCCTTTTCTTTTAAACTAGCTACAAAATTTGAGAGCTGAGAAAAATTAGCAAATCAATCTTTCCTCTTTGCCATTTTTAGTGTGTTAAGAACATTCTCGTATACTATAAATGTAATCGATGCTGCAGGAGCATTTTTCAATACATTTGCAGTAATGCCTCTGTAGAAACCACGTAGTCCTTCGTATCTGTCAAGATGTAAAGGAATAAATTGTCTGAGAACAATCAACAAAGTGATAAAGAATGACACTAAATCTGAAAGTATGCGTTTTGACTGGGAAGAAATCGTTACCTGGCTGTTTCCTTCACCACATGCCAGCTGTGTGTGTATTTTGGAGTTCCCATTATGCTTGGACGTTGCTGTAGTGAGAGAGAGAGAAACATATTAGCAACATAAGAGATAAGGCAGTTTCAAGAACTCAACTGCAGTGTCATTAGGAGCTGAAGTCTAGTTTCTAGAGAAAAGAAAAAGGAGCTTACCTGTAAGCGAGAACGAAGAACCTGAAAATGTAGAACGAAAGCATCTTTCAGAGAAAAAAAACTTCACAAATTTCAGAATCAACAGGATGGGAGAATACTGTTCCTCAAGGGTAAATATTGCACAATCAAGTACTAACAGGTACTAATGATGCTAGATTTACCTGAAACGGATACGTTGTAAGAATTGCAGCAAGTTTAGAAGCAGCGCCTAATATTGCATAATCAAATGAATCCTGTCAAGGAACAACATGAAGCTAAAACACTCTGCATGGTTCTTGGGAAAATAAATTGAAACACGCTGCAAAACCATTGGATCATGCAGAATTGGAAGACTGACCAACAAGTTGTCTTGGTCATAGCCCCGATTTCCTTCAAACTTTAAGTTGATAAAAACTTTTTTAAGTTCCTCATATGCTGTAAACTGAATAGCACCATGAGTTACCTGCTGGCAATAAAAAAAGCTACTCAGCTGGATCCATGTAAAAATGAATGCACATCTGCTTGTATTAGAGACCAACAACTATGGAATATAACATACACTTCTTATCCAGAGTTTTGAAGTATTTTCCTTTTAAACCACAACGGGAACAAAAATTAAAAGTTACATAAGGATGATAGGAAGAAAACATGTAGCGGCTCCCTGTGCAGGAGCATGTTATGGACAAACAACAGAAAATGACCAAAAAGGGAGGGAAAGAGAAGGGGACTGGAGAGAAGAGGGAGGATTGGTTGATTGAGGAATGGAGAGACATAGAAAGAGAGTATGGTCTAACCAAGAAAAGGCTAGGCATGAGTCCTTTGTAAAGTGCTGTCCAACCTTCTTCTCTCAGAATAGTCTTTAAAGCATCTGGAATCAGGAATAATGCAATGCATAATAGGTTACGATAAATGAGAAATTTAGTCTTATAAAAGATAAAATACAAAGTGACTTACAAAAACATAAATGCAAATCATATTAGTCTAAAATTGCCTAATGTGAATAAAGACGATGCTACAACTAGTTTGCACTTGGTAAAAGATATCTACATCTAGAAACTCCAAAATCAGCATCAGATAACACAGCACATCAAGAGGGGAAAAGTAAAAAACATCACAGAAAATCATAAAAGAGTTAATATGAGAGGGAAGCAGACCGTGAAACCCAGAATATGGTTGAGCTTGATGTAAAGGAGTCTGAAGCTGTAATCTTGTTTTCACAAGCCAAATAGGATTGGTACAGAGAGAAACCTGAAATAGGCACAGGTTCATCAAAGTTTGAAAGGAAAAACTATACACCAAATTGCAGCATTACGTTTTAAATATTTTTCTTAAAAAGTAGTCACCAATTATAGCTTGTCAAGTATAAGATTTTTCTTGTGCTATTCAAAGAGAAGAATTTTGTTAAATTCAAAAAAGACATTTCATTTTCATCAAGAAGTTAAAAGCTGCATCTTCCACCCACCAATCCTCAAAGTTTAAAAAAAAAAAAAAAAAATCTCATTTTTCTTCTAGCCTGTTGGCACTAGCTTATCAGATTCCCACAATCTCACTACATCACAATGTTTAGGAACTTACAATCTACGCCAACAAATAGAAGTTGATGATAAACTAAACAGATTGTCTCCTTTCTCTGTCCAAGCACAGTAACTAATGAGCAATCAGATGAAGTGGCATCCTATTGAAGAGTAATAGAACCACATACTCACCAAGGCTCCTGCTTCACCAGCTGAAGCAAGATGCAAGCCAGGGCTCAGTTCTTTCCTACTCTCCAGGTATCTCTGCTTGGCTTTGCTGTAGCTGAACAAATAGATCAACTGTATGAGTCAAGAAAATATGCATTCAATTTCTAAATATAAAGTAATTTTAAAAGTGAATATATCTGAATTTTAATCTGGGGAAGTCACAGTTTACAAACTTCAATTAGGATCCAAATGTTTCTGGACTTTGGTGGTGCATACTTCAATTTCAACATATTTGGGTCACAAATCCAGAAGTGTCAATTAGGGCCTATGAAAGTCCAAAAAGCCATTTATTTAGTTTATGTGTTTTTCCAATGTTCGATACAAGATCGACAAACTCAAAGCAAGAAAACTTGAGGGCCAAATGACATGGGTTCAAACTTAGATCTTAACTTCAGAAAAGCGTAGGAAAAAAATGGATTTTGGTGCAATCTTTTAAGGATGACAATTCCATATGGAGAGTATATAGCAACTAAAAGAAAATGAGAATGGTGAGTGTAAAAAATTCTAGAAAGTATACTGATACGATAATATATCAGTTAGATACTTCAGAAGTTAACTCACAAGAAGAAGTATAAGCCCCACGAAACAGTTGACCCAAGAACTGCAGGGTAAAATCCTCCATAAAGCCCCCTAAGACCCTGGAAAAAAAATTACTCTAGTTACTACAAACAATATATATCTACAAAGAGAGATTATTTTCACAGAATTAGATAATGAAAGGAGTACTCTCATGTTAAAAAAAAGAAAGATACATATTCATCCGTGCAAATTACGAGAGAGTAAAATGAAAAAGGAAAGGCAACAACAATTAAGTCAGAACACATCAGCGCATTAATCACCAATCAAGAACATATAACCCAATTCTTTTACTGACCATCAAACTCTCTATATTTTCATTTCATGCATAAAGAATGCATATATATTCACATAGTTGTTAATCATAACACATGACAGAAGAAGAAAATCCAATTTTTAAGTACTGAAATGCATTATAGGAAAAAATACCTGGAATTTAAAAGTTTGGTTTCACCAAAATGAGAACTTTGGAAAATTTCGAGAAAGTATTGAAACGATTCCAATCAAGACTACAAATGAAATGGTAAAAAAAGCAAAATTCAAATAAAAGATTACAAACCTCGGTCCGAGCAATAGTGAAAAGAGCTTGATGAGTGTTCTTGTAACTGGGAACAACGGAGGATCGCCCATCGCTCACTATTAAAAATATTTTTGGGACAAAATGTTGAAGATTAGCATCGAATCAATGTAAGCCCAAATATCATAATACAACATAGAAAGAGAAGACAAATCAAAGAGTATACCTTGGAATCTAGTACGGACGACGTCAAGAGGATGAGAGAAAGCTGTAGTAGCTAAGCCGGCAATAGCTCCGGCAGTGGCGTTCTCCCATTGCCAGTCCACCACAGAGGACATCTCTCCTCCGCTTGAAACTGCCTCTTAATCGTCGTCCAATTGCTATTTTCATATGATTTTACATGAATTACAAAAATATGATAAGACGCCCAAATATTTAGCTCAAGAAAAAGGTGGCCACAATACAAAACAGGAGCCTATAATCCCGCCAACCAATTACCAATAACTGAAATGCAAACCGTGAAATTCAGAGTTGATTCCAACTGTAACTGATCGCAGGGATTCACGGGAGTGGGCGTCTCTGCGTTTTCATCTCGAGGATTGTAGAAAGGCGAGTGATTTTATATGTTTCCTTGAGGATGGGATTTAGGAGCTAAAGACTCTGCCTTTCTTCTTTTCCAATTTTGGCATAGTCAAGTTTCTAATTATGAACAGTAAAGATTTGCAAATTTTGGTTGACCCAGTGTTCTACAGAAGGATTAAAGTAATGGAAGGGGTGGAATGAAATCTAACAATTTCCAAACCTTGTACATTATTTATGGGGCAAATTGGTATAAATAGTCCCCAAATTATGAATGTTTGGTGATATTGGTCCCTAAATTATATTTTTGGTGGGATTGGTCCCCAAATTATAAAAAAATTGTGACATTGGTCATTCTGTTAAAAATTTCGTTAAATCACCGTTAAGTTTTAATAAAAAAAAAAAAACTTCATGGGCATTTATGTCATTACACCATTTAAATATAAGACAAATTAGTATAAATAGTCCCCAAACTATAAACTTTTGGTGACATTGGTCTCCAAATTATTTTTTTGGTGAGATTGGTCCCCAAACTATGAAAAAATTGTGATATTGGTCATTCCATTAAAAATTATATTAAATCACAAGTTTTTTTTTTATACATTAAAAATTATTTTTTTATATGATAACAATTTCAACATTTTACAGTAAAAAAAATTCTTATTCAAAGAAAAAATCTTGAAGAATGTCAATAAATTAAAGTTTACAAACTCTACTCTTATTTAATTTTTTTTTTAAACTTAACTTGTGATTTAACGTATCAAAAAAAAAAACTTGTGATTTAATATAATTTTTAATGGAATGACCAATATCACAATTTTTTCATAGTTTGGGGACCAATCCCACCAAAAAAATAATTTGAGGACCAATGTCACCAAAAGTTTATAGTTTGGGGACTATTTATACCAATTTGTCTTATATTTAAATGGTGTAATGACATAAATGCCCATAAAGTTTTTTTTTTTTTTTTTTTTTTAATTTTAACGGAATTTTAAGGGAAGGACCAATGTCACAATTTTTTTATAGTTTGGGGACGAATCCCACCAAAAATATAATTTGGGGACCAATGTCACCAAACCTTCATAGTTTGGGGACTATTTATACCAATTTGCCTTATTTATGGTTTTTAGAGTAAAGATGCAATTTTTAGTACCAAAGAGAGTATTTTTAGCTAAATCAAAGCTAATCTCATAGTAATATTTATTTTTTCTTTCAAAATCAAATATCTTTTTGACTAATTCAAATTCAAATTCAATCCAAATTATTCTGCAAAATCTAAACTTTACTCAGGAACCTGTACAATATAAAAAGGCTATAAATATCTTCCAGGTTTCGGACAACATCCATCCACAGTCTCGATAGATAAAAATGATATGAATATCAAGAGTTTACCTCATTTATTTCAAACAAATATATGCCATACAAGAAAAGATACTCAAGAATGAATCAGACCTAAATACAACTTTGCTGGCCTTTTACTAAATTAACCCATCCTCAATGAGGTAAAGTAGAAGGCATATATAATTGTCTTACATTTTTTGTAAAAAAGAACCTAAATATGAGGAGAATGAACTGGTTCAAGTACATAGGTGCAGCAAGTGTGACTACAAAACGATTGTGCTTCTAAGTTTTTGGTTGATGGAAAATCAGTTTCAACAAAATTACTTTCAAATAATCACTGTTGCAGGCCATAAAAATTACTGGCTCCAACTGACATTTCTCCCACCACTGATTCTGATCACAAAGGAAACCTTTCTGAAGGTTGTATTCTTACCATGGAACATGAGAAGTTCTGCATAAAACAATTGGAAGGAATATTAGCATTAAAAGTTCATTGGTTTTGCATTTGAGGTTTAGGAAGGAATTTATAGCATAATAGATACAAACAGAAACCATTCAAATAATACCATAAAAGAAGTTAAATCAATGGAAGATTTTGAGGAAACATCAACTCAAAAATATATTAAAACAGAATGCAAGATGGATCATTAAAAGAACCCACAGGAATATGAGAAAGAATGAATCCTCTATCAGCCACAGACACAAAATCTAAAGACAGCTCTAGTACAATGATAATTCAAAAACCACTTAGTATGGTAGAAGAAAAACATCTAAAAAGTATGCATATATATATATATATATATATAAACACTAAATAATGACTTACCTAAACAAAATATCCGACCTGCTATATTAGTTTAAGAACTCAAAAGAATGCAGACAATCAATTCTTCTTTCTAATTCTTCCACTGGCACAAGGAAGCAGAACAATTACTTCATATCAGAGTAGCTCTACAACAAACGGAGATTGATTGAAAACTATTCTAAAGAATGATAGATAATATTGATATGATATCAAGTAATATTGCTGAACTTATATTCAACGCCAGCGTCAACCTATAAATAGAAAGAATCTATAGAAGCAGAGGTTACGTCACTAGTCTCAGATATCAAATAAGCTCTATGGAAGATAGAGGAAAATTCATTACTACTCAAGAAAACATGTAGTAGTACCAATCATATATAGATCTTCATCTACCACTGGAAATGGACACAACATGCAGAACCTCAACTTTAAAGCATCACTGAGAACATCAGACAAACATAAACTCAATCCAAGGACAATCCTCCACAAACTATGATCCAACATTCATAGAAAAGCACAAAAGCAAAAGGCTTTTACAGAAAATTCTGATGGTAAAATGGTGAAATCATTCCAAATCATACATAACTCTACATAAACTCCACAGTCACGGAAAAACTCAAAGCAGAAACTGAAATTCTTGATCCAGTAGCAGTACACTTCATAGAAATTATAAAAAGCAATATTTGTTAACACCATCCAAAAGGTTGAAATCTACCTCATCACTCCATGGTGACTTTTGCTCCAATCTCCTTCATCTTCTCAATAATTTTCTCCGCTTCTTCCTTAGCTACCCCTTTCTTCAACAATGTTGGCGCTTTCTCCACCAACTCCTTAGCTTCTTTCAAACCCAAAGCCGTAAACGTCCTCACTTCCTTAATAATCTTGATCTTAGCCCCAGCATCAAACCCACCCTCCAGCTTTAAGTCAAAAGCTGTCTTCTCGGCCTTCTCCTCTGCCTTACCCGCCGCACCTCCTTTCCCTTTCATTCCCACCCCAGCACCAAACCCCATTCCCGGCATCATTACCGCCATTACAGGCATCTCCTCAATCTTCAACCTCTTCCTCAACTCCTCCGTCAAGTCCGAAACTTCAAGCAACGTCAACTCGCAAAGCTCATCGACAATGCCGGACACGTCCTCCGATGATGATAGCGGCTTTACATTTTCAGTCGATGTGGAGAAATTTAAAGATCTGGGACTGCAAATTGTGGCTTTTGGGATGAGGGATTCATTTTTTCTCTGCTGGTTTACGGACCAGAGTGAGTGGTTGTGAAATCTGCTGTTCTGAGTTTTGAAGGTAGATTTCCATCCACTTAAAATCGACTGAGAAATTAGTCGGGTGTAACAGCGCCTCATGATTAAGAATAGTTGTCAAAGAATTGAGTCCCAAAACGAGATTACAGAACCATGGCGCAAGAAAATTGTCGAAATTTACACAGAGAGCTCCCAGTACTCCTCAATGGACTTCCTTTGGACCTAAACCCTGAGCTGAGAAACTTTTAGTTGGGTTTAAGGTATTATAAAACGGGCCATACTTGGACTCAGGTTTTTTGTTTCGGATTCCCGCATGTATTGCTAAGAGAACGCATTTATGGCCTCTTTTAATTTTTTTTTTTTTTTTTTTGAGAAAACCTCTTTTAAATTAATCTTCCCCTTTTATTATTATTTTTTTTATTAAAAAAAAATTAGGTACCTTTATATATATATATATATATATATCAAAGTATGCAAATTTATATATCAAATTGATCAAAGTTCTTTTTTTTTTTTTTTTTTTGATCAAAGTTCATTAATCATAGAATACAACGTTAAACAATTGAATTTTTCCATTTAACAAAAACCAAGACAGGAATAGAAAGGAATCAAAGATAAAGGAATATATAAATAGATGGTTATCTCTCCTTGCTGCATATGTTTTCAAGAATTGATTTTCCTGCAGTTCTTCCTAATCTCTCCCCTGGAACCTGTCAAAGGTGTAATATTTCCCATCTTAACCATGGATTTGGCAAACTGCTCAAAGAAAAGTTCATTGCTTCCAGCATATTTCTTGACGAGCTCCAAGGATTCTGCATTCTTGGTCACCAGAACTTGATCAGAATTTAATAGGCCCTTTGAAGCCAACAAGTTCTTGAAATAGCTGTTGTCAAATCTTGTTGGGGAGACAAAGTCCAAGAAAAACAGGTTCTGGTCTCCACCTGATCTCGGGCACCTGGTCCGTAATTGTGCTGCATATGTTTGATCCAAGCTGAAGTCAGCTAGTCCATTTCCTGTTTGGTTGTACAGCCTCTGTCTGAAGCTGGTGCATCTTGAATTCCCAATTGTGTGACTTCCTGCAGGTGAAATACACATCATTATTATCATCAAGAGAAACTTATTGACCATATATATATATATATATATATGCACGGAATTGAGTACCAGATAAGGCTACAAGATCAACAATGTCCAGCCCTTTAAGCTTGAACTTAGTAAGGATGGTTTGGAATGTGTTGTTTGGAGCAGGAATGTTGTTATTGGAGCCACTCAAACTAGCACCTTTAGAGTCTCTTCTTCCTAATGGAACCTCCCAGCTAGGTCCACCAGCCTGCATAAAGAAGACATTAATGAAACTTCCCAAGATTTCATTTTTATTGTTATTTACAAACAATTGATAAGCCCCAAAATAGTACTTACAAGAACAGTGGAGTCTCTTGCAGAAAGAGCCAAGATATCAGCACAAGAGACAGTGTGAGGACATTCTTTCTCCAATGCAGATTTGACTTCATCAATTACTTCAAATCCACGAGCTGAATTCCTGTTTGGATTTGATCTTTTCTCGCTGATTATGTTCCCTGTGCTGTCTAGGAGTATCGATGCATCACATCCCTACACAAATAAATTACAATCCATTGGCAAAATTGGTGAATTAACTGTAATTTTGCTACTTTAGTTATTGTATTAAAAAATATTGGGCTAATTCAATGCACTAACCAACCTTGACAAAGCAGTCATGGAAATGGAGCCTGAGCAATGAAGCAGCCATGCGAGCTTCTCTAGCAACAGCTTTTGCAACTATGGACTTAACAATTTCACCTGCTTTCGGACATGATCGATCATAGAACTGAGGGTATAGGTAGCCACCACCACTGTTTCTAGCACACAAGCAAACTGGTGCAAAAGCAAGCAGAGCTGCAAGCAAGAAAATGCTCAAGGACTTGGTCATCTTTCTCAACTTTTTCTTGTCACACTTGGTTACTGGTACTTTCTAGAGAGTTTGTTATGACCAAAGTTGAGATGAACAATGGTATTTATAGACAAGATTTTGCAGAGAGAGAGAAAGAACTGTAAATAGACTAGAGAAACTGTGGAGTTGGTAGACTTTTTGGTTAAGGAATTTTCTATACAACATAGTATCTAAGTTAATTAATTGATTAATAAAGAAATCCCACATTAAATGACAGATAAAATGGAATCGAACAAAATATATATTAACAATTCCATCAAAATCCATAAGCAAATTATTTGAAGAATGAATGTCACGGTTGGTTTAAGATTAGCACTAAAGAAGGAATATATATTTTATATATATATATATATATATATATATATATATGTATAATTAAAACTCCATGCGCCATTTGATTCAGTCAATCAACTACAGTGCTTTGTTTTGCTTTGGTTTGAAGATATGTAAATTTGAGTAGATGACAAACATGCATGAAAAAAAAAAAAGAAAAAAAAAAGGCAGTGGGGTTAGAAGCACCTGCTTTGTTGACAAACATGACTCGCTCTGCTGTCTATCATAACCAGTAATATCATCATTTGGATTATAATACTCTAATCTTGTATCTGAAATTTGTAATTTTTCAGTACAGTGAAAATGATTATCAACCAATGGTGAGTGATACATAATTGCGTCATGAACGTGGTAGAAGAAGATTAAATTTTTAGGAAATATGCATTAACCCATTTCTTGTTTGGATTAGTTACTCAAAACCCATTTCATATCTTTGTGTCTTGTCTAATCTTTTTGACTTTTCATAGCATTTCCCACAGTACCATAGAATACTATACTTGGTTTGTCTGTTTTCCAGTACCAATGGAGCAGAAAAGAAAGCTGACCTAAAATGGATATTCGAATATTAGATTAATTTGATTGGTTGAATAACTACAAACATGACCACGGGTTAGGAGAACTGCTCCCCTAGAATTTTTGTCAGAGATGAGGAAGAACAACTGTACATTTTAGACGTGGTGATTCGTTCAAACCTTATATGAATTAAAAAAAAAAGGGTTGAATCGTTCTTATCCTGCCTCAGAACTTCGTATAATAATTCTTTCTGGGGATTACGTTTTAGAGAAAGTAGAAAGTTTCAAGAAATACTTGTTTTGGGACCATTGATCGTATAAATTCTTCTTTCTCCAAAGAGTCTAATTCTTACTCGAAACAAGACCTTATCTAGTTCTTGCTTACAATGAATAGAAGCTCAAAGTCACTTACTACTTGTGCCAAACCAATGACTTGATTTTACAACACTTAAAGTTACAATGGAAGAATGGATAACAATCCCTGTATGCATCTATGGAAGGCTAGAAAACCAAAGCTCTAGTAAATTCTGGTTAGAGAAGAAAAATATAAGAATCAAACAGCAACATGAGTGGTGATTCTTGGTGGAATCTAGATTTCAGTAACCCAAAAATGATCCTATCCTGATGGTGATTTCTGGTGCAATGTGTTCAAATAGATCCATATCTACTACTTTCACCGGTTCTCCTTGTTGTTCCTTGGCTAGAACCAGGATTCTGTTCCCATGAAGCTTGATTCACAAAGTGACTGTTCACATCTCTCGGTCGTGTATAACTATGCCCTCCTCCACTAACCTGCAATTTCAAGGAACAAGCAAATTGCTGGATATTTAGTCAAGAGAATGAAATGAACTACTAACATTAGCAAAAAAAGCAGAAGTTTATCCTATGGTCACTTCGAAACTGGAAGATATAGCAGATTTCTTGTGTTCACGATGACATCTCACCCTTACCCTTTTCCTCCTCCGTTTTAGTCTACTAAAATAACAGTCCAAGAAAGAAACCTACTGATTCATTGTCAAGGATAGCGATGGTAAAGATTCTGGATGTAACTAGGGTGGTTTGCAAAAATGAGGTGAACTACCATCTAATCAGCCTAGGTTCTGTAATCAACTCCATATCAGTCAAGCTGAAACCTATTGTAACGATAAGTTTAGTACTCTATACTTACAGTATCCAAACATGCAGATAAAATTGTAATTCCAGGCAATGCATCAAGCCCGCGCTACAAATTGCACAAAATTAATCAGTGTAAGGATAGAAAAAATATTAAATCTTCTGAAAGATCAATAATATAAGAAAATCTACAGAGCCACCAGTAAGCATAAGCGACCTACTTGGTTCTCAAATCGTGTCTTGTAAATAAACCATCCACTGCAGAATAGAGTTGAGGCAATAATAAATCTGCTCCACAGAAAAAGTACATAAATCAATACGAAAATACAATGAAATAGATGTACAGAATGTCAATTTATCCCAATATTCTAAAATGAGTTGATAAGAAATTGAAAGGAGACTTATGTACATGCAAGAAAATATGCCAAATACTGCCCATCCTCTGGTAGCATCTCCACCTGAGCCTTGCCTATAGTCTGCAAAATTTAATGGAATTTAACTAGTTTAATTGCAAAGCATCAGTCACTGACAATATGGTACTGGGTTACTTTCTTTATCACATTGACAGATCAAGCTTGTGAGTTTGAAGTAAGTAAAAACTGTAATCCCTACAAATTTATACACTTAAAACACCTGTGGATTCGATAGCAGAAGTTTATATCAAAACCACTAGATAGAAGACAAAGAAATTAAATGGAGATTTAAATTACTAAGACGAATTATATGCGTAGAAGGACATAAACACCAAGGGGTAGACAGAGGATGAATTTGATACCCACTAGTCAAGAGTACAAAAAAAAAAAAAAAAATGAGCATTGGAAACAATTTTTTCTTTTAAATCACATCTAATATGGGAAGATGGATAGGTTTATGTAGCACTTATAGGTCCACAAAATGGCCTCATAGATGGAATGGAGATTAAGGTTTGCCAGTGTAGATTCCTAAACCAATACAAACATTCAACCTTTTGAGATAATTTTATCCACATGCCTCTACTGCATACATGTAGACACAACTATTTAGAGTATGTACTGCCTTATTCATTGAATTTTCAAACTTATAAATGCATTGGCTAGAGCCAAATAACCCAGAAAATAGTCAAATAAACGTACTGCAAGTCTTTGCAAGTGTAAACTCAATAGGCGCATAATTTTCTATTGGGACAGTCACTTGAACTTCATATGGCATATGCTGAGCTTTCTCACCTGAAGAACAAGGATTAAGAATTAGAGAATAGTAAAAATCAGAAGAAAATATATCCATGCATGAATTGTAAAAGAAGCAAAAGAAGCTACTGTACAAGTCCAATCAATAATTAACGATGTCGGTGATAATGTTGTTGGAGCAGCAGCAGCAGTTGCAGCTGAACCAGATAATCTAATTTTCAAACCTTTCTCTGGGAAAACCTGGAAGGCTCAAATTTAAAAACAAAATAGAAAAAGCATCCAATCATACAACTTGAACAGTGTTGGAAGACATCCATGTAAGAGTTTTAAAATTTAATTACCTTAATTATTGGTTTTTGGACTAAACTGGATAGCGAACCAAGGGCAGTCATGTAAAGTGCTACATGGGTTTGTTCTGTACGGAAACTGAGATGGCAGCATGTGATATTAAAAATAAGCAATGTGATGAAACATATGTAATAACATGAGGATTAATATTAAGGCAGGAAGTGAAGGCACTGTAAAGGTAAAAGGGCAACTACTTTGATTGAGCTCAAGTTTAAAGTCAAGCTAAATTATTTACACTTTCAACAAAGTTACCAGAGTAGCAGGCAATTGAAATGGCCAGTCCTACCAGCCAAGATATGTATATTGTTATAAAGAAATTCACCAAGTGCATGAATCAACTTCTCTGGGCAGAAATATTCTCCTATTTTCTTGTCAAAGTTCTACAGTTCAGTGATATTGTTTCTGCCCTCTACCATCTGAAATGTAAACTTTGACAGCAGAACCGATTTAACCAAAACTCCCATCTATAAGTCATAGTTTGAGCATCATATTACTCAACTGCACTCTGTTACTCTACTCATTTAAGACCACCTATCTCGTTCTGAATATGGCATGATTGGCTAGCACTGGGAGTTAGCAACTATATTGCCACACACAAATATGTTTTCTAGATGTAACCTTTTGCTTCAAACAAAATGTATGGAGGAATTAAATTTGCAGAACCCGAATGGTTTGTCTATATAAATGAGAAATGAATGCAGCAATAGGAAAAGAAATATAAATAATGGGTTTTCTGTCACCCTCACCACCCACAAAGAAAAAAAAGGCAAAAAAAAGAAAAGAAAAAGAGTAAAGGTACCTGAATTCATTATAAGCCTTCTCAAAGCCTAACTGAGTCATACCATTATAAACCTAATAATTTATATGAGAACTCTCATTAGATATCAAAATGCTCATAATGCAAAAATTTCGAAGACAATTCAGAATATTACAGGGCTTTATTACAATTTCCCATGATCGAGGATGAAAACCAACAGTGAAACCTTCAAATACTCGCTCTCCAGGTTTTTCACATGGAATAGCCAATTCAACAAAAGCTCTGCTTCAAGGAAAAAAGAAAGCCTGAAACAGTTATTTCCACAGAAACACCAATTACAAAAGGTTATCCACTTTAAATTGTCAGCAAAGTATGTAGGTATTTAGAGGCTCAAGCAACTTGTAACCCTTACTTATTATGTACTTCTATATCTGATTTCTCCTTTTGTTACTTTGTTTAACTTTCTCCCAAACATCATTACACTGAATAATGGCTTAAATCCACTTGCAGAAGATGTTTACACTTAAAGCTTCAATTCTAGGAGGAAAAAGCCTCCAGGTAGTATTATGTATGGAACTATTCACCAAAAAAAAAAAAAAGTATGGAACTATTTCCTGCCTACATTTTTTATCACTTCTCTCTATCCTTTCCTTTTGATGGTTTTTCCCCCCCCTTCTCTATCAGGAGGAATAAGAGAGTGATTCAAAGTAGTAAGTACCTACCCTTTAGACAAGTCACAGCCTTCCAATGTACAAAAATATATGTTGCTCAGTTTTCCATATATGTGGAAATAATTTACTCATCTCACCATTAAATTATTTCTTTCTCTCCCTATAAAGTCAAGATTTTAAATGATAAAAAGAATATTGCTATACAATTATCGTGAAATGAATCATGCCCCTAGAAAAGGAAAAACATAAAAAGAAGAAACAAAAAATTAAATTGTTTACGGGATAAATTAGTTCAAATTAAATGGCCAGAGGTTTAAGAGAAGACCTGCAAGTAGAATCATATGTCACGCTGCATATGCATCCAAGCCCATCTGAAATAAAGTTTAAAAATGTTAAACTTAAAAATTTAATGTGATCATTCACATGAAATATCTTTGTTCAGAAAATTTTACGATAAATACGGGCTTTAAAATACACTTCAGGATCTCAATCTAGTGAATTGTTCAGGATGACTTTTAGTAGATTTTTTTTTTGAATTACATATCAGGAATCCACCAATTGAGTCATCAGAAAGATTACAGTACCTTTACATTGTCTATTTTTACAATTTCCACAGATGATGTTCACCTGAAATTAGAAGAAACATATGGTTAACAACCTTTGCTGCATGTCATCACGAGCCCCTAATATGGTAGTACTACAGAGAAAACGAACGTGACTTCATAGGAAAACATGTAAGAAAACAGACCTAAATAATTGAACTCACCTGAGCAGTGCGCCCCATTTTATCAAAACTTTTCTCACAATGCAACAGATCACCATTGAAATATTCCTGAATTTTGAGAAGTATAAAAATCAAGTCTAGATTTGGCTAGACACATGACATATGTGAAAGTAGAAACTTTTGCTCAAATATTTAGTAAGATCTAACTACAAATCATAGTTGTTTTTTTTTTTAAAAATATCTTAACTTTTATTAAGAAGATTAAGAGTCTAATCTAGTGTTTTATGGCAAGTCGTCATAGAAAATGATACAAATGTGTTCACAAATATGGAAAGAAAACTTCAAATGTGGAGATGGTTGAGAAACAGGGGTTTTCCACCTAATCCAGGTCAGCATAACATGATAAAGGAGCACCTTCACTCTTTGCACCTAATAGGACTTAAAACAAAAATTTAGTACGACAACCAGAAGAAACATAAAATTATGTTTACACATACACTTAATTCAGAAATATATTCATCATACATGCACACAAGAGAACACACGTTTTCTTTTTTAGCTTACATAGTAACAGAATCAAATGCCCATCAAAGACTTCCAAATTCATTTACAAAATCCCAAGGACAAAGTTTAAGGCTTCTGGATATCCAAACACCTCTAGATGCTAACATCCAGGGCCATAATTGGACCTTTTTCTTCTGTAAGAAAAATTGAAGCATGTCATTTTATTCAGCACACAAACCAATGTGTGAGATGGATAAAAAAATAATTCTGGGCAATAATATATGCTTTCCTTCCAAGTCAACCAGAAGTAAGCAATAGACATAAAATTGAGATTTCCATCTTATCCTACACAGAAATCTTGGAGCAACATTGGCTATTCATGCATGTAGTCCTGATATAACAAGGATATAGACTCTTGAAACATTCATGAGAAATTTATTATGCAACGAAACAAAGACACAATGGCATACTACCTAATTGCAGTAATAAAGAAGAACTCATAGGTAACCAAGTTTACCTGAACAAATTTAATATCTCCAGAACCAGCAACAAAATAGTTGAATTTATCAAATCTTCCAAAATCTACATATCCCTACAAGTTTATAGTCCCAAATACAAGGAATAAGAATGATGATAAAATGTAATATAAAGTATTTTTCTACGCCCATTTCAGAAACTCAGAGGAGTTAGTTTGAAACAAAGTGGAAATAATGTCACTTATGAAGCAGTATTCCTCTTGGCCTTCTCCCCCACCTTCCCCACCCTCGTCCCTGAACTCTTTTTCCTTAAAAACAAACACGGAACAAACCTATAGGGAAAAAAAAAACCCAATAACAACAACCGCCACAATAACAAAATGCATTACCTGTTCTGATCTAGTCTGAACATCTTTACAAAATCTTACAACCAAATCATTATCCTGTGAATATGGAACCATGTCATATACATATCTAGAAAAACAATCTACCATCAGCTAAACATTCTCCAAAATTGCAACTTCAGTGCAATCACTTCCACCTTACCTGCCCATCATACTGAAAAGGCTGTCCAATCCAGCTACTCTAGAAAATGTTAAGAGAAAACAATTTCCCAAGTTCGCATTCATGAAATTAAGATTAAATCATCGACGGAAAATAAATTCCGACGACAAAAGTTAGCAAGGAAAATGGTAAAACCAATTCTTGCAAAGAGAAAATTAGGATACAAAATCATAAATGCGACTGGAGTTGTCTAGTGCATAGCAATTGGTACTTGGCACAACAACTGAAGTAGTTCCGATCGCTTGATATATAACTACTGAAGAGGAAAATTAAATAGAAAATCTTATATTAGCTGAAAAAAAAAAAAAAAAAACTAAAAAAATGGTATCTCCCGTCAAATAAAGAACTGTTCTTGAAAACTATTACAAAGAAATGATCTTCAAATACCTGAAATGAAACCAATTAACAAGCAAGACATATTTTTCTGCTTCAGTGCTTTCCCAATTCCCAGCTTACTCGCAGGCATACTTCCACCGGTGATGAAAATCCAAAAACCCGCCGGACACGGCCGTTCGTAACTTCTACTACCAAATACGAAAAGACTTTACTACCCTTATTAAATTAAAAAAAAAAAAAGAAATAGGAAAAAGAAGTAGAAAGATTGGGACCACCGATTTTCTTTTCTTATTTATTTCACCTTGCACTAAAAAAGGGGAAAAAAATGAAGTCTTTTTGTGTTCCTATTGGTTTTAGCTCAATTGGTAAAGTTAAAGATTCAATCAAGAACGTATAATTTGAAGTTTATCACTGATTCTTGAAACTGAGCGAAACCTTAACAGTAAATCAAAGGAAAAAAATCGGAACTTTTTTTTTCCGTGATAACCGCCGCTTCCTCTATTACTGTGCCCAAAGACCGATTAGAACCCCAAAATCAGGGATCCATTTTCTTCTTCCAAAGCGACAGATGTTTTCCATTAACGATTCTATAGAGAAAACCCGAATCGTAGAATGCATCGAAACGTGAGATGGATCCGCCATTTCAATTCCTTAAACCCTAAAAGCATTGGTAGTTGCAGCATTATTGGTGGTGGAGATGGCGAAGCATGCATCATCCTCACCTGGTTTGGCTATGGTTTTGGTGCGAAAACGTTGGTTGATGGTGTTGTTGCTATTGGTGATGGTTTCTGTTGCTTTTCTGATTAGAACTGCCATGGTTTCTACTTCTTGTGATTGTCATGGGGAAAGGGTTTCTGAGAAGCAGTTCACTTCTGCTTCGTCGCCCCCGCGAGCTCCTGTTTTGGCTGCTCCCGCTCCCAGTCCTCTTATTTTCATGAAGTCTAAGCTTGTGCTTCTTGTCTCTCACGAGTTATCTCTATCTGGTAGCTAGATAGCTCCCTTTTCTGTTACTATTTTGATTAATTTCCCCCCCCCCCCCCCTTCCTTTTGCTTTTCTTTAAAGTTCAATGTTATTGCAAAAAGTAGTGGAGAAATTGTTGATTACTGGGGGGTGAGCAGTGTATTAGTAATTTTATTGGCTCTAATGCAAGCGTGAGATGTTTGTTTTCCCATGCATTTTCCTGGTTCATTTGAACTTTGGAATGATTGAACAGAGATATGTACCACAAAAATTTGCTTTGGATGTCTTAGAATGTGCTACCTTTATTTGTTATATTGATTGAGGAATGGTAAAGATTGGTATCAGAAGGTTCCTTCTTAAGCTCTTTTACCAACTATCTGACCTGCTTGAAGCTTGGTCCCATAATGCCCTTTTACTAGCTTTAATTGGTTTTACCTTGAAATTCTTTTATGATAAACTATTGAATTTACTTTTACATGCGTATGTTTATTATTTTCTCAGTTTCACTTGCCCTTTCCGTAATGAACGTACTTAAATTCCCTTGTAGGTGGACCACTGTTATTGATGGAATTGGCTTTTCTATTGAGAGGGGTTGGTGCTGAAGTTCTTTGGATCACAAACCAGAGGCCATCAGGAACAGACAATGTGATATACAGTTTAGAGCACAAAATGTTAGATAGAGGAGTGCAGGTTGTAAAGCTTAATTTGATATATTACTTTTAAAGTCTTTTTATGGTAAACTCCATTCTGTAATTTTTCTTTTAAAACTTAGGCCTCCAGATTTAATACACTCTTGGCAACCCCCTTTGTTGTAACTAGCTACAGATGGTGTCATAGTTTTCCAGAATTGTCTATAACAATTATGAGACTTTAGGCCAATGGTTTTGGTTTGACAATAAAATTCAACAAGTTTTGTTATGTTGCTATATATTTTTTCTATACTCTGTCAAACATATAATGGATCAGTTAAGGTCTCACATGGATTAAGTTCTTCCAAATGTAATTATCCCCCCTTTCTTCTACTTTTCAGGTGATATCAGCAAAGGGTCAAGAAGCTGTTAGTTCAGCGTTAAAAGCTGACTTGATCATCTTGAACACTGCTGTTGCTGGAAAGTGGTTGGATGCTGTTCTCAAGGACAATGTCCCTCGTGTTCTTCCAAAAATTTTGTGGTGGATTCATGAAATGCGGGGTCATTATTTCAATTTGGACTATATAAAGCACCTCCCATTTGTTGCTGGTGCAATGATTGATTCACACGTCACAGCTGACTATTGGAAAAATAGGACGCAAGAGCGACTAAGGTACAAATGAAACTTATTATACTTATTATGATTTTAACATTAGCATGCAACAAGATCCTAGGAATTTTTATCCTTGCATATAGAATGTTCTTACATGTTTGGTATTTTTATATGATTGAGATTGATTTTGAGCATTTAAATTACCAGGTACATGAACTTTACTCAATATAACATAATTTTTCCCCAAGGAGTTAAGAATTTTTCTGTTCTGAAAAACTCTAATGGAAATTTAAAGATGCAATAGGTTGTGTGTAAATTATACATGTAACTAGTCTCATATCTTGCTAGTAGAACATAATTCTTCTAGTAGATTTTCTTTCCCTATTTTGATTATACAGAATTTGATGCCATTCAAAATGATGAGAAGGCAATATCTTTGTGTATTTTCAAAAGACAATAACCACATTGTGCCTTGTTTTGGCTGTATGATTTTAGCTCTATTTATTGGGTTACTATAGATTTGACTATGTTTCTATGCTATAAGCATTAGTGGGGAAGATTGAAATGAAAACATAGCTTTTGTCGTGAATGGCAATGTAGGAAACAATCAAATATAGGAGTATTACCACTCAATTGCAAAGAAGAGGAGGGGTGCCCTTTTGACTACTATTGTCCATTGTAGATTGTGTTGATAAACCTATTGGCATTAGTTTGTGAAGATCAATGAATCGAATTTCCTGCACTATGTATGATTTGTCATCATAATAATTCCTTGGTTTTTTCATGGGTAAAATTGGGCAAGAAGAGACTTAATGTTCTGGTTAGCTTATTAACATTATTCTCTCTCTTGTAGGATCAAAATGCCGAAAACCTATGTTGTTCACCTTGGCAATAGCAAGGAACTTATGGAAGTTGCTGAGGATAGTGTGGCAAAAAGGGTTTTGCGTGAGCATGTTCGTGAATCTCTTGGGGTTCAAAATGATGATATTCTCTTCGCCATAGTAAACAGTATGTACTCTATATGATGTGGATGATTTTTTTTCCCCTTCTACTATGCTGCAATTCTTTATGGTGATGGCTTCTTTTTACTGGTGGACTCCATAATACTTTCAATTCCAAAATGTAGAAAAGTTGTTAGGCTATATAATCCTTAAATAGATTTTTCATTTATATTTTTGCCTTCACTAGTTTGATGGATTGAAGGTAATAATTTGTAGGTGTCTCTCGTGGAAAGGGACAGGATTTATTTTTACAGTCATTTTATGAGAGCCTGCAAATCATTGAGCAACAGAAGTTACAAGTTCCACCTATACATGCAGCAATTGTAGGGAGTGATGTTACTGCTCAGACCAAATTTGAATCTGAAATAAGGGCATTTGTTAGAACAAAAAAAATTGAGAGACATGTTCATTTTGTGAATAAAACTCTGGCAGTAGCACCTTACCTAGCTGCAATTGATGTCCTTGTTCAAAATTCGCAGGTAATGATTTTTTTTTTGCTTTTTCTATCAACAGTAGTTTTACTTCATGTTAAATCTGTTCAAAAACAGGTATGTCTCAAATAGGATTTAATATGTTAGGGAATAAATAGGATTTAGTTGCTGTGGAATTACTAACTTATTTAGGTGTTAGTTCTTGTGGCTTTCTGAATTGTTCAGTTGCAATAACAGAACATAATAAATTATGATAGGATTCTTGTCTGTTGTTGATATATTTATCATCCTCCATGTAGAATCGAGGTGAATGTTTTGGGAGGATAACCATTGAAGCCATGGCATTTCAGTTGCCTGTACTGGTAATGCTCTTAATCTTTTAGTTTTGCTGGAAATCTAGGGCAATGCTAATTGTAGTGTCTGGATATCTAAGCATGCTTGTGGCATCTTTTCTCACTAGTCTGTGGCATGAGTTTTCAGGGAACAGCTGCAGGTGGCACTCAAGAAATCGTTGTTAATGGGTCAACTGGGCTATTGCATCCGGTGGGAAAACAAGGTGTCATCCCTCTTGCCAAAAACATGGTCAAGCTTGCCACTCATGTTCAGAAGAGACTTACAATGGGAAAGAAAGGTTATGAGAGGGTAAAAGACATGTTTCTAGAACGCCACATGGAGCAAAGAATAGCAGCTGTTCTGAAGGATGTGCTTAGAAATGTGAAGCAACACCAGAAACAGTAGTAATATAGTTACCTTGGTATTAAGTTAACATTAGATATCAGTTTGAGCTGCACAAATTGACAAAGATCTCCCGACATGTATGAATGTCTCATGTCTGTCTTGTTATGTTGTTTTCCGGATGAGGAAATGTGAATAGTAGCAAATTTTAGCTACCATGCACTGCTTTGCTGTTAACCCCGCTTTGTAGGGATAGAATGTAAAAGTTCTCTCACATAGAAATAGTGAATAATCTTTCTAGCCATCTTTCTAACAGCAGCATATTATAAACCATTCTATTTTTATATATATATATATATTTAAAAGGCAATGAAATGACGAGTTGATTAAGAATGTACTGCACTTTATTATAATCAAAAAGTTCAAGCACAAGTAATCCTGATTTTAATTATCAACCATTAGCACCTGAAGACTGAAAACTTGCCCCCAATCCTTCCGAAAGACAGAGAAGATGCTTACTGCCACAACATTCACGGCAGCTTTGAACGTGAAGATGCATTCCCGGGCTTAACCTGGTCCATGTTTGGTTTAGTGAACCATGTAGAATACAAAAACTGTTTTTGGTGTCCAACATGGTTGCATATGAGCTTCAGCTTTTGTCTTTCCCTCATCCACCTTAACACGGTTTTCATATGCCCCTTGCTGTTCAGTCCTCTCAATCCAACTTCCTGTATATGCAATGAAAATTTGAAATGATTAAAAACTGACAGAATTTAAACATAAATCATAATATGGTTGGTTCTCGACTATCCATGGGATGCAAAGTGAACACTACGAGACAGGAAACTATATTTATATAAAGCACGCAAGAACTGCTCAAGAACAAGCTCTGCTTTCCCTACAATGCTGGCGAAAGCTAATAAACACCAGCCTCATTTCTATATCCTAATGCATCAACTGTAATCTAAGAATAACCTAACATGGCCTAGATTTGGTTTTCTTTCAATAGCTAATCTGGGTAAAGAAGCAGTTATCCAACAGCTAGAAATCCACGAAAGAAACAAGCTTGGTACCTGAACACGTTCCCAGGTTTCTGCAATAGTGAGAGGACCATGATCTTTAAAGATGTCAAAGATAGCCCTTGTGATAGTTTGTGTCTGCTCAGGTGGTGTACTGAGTTTTATTGGTTTCATCTTCGGCTTAGGTTTCCTAGCCAGATACCTAATTGCTGTGGTAAACATCTCCACTCCAAAAGAGAATGCTACCCCCCAAAAAAAATGCCCTTTCTCAGTTGCAATGGCAAAAATTTCTTTAGTTATAACAATTAGGCGGCCTGTAAACCACAGAATCCGACAGAATTCTTAATCAGCAATAAAGACATAAAAGACAAAATTTCAAAGGATTCATCGCAAAACATGAAACAAAACCTTAACATCTCATTGTGGCATTTCAACAAACACAATCAAGTGCATTGTAATTAATTACAATACAACAAGATACATTCGAAGAGAAAATACAAAGAGAAGAAGCATACCTCACTCGGGACAGAAATGGAAAAAAGTATGAAAAAAATTCAAGAACTTTGAGAGATATCGGAATCAACAATCAAGAAATCAGTCGGCTCAAAATGAAACTCTTTGTTTCTGAAAGGGTTGAATGTAAAAGCGGCGCGCTTTACTTATGTAATAATTTTAATGACGATATTGCCCTCCTCAATGGATCCAATTTACCGTCATTGCCACCACCACCAAAAACAAATCATCATTTTCTTCTTTTCCCTCTCCATTTGCCGCCATTCCCGACTTCGAATTCGGAAGAGAGTTCGAGGAGGAAGACGAACTCGGAGAAGTGGGCTTCGATGTTTGTGTAATGATTTCGCATTTAAAGCAGCTTGCTAAAGCTACAAGGCCATTTTCGATTCCCGTATCCAAATCTTTCAGAAGCTCTACAGAGCTACTGGAAGAACCTTTCATTCCATTCTCTCAGCTTCAAGAAATAAAGCTTTTAGAACAGCAGCTCAATTCAACTCTTGATTCTTGCGTTAGTGTCACTCAACTGAAGCAAGTACATGCTCAAATCGTGAGGAAAGGTCTTGATCAATGCTGTTTTGTCGTTGCGAAACTTGTCCGTATGCTCACCAAGTTCAATGTTTCCATGGACTCTTATCCTCTGTCTATTTCGTCTCAAGTCCATTTCCCCAACCCTTTCCTTTACACTGCCGTAATACGTGGATATTTAATCCAGGGATCCTTTGAAAAGTCTGTATCTTTATTTTGTCAAATGAGGAGGGATGGTGTTAGTCCGATTTCATTTACTTTTACAGCATTCTTCAAGGCCTGTAGCGCTGAATTAAATCTTGATGTAGGTAGACAGTTTCACTGTCATAGTGTGAAATTTGGAGGGTTTGATCAAGATAGATACGTGGGAAATACTTTGATAGATATGTACGTTAAGTGCGGTTGGTTAGATTATGGAAGGAAAGTGTTTGACGAAATGCCTGAAAGGGATTTGATTTCGTGGACAACATTGATAGTTGCATATGCCAAGATTGGGAATATGTTGGCTGCGGTTGACTTATTTGATAGGTTGCCTGTGAAAGACATGGTGGCATGGACTGCCATGGTGACTGGTTTTGCTCAGAATGCTCAGCCAAAGGAGGCGTTGGAATACTTTGAGAAAATGCAGAATATGGGGGTTGACACAGATGAAGTTACTTTAGCTAGTGTTATTTCAGCTTGTGCGCAATTGGGTGCGGCAAAGTTTGCTTCTTGGATACGCAATGTGGCTGAAAGGTTGGGTTATGGACCTATACATAGCGTTGTGGTTGGATCGGCTTTGGTTGATATGTACTCAAAATGTGGAAGTGTTGAGGAAGCATACAATGTTTTTATGTCTATGAGGATCAAAAACGTGTTCTCTTATAGTTCTATGATTCTTGGATTTGCAATTCATGGTTGTGCAAAAGAAGCAATCCTATTGTTTGAAGAGATGCTCAAGACAGAGGTGGAGCCTAATGCAGTGACATTTCTTGGTGTTCTTACTGCATGTAGTCATGCAGGCTTACTAGAACAAGGTCAACAGATCTTTGAAATGATGGAGAAACAGTACCATTGTAAACCCTGTGAGGATCATTATGCTTGTATGGTTGATCTCCATGGCAGGGCTGGACAATTTGAGGAGGCACTTGAGCTTATCAAAAGTATGCCAATGAAGTCCCATGGAGGTGTTTGGGGAGCCCTGCTTGGAGCATGTCGGATCCATGTGAATCCTGATATTGCTGAAATTGCAGCAGGACATCTATTTGAGCTTGATCCTAATCATGTTGGAAACTACGTATTGCTCTCTATTATATATGCTTCTGCAGGAAGATGGGAAGATGTTTTGAGAATAAGGAAGTTAATGAGAACAAAGGGTTTGACTAAATATCCTGCTTGCAGCATGGTTGAAGGGGAGAAAGGAGTTATTCATGAGTTCTATGCTGATGACCTAACTCATCCAATGTCTGTACAGATTAAGGAGGCACTACAGGATCTTCTCCACAAACTAAAAATCCAAGGCTATCAGCCAATATTAAGGGCTGCTCCTTATGATGTTAGTGATGAGGACAAGAAGCGGATTCTTATGGCTCATAGTGAAAAGTTAGCTCTGGCATATATGCTGCTAACTACATCATCTGGCAGTGCAATAAGAATCATAAAAAACCTAAGGACATGTGAGGATTGCCATTTATTTATGTGCAGAGCATCTCATGTTACAGGAAGGGAGATAATTATAAGGGATAATATGAGGTTCCACCATTTCCGAGATGGGGTATGTTCCTGTGGTAACTTTTGGTGATGGATGATGCAGAAGTAGTACTACTTTCAGAGGTTCTTCTTGTTTACTTTTTTTTTCCATGGCTGCAAAAAGATTCTGATTAGTGGATAAGGGTCATTTTTTGTTGAGCTGCATCCTCTGGAAAAGTTCGATTCTAGAAAAGTTATGATGATAGGTATATTACTGGCCAAGGTTGGCACCTAGGAATAGGAAGGGCTAATTAAGAAAAAATGGAATAAAAGCGCTCCCTCATGATCTTCGGTGATTTTCAGTCTTGATTTTATTCTTTGACAATCTTCACGTAATGGTCCTTCCTTCCTCTTCAAAATTTACAGGTGTCTATTACTTCCTAACTTGTACTTAATTCAATTTACACCATACCCTCATTACTTGAAAACTTCATAAATTCATATGTCAGTCCACTGCTTGAGGTCATATATTTCTGTCTTTGTAGAATTTATGTTCATAAAGTTCTTCATTCAAGAATTAGATTATAAGCCCTGTGATCCGTGTACTCTTTAGATAAAACGGTGCCCTTTTCTCTTTTACCATCATCGGTGTAAAAATGATGAATGTTCTGAATGTAGAGTAGTTCGGGGTTGGGGGTGGGGGTTTCAAAGGAGCAGGAAAATATCAGTACATGCCAAAAATCGTAAAACAAACATAATATGAACCTTAGCATATATGATAAGAAATGCACAAAAGGACGCGTGGTGAACCGCAAAAACAGACAAACACCACCCAAGCTAGTATGAGGACGCAAACAAAAGTAGCGTCACTCTAAGAACCAAACAAACGTACAAAGACAGCCCCATATTTATTGCCAACAGCCATCGGCTTATTTTTAGGACTTCCAATCTTAAAAAAAAAAAAAACAAAAAGCACACTTCTTTTTTTCTTATCTTTTCTCCTTTATACTTTCATGTGATGTCCAGTACTAGAATCTGTTTGGAACATAACACAAGTCTTTAATTTAGTGATTGCCTGGCAACTTCTCCTTGATCTTTTCCATCATTCCCTTCTTATCAGGCTGCTGCTGCTGTCCTTGCTGGCCATAACCATATGCTCCTGTAGTAGTGGTTGCTGTGCCCTGAAGATGCTGATCATCCTTGTGACCTGGCAGCTTCTCCTTAATCTTGTCCTTCATACCCTTCTTCTTCCTCCCACCTTCTCCATCACTCTCAGACTGAAACAAGAAAAACCATATTGATAGGATCAAATTAATATATATAAGTATATAAAATAACTAACAAAAACAAGACTAAATTACTTACCGAGCTAGAGCTTCCGCTGCCTGAGCGGTGAAGCACGCCTCCGAGTCCATGGTGTTCCTTGACATCCTGCCGGTGCTGCTGCTGGTGGCCAGCACCCGCACCCATCATACCACCTACACCTGTAGCCCCGGTTCCTCCATGAGTTCCACTGGTTGGATAAGCACCAGTAGTTCCACCGGTTTCGCCCATGGTACCTCCGGTATGGTGAATGGGATTCCCAAATTCATCAGTCTGACGAACAGGGTTGCCATACTCGTCGGTCTGACGCATTTGGTTTCCTCCGTATTGTGCCATTTTTTTCTAGAAGATTAAAAACAAGCAAGAAATATTGAACTTCACTAAGCAAATGAGATATAAACTCTTTTAACTTAACAATGTAATAATAATAGAATACAATATATTTAAGTGCTGATGAGATGAAGAACAGACTGGGATTAGCTTCCTTTATATAGGGAAGGACGGGGATTTTCTAGAATGATCAAAAATATCTTGGGAGTGCATGAGAAACAGAGAGGTATTACGAGAGAAAATGAAGAAGTGACACGTGGTGGCTGAAGAGGTTGCGTGGCAGTGGTTTAAGAGAGACAGACAAGTGTTGTTGTCGGCTTAGGATAAGGAGGTTCTTGAAGATTTGACTAATTAGGCTTTCTCCAGCATGGGGAAGGTGACAATGCACCGCGTACGAGAACTTCAAGACAAACAACCTTTAATAAAAGGGTGAATCTTTACTATTAAGGAAGAACGTGGCAAAGAAAGCATATCACTATCCACAATCTAAATGGATAAACACATGTACAAATAAGATAAGTGATGCGAGATGGAATATGTTATAATAAAAAATATAATTTTTTATAAATAGGATCAAGATATTAATTTCTACGTTTGATTTTTCTGGAATTTACGTTGATTTTTTATATATATATATATATATATATATATATATATATTTTCTTTATTATTATTACTCCAGAAATGGGATTTTCTTAAATCAACTATACCTGTCAAAATGGATAAGTTTTGAAATTTTTTTTTTTTTTTTTTTTTTTTGTCGGTAATTCATTAGAAAGGATGGGAAAAAAAAACATGTCGGTAGGTTAATGGCCACTAAAATCTGGCTTAATATGAAACATGCATACAAGTGTACGTACATTAACTCAATAAACAGTGTCCTTACTTGCCCCAGAAATCATGATCATCCAAGTGTATGTTTTTGCTGTTTTCAGCCATCCAAGTGTAACCTGCGCTGCAATAACATTTGGAAAAGAAAGACATAATTATAGAAGTGAACTTTTCCTTATGGACCAGGTTCGTTATCCATATCCATGGATTAGAATTCACCACGGATTATTGTACTGTTCATGGATAGTTAGGTGTTATTATTATTATTATTATTACTGATCTTATTCAGTACTGTATTCTTTTAGTTAGGGGAAAGATTGTTTCAAACTCAGTCCATTCCACCTCCTGATCAAGAACTGATCAGAGGGATAGTAAAAAAGATGAATAATTCATGAAATCATCCATAACAGTAAACCTGTTTGCAAAGTTTTTTTAAGGTATAGAAAATTGGATCAGAATGGAGGTGGAGAAGAGAAGGACTAACATGAAAAAGAAAAGCCTGCTGGGCTAGCGCAAGGAGCTTGCCTGGTTGAGACCATTATTTTTTCAAGAGTTTCAATCCAATGGAAAAAACTCTCGAGAATGGAGCAGCAGGCAAGTCATCCTTGGCTACCGAACCAGACTTTTACCTCCATGGAAGACCACTCTTCTTTCTTTCTTTCTTTCTTTCTGTCTGTCTGTCTATTTGACACTTTGCTGTCATTGCCATGACTGAAATTGGGTATTTATAAGCCGATTTTGAAGAACAAAAGAGAGAATCTGATTTTATCATCGTTCATGGTGCATGGAGTGGATTGATCCTACTCAATTTGCCTCTTCTCAGCCAATTGTATCCATGAATGGCCTATAACCTAGATAGGTGGCCATAAAAGGAATATGTTCTCATGCACAAGTAATGCGCATTACGACCAGCTTTGTTTTGACAACATTAAGTCAACCTGAGCAACAAAATCTTTAAATTCTTCCATCAAATAAATATATGCTATGCTATTTACTACTGGCTCCAGTCATGGTGGTGGTATTGGAATCGGCTCATTCTGGAATTGCTGCCCCTGTCAAATAAATATACATTTTAGAAGAAAAAACAGGTTCGCAATAGCAGTAGATAGAGAGGACAGTAAATTCATCTGTAACTCATTCATTCATACATTTAACTTCTTATTTCTTATTTTTCTTGATAAATTCATACAAAATTAAACTAGGAAATCCATTAATTTTATTGTAAACAGTACTTATTAACTTCTATAGCCATTTTTGGTAAGTCAAATAAAACGGATACAACATAGAATAAAGCAAAAAGCCATTTGATTTTAGTATCGAAATTAAAGATGAAATTATACAAATAAGAAAGTGCAGCCACTACGACTTACTCCTTCGTCTCCACAAGGCACCTGTCATATTCTCCAATTTTTATGCTCTTGGCTTTTGACCTCTCGTAAAAGTGGGGATACAAAATCCATTTGGAGATATATATTTGACTTTGTAAAATTTCTAAGGTACTATAGTTAGCTTTAGGCTGAAAAGAATCCATTAACAAGTTGTTCTCTAAGATCTAAAAACCTCAACTCTTCAATTTAGCCAATAAAATAAATAAATGAAAATTCTCGACTTTTTTTTTTGTTTTTCTTACCTCCACGTGAAAGAATTACTGTTAAACAAGGTAACTTTAGACAACTGCAGGTGTTCAATCCATAATAAATTAGACATGTTTGAGCATCCAGCTTTCGCGAAAATCTAGTCCATCAAGGAGAAGATTAGAGAATTGGAACTATATTCCCCTACT
Source organism: Cynanchum wilfordii (assembly GCA_025388415.1). Classification (NCBI taxonomy): domain Eukaryota; kingdom Viridiplantae; phylum Streptophyta; class Magnoliopsida; order Gentianales; family Apocynaceae; genus Cynanchum; species Cynanchum wilfordii. Next base: position 1,252,459 of record JAHSUH010000005.1, read on the forward strand.
TCCATTAAACTATAGAAATGTTGTGTATAATTTAACATCTGAGCTTACAAGTTGTGTATAATTCTTCCATGTCTGATATCTTGATGGAGTAAATAGCCAAAAACTTTACCACCAGAGATTATGAATCAATCATAAAATGGAAGTTTCCTTATCTCTCAATTGTATGCCCACACCTCCTCCAGTGAAAAAGGTTCATTGTTTGAGCTCTTCAGGATTTAGAGCTATAGGTAACGATAAGATACTTGGAAGAAGGTTTCTTTAATCTATCTCTTCATGGATGATAGAAGCAGACCCTGCATGGAAGTTTGCAATGGTGGATACATACCATTTGCAGATTCCAAACAAGTCATTAATCCTTTTATTAGGGATGGCAACATGTATAGTTCTTCGACTTCACTCTTTGAAATCTGTTTTTCCAGCTTCCTGCACAAATAAACTACAAATGAATTCTAGAAAAAGGAAAAACCCACCATTCGACTTTATGAAATGATATCCTGACTATAGGAAGGCGCACATGCCAACCACTGATTACCAGAGACTTTTAAACTCAATCTTAGCATTCAAGCAAAAACAGATTTATCTTATTTCAGCATTCTGCTTCATCTCAATACGGGTACAGAGACTGGGATATGTTAGGTAACAACACGTCACACATTGTGCATAAGTATTCTTTTACTAGAACTTCTCTCTTCTGATAAAGTACACCAATGTAAATAAAGTAGTTAACCAATTTCCTATTTGAGAAATACAGTAAGGATAAAGCAGATAAGTATGAAGGTATTCATAGATGTTGCTATACGTAGGAAGAATAAAATTAGAAAAGAATTCAATATTCATGCCCAAAGATAGGTGTTGGGACTAATTTCGTTATACATCTGGGAGTAAAATTATCTAGCCAAGATCAACACTATCAAAGACTGTCTGGAGCACAATGGAGAACATTAAAGAAAAAAACAAAAAAAACAGAAGTAGAGTTAAGAGCTGACCTGGATTCCAATTCCTTCTCTTTACTACAGTCAGAAAACAGCAACTTGATGGTGGGATACATGTTTATCCGTGCTGCTGATTCTGTGGTGCCCAAACAAGAACCAGTGTAGCACCAAGAATCAGGGTTTAACAGAACTAGCTGCAGTATTGGATAATTGGTTTGCATATCTCTGATGACAGTCCGGAACGACAGTTCCTCTTTTGCATTTTCCATCAATTGAATTGAAAACATCCTTTCCAAGCTGTAATATCTGTTGAAAAACAAAATACTTTACATGCTGTAACTTTCACTAATCTAACCAGGGTGCTATGGAAACAAGAAGAAAAGGGCAAAAGAAACCAAATGACCTTGTGTACACAATTATATACTAGTATAACTGATTGAATCTAGTTGTTCATTAGAGGTTTTCGATGAGGTGTGAAGCAAGTACTTCATACATTTCCATTCCCAGATGTGACCAAACTACAAACAGGAACAAGAATACTCACCTACTTTATTATGCATAAAACCCCCCAGGTAAAGTACAAAAAGAAAGTATCCATTCCAAAGAAGTGTAAAAACAATTCCTAACGAATTCAAATAGCAGAGCTGATTGATTCTTATCCAGTGAGAGCAAAATAAACTCTTGAAATGCCCTGAATCCTTAATTCAGAAAGTATGCATAATGCCTTCTACACTATTATTTGGCTCCCATTATAAAAAAAATAATAGTATAAGAGGAAAAATGTATTTGAACTTTTCAGAAATATGAGGCCACTTAGTTCATTGTGGACCATGCTCAAGTTTCCTTGTACTGCATCATATCCTTATTTTAATCTAACATATAGGTTAGACATCAAACAAATATGATGACTGTAAATATAAGTTTCTTACCTGAACAAATCATTTGAGTCAAGAACAGGCAAAGAAGTTGAAATGTGGCATTTAAACAAACGAACTCCTCCGTCCAACATAGAATTATCATAAGAGCAAGGGTATGCTCCAAGGAGACTAGAACACTGAGGACACATGAACTCAACCCACTGAACATCTTTGGAAAGGTTGGATGATCTTCCCACAAAACCATTCCAAAGAAATCCATCAAGTAATAGTTTCTGATGTGTAAGGAGTTCACTATCTGTTCCAAATTTTTGCTCCTTTGAAGAACCTTCAGATGTTTTAAGACTGCAACATCCAGCATTATAATTGCCAGATTCGTCTTTCATGTTGGTAGAGCATGCAGCAAATGTCACTGGGTTTTCTGCATCCTGAAATTCTGAAGTTACAGATGACATACTATTGCTTGTGTTTTCAGTAACTTCATATTCTAAGATTTTGTTCAGTTTATCCACCTCACAGAGGTGAGATACTTCTCCATCAACATTGGGTTCCACAAAACTACCCTTCTTAAAGTGGACTATTTCTTCTTGTTGACTTCCATTACCTAGCATGTTTTGGTGCTGAAGTGCTCCATTCACTAAATTTAGTTTAAACTCATCATGATTCTGATCCCACTTGAGAGATTCACATCCAACAAGGTCATCCTTGCATATAATAACAGCAGCTGTATCTAAGAGACAGGCACCAGCCGCACATTTATACAGCTCGGCGTATCTGGTGACCATCTTCTCACTAATACCTCCAAATGAGCAACAACAAGACCCAAACCAATTGTCAGCCACATCTTGCCAATTGACTGATGGCATCTCTTTAAAGAATCTGTCACATTTTGAATTTTAGAAAAACTCATAAAATGAATTCTAACATAAGATAGTTATCACTATTAGAGAACATCAAACACAAAATCCGCACAGGAAAACCATAAGGAGAGATTCCTGTTCTAATCCATTCCATGGCCAGAGAAAAGCACAGAGGAGGGCAGGTTACCCATTCCATGACCATAGCAAAGCACATAGGAAACACGATGCTGCCTTTCACTTGGGGAAGGAGAACAAGAAGCAGGGAAATTGGAGCAAAGTGAAAATATGCAAATATTAGGAGAAAAATGCAATAGAGCAGAGAAGAGTGAACCATTTGGTTTTCTTTTAGGGGGAAAAGTCTACCTGAGAGGTCTTGTCAACTTAGTTGAGCAACTTCTGCAGTAAAAGTACACTTCCTCTGAAGCAGACAATTTCTTTAGATCTAAACCCAATAATCATAGTTACTAGAGATGTCTCAGAATTTCTAACATGTATAGTCAAAAGCAAAAGCTAAAAAGGAAGACTAGCATTAGAAAGAGAAAAGTTAGACAACAAGAAAGTCATATGATACTGATTATGAAGGTTCCAAGGATACATAAACAAAGATGCAGATAATTTATGAATTTCATATTGACTAATGCTCAAAAGAAGAGCTCAAAGAAGTAATAGTTAGGTGCTTCAAGAATGTTGGATCATAACTATATTGACTTTAGTAATCAATAAGCAGTATTTACACCTAATGAAATTCAAAAAGTTAAAAAATGGAAACTTGAGTGAACTACCCAGAGATTCTTTAGCTAACTTTATCTTGAATTTCCAAAGAAAAACCAGATAAGACCAACTACAATTTTTGAGCTCAACTTGCCTAAGAAAAATTTTGAAAAGTTGACAAACAACTCAAGTTCACACTTCATACACTCCAAATTTGCAGTCTATTAATCCCTATTTATGAGTTCTTCCACACATTTACTATTCAAACAAAGCCTAGGGTGTCCAGTTTAATCTGTGAGCAAGAAATGAGACACTGGAGCAAGAAGCCGCAGCACAATGTATCCATAAGATAGAGAATTCCCATCCCACTCCGATGACAGAGCTAACAACAGCTACTCCATAAAATTGTCCATCATGTCAATAGAATCCGGAAAAATATGCATATTCCAAGCAATAAAATCATCCAACAAATGTAAAAAAAAAAAAATAGAAGAAATAAGAATAGCATTCATCATATCAGTTAAAAAAAAAAATCACCATAAAGTTATTCAAAACCTACACTGCTATAAATCCTTAGTAAAAGAAAATACCAAAAATTTATATAGGAATACACACCGGAATCAGTTGAAAGTGGAAGGAAATCATCTGAAACTGAGCCAAATTCTGAAACGAGAGGATGATCAACAGGAAGAAGCAGAACGAGTTTAACTTCAATATGATCATTGTGAGCTCTAAAATAAACCGGTGACTCGTGGTCTATCAAAATTCTAGGGATTGGAACACGAAGTGAAGTCTCTGCTTCGCCATTGCGGAAGCTGACTAGCAACAGGAACTGCTCCATCACCATTGTCACTTTCAAATCCGAGAATTGAGTTGCAGATTCGATAAATGGATTGAAAAGACATAATTTCAGGGTTGAGATATGAGATTGAGCTTCCCATGTGAAACGCCAGTTCCTAGGGTTTATTCCCGCCGGAGAAATTTGAGATGGCTGAAACGATGACATTTTCAGTGATTTGATTTCCTTCGCATTTCGCGGCAATTTGATAGCCATTATTGGGCTCTGAATTCGTTGCAGTAAATACATCCATTAATTGTCCATAAAGCCCAAATATTTGGGCTACTTTTATGTCGTTTGTTCAGCCCAAAATTGGTCTGCCAAAAAATCTATTTAAATTCTTTTCCATGTCCTAAGCCGATGCATAGAGTTAAAAAAAAACATCATGTTTCTACTTAATAAGCAAAAAGTGTGAAATCTCACGAGTTTAAAATGCTTAAACGGTTTTATATATCTATTTAATAATTATTCAGAGATATAGTTAGCGTGTGAATGTAAAACTTTAGGTCACAACAAACATGATATTTTTATAATTTTATTTAAAATTTTGAATTTTATTATCTTTATCATTACTATTTTTACATTGTCTCTTTATTTTTATTTATCCTTTTTCTCCAAAATACATATAAAACTTAGCTTAGGAAATCATAAACATAACAAAATTAATCCTCTGGTCAGCTGTCTCACTCAATGAGGTGCCTACAAATCAGCGAGTGGGATTAGTCCGGACGTGGAATGGTTTGAAGGTGCCGCCCCTAAGTGACGGGATCCACCCAAAACACCCGTGCGATAAGCAAAAAAAAAAAAAACATAATTAATCCATTTTTCCAACATAATCTTATTATATTTCCCTTTCTTCTATTCTATTCATACAATTAATATAACAGATTTAGAATAAAAGAAATTACTGACGAAGGGTAACATATATGATCATCATCCAAAACAAGTACAATATTTTCCTTTAGGTCCGTCAATACAAAAAGCGCTACGAAACCTCTCCTTGAGGAGGTTCTTGCATGCAGCAGTACAGGCAGGTAGGGTGCATGGAAAAATACAGGCAGGTTGGGTGCATGGATTAGCAATCACTCCTCCTCCAACTGCACATTCAACTCTTTCAGGTGCCAAAATTAAGAACCCTAATGCCATTGCAACCATAAACAAAGCCAATCCACACTTTCTTGCTGTTGCCATTGTTGGAAAAAAATAATAATAATAATAATAATAATAATCTTTTTCTCTTCTTGTTTTCTGTGTTGTAGAGAGAAATTAATGAATATATATATATATATATATATATATATATATATATATATATATTTGTGATTTGAAGAAGCATCAAAGCAATGCAACATATATATACACATCAACTAAGAACACAAAATATTTCTTTCTTTTTTCATACTTAAAAATAGTCACAGTTACATTTTTGGACTTATTTCTAAGTGAAGGGATTATTTATGATTATTTATGCCACCTTTTGTTTTTAGTTACCCTCTTTAATAGTTTTGTTATACTTAAATTGGGATCTCAATAATAATATTTGACTTTATTTCCATTGTTTGAAATTGAATGGTTTTTAATTGTTTCATTCTCTTAGGAAATTAATGTTATTTATTCTTTCTCAATATTGTTTGTGCTGACTCAAGAAGTAAGTGTTGAGTTGGTAAAAGATTATTCTAACTTATGTAAGATTACATATTTGAGTTCGTATTTATGTATATAGTCATTTAAAACTTGAGTTAGAGTTTATCTCTTACAAGAGACTTACTAGACTCGGACAAAGATGAGTCTTCATAAGACCCTGTCATAAGAAAAAAAAAATGTTAATAAAACTTAATTGATAATCGTCTTATTTATGATTTGTCTTCTAGTATTATATAAGATTATAAGTTTGTAATAACATAATTAAGGTGAACTCTTAGATTTTATTTTTTTTTTTTTTTTTTTTTTTTGAGCTTTCTCTTTCATCTATTATCTCAATATATATATATATATTTTCCCATTACCAACCCACTAAACTAACTGAAAAGCAAATTTTTTTTCTTGATAAAAACATGTGGGCTTGGTATCCTAAAATACAGTTGGCCACATGGTGTTTAGTATAATTAGTCTCTCTTTTAAACTTTGATTAATGTCTGCCTAACTTTTATATAAACCTAAATATATGATATATATATATATATATATATTATCAACATGGATTAAATTAATCTCAATTAATGGTAGCGTAATCGAATCTTAAAATTAAGTGGTGCAAAATTAGAACATCCATTGATGGATTTGTAAAGCTAGCTATATCCTGCATGCCTCAGCTTGTTTACTGGGTTCTTTTTCCCCTTTTTACCTTTTTTTATTTCAAAAGAATAAATAGTTTGCTTAGGACAAGGGTCAATTACGACGTACTTTGATTCTAGTTAGTTCATAATGACTTTTGGAAAATTAATAATTAATAAGATTAAGAAACTAAAACTAACATAGTACGTCAGCTTTTTGTTCCCCTTGTAATAATATAATATTTTCTTTTTCCAGCTGATTTAATTGAAATAATAATACTTTGTTTAATTAATCCAGAAAATTAATTATGGCATCACTCGACAAAGGATTCTTAATAATTCGGAGAAGGAATCTTTTTTATTACAATTATTTTTTATTACTGAAAACCATCCAACCAAATACCAGTGTATCAATATCCATTCATTGGCTTTGTTTTATTTTCTTCCTTCTTTCTGAATTGATTTAAGGATATATATATATATATAGTATTTTTCTTCTTTTCTTGGAGAATTTTATGTGGTACAGGTGTTTTCCGCATTCAGTATAACATCATACACACATATCTCATATACATACATACACACACATACATATATATATATATATATTTATGTATGTATAGTATTTGTTAGGTAAAGTTGGTAGTACAGTGTTTGTTAATTGTCCCTTTGTCTTTGTTAATAGCCAAAATATATATAATACAGCTTTGTTTGTCGCCATGCTTTAGTCTCGCCTAAACAACCTCTTTCATTAATTATCTCTTCCAACAATATATATATATATATATATATATTTTGGTAATTAATATATATATATATATATAAACAAATATCCATCTCTAAATTAATTATATATTTTCATATATAATCAAAATATCATGATCACAAATTTATTATTATTTTTTAGATATTATATATATATATATATATAATAAGTAAGTAATATATAGACAATATTTATCAAAAAAAAAATTATATATATATATAGACAATAAAGAAAAAGATTAGATAATCACCAAATTACATGCAATAATAGACTTTGAATTTTAAAACTTAACATAATTAAACAAGCTCTCTTAATTAATCCCACACACATTCATTCAATCATTCATGGCTTCCCAAATATATATATATATATATATTATCAGTACATGAGCACATCAGGTGAAGGTATCCATGCATGATGATGTATGGGATTGAGCAAGTTCCAGCTAGGGTTCAAGAAATCAAATTCATCATGACCAATCATAATATTACTCGTATCTTGATAATGATTGGTTTCAAAAATGGAGGACGATAAATTAGTAATGATACTGTTGAGAGAATTCAACCTGTGGGTGAGTTCAGATAATTGAGCCCTGAGAATAGAATTCTCAGCTTCAATATTCAAGTAAAGCTGGGCGGTGACGTTGACGTTCGTCAGAATTTGATTGTTTTCGTTTCTCAATTGGTTCACTAGGGTTTTCAGATCATCCTCTTGCTGTTGTTTCCTCATCCTTGATCTCCTCGCTGATTCTCTGTTCGATATCATTCTTTTACGTTTCCTCGTTTCCATTATCGTAATTTCTTGAATTAACTTCTCTGATGAAGTCCCACTTGAAGTAGACATAATATATAATATATATATAAATCTTTAATATTCTTCACAAAATAATATTGAATATATATAGGAAATGATGTGTACGTGGTGGGGTGATTTTCTTGATGGATCACGAGAAGACGTAGAACCAGTAGAGGAAGACGACGGAGAAGGATTGGATTAAATGGGTACGACGTCGGAGAGTGGAGTTTACAGTGAAACCAGAAAGGAGGACTTCACTGAGTATCGGAGACATGAGAATCTCACTCGTTAACCAAACAAAACAAGGGAAGAAAAAAAATATGCATTAAATAAAATTGAGATGAAAAACTAATTAAGAGAAGAAAGGAGAAAGAAGAAGAGGAAGGGGGAGATTATGGTAGCTTTGGACATGGGGATTTATAGAAATTTGATTGATCATTTGTGACGTGAAATTATGTGTTTATTTAATTATTTAAAGTTAAATTATTGTAATTAATTAGTGTGTGTATATATATATATGTATGTATATGTGGGACAAGAATGATGCAAAGTGGTTTTCTAGAAGGTGTGGAGTTTATTCCATGACTGACATTTTAATTTTTACCATATCTGGTATCTGTAGCTATCAAAATTTCAATTAATTTAAATTTGGTATAAATTTTGCTCATATAGTTCAATTCTTATTTAGATAAATATTTCACATTAAACCTTTACAAGAGCGTTCTCAACAAATGTCAAATCTTTGATCTCGTGTCAAACCAAGTAGTTGAAAAGTTAATGTTTCCTTAATAGTAAGGAATCGGAGCTCAATATAATAATTAGTAATTAGTGTAAAGAAATAATTTTTTTATGATATGATTGATGATGTGTTGGATTATTGGTTGGAAAAAAATCAAGTAAGCTCCTCAATAATGGATATTTGGTGGATTCAACCATGGCTAAGCTTCTTTGAATTTGGTTGGATGATTGTTTGATTAATTTTTATTTTTTTTTTATTAAAGGTTAAAAAGGATATTAATTATGTTCAATGCAATCCATTAAAGGAAAGCACCCATTAAAAGACAAAAAAAAAAAAAAAAAAATCATGAACGGCATTTTTTTAAGAAACCCACTCAACTAAAAAAAATAGAAAGAATTCTAATAATAGAAGGTGCTTACGTAATTATTTACTAATTAAATGTTCTACTACTAATTTGGAGAAGATATTGGATCGACCAAATATTTTGCATGGCGTATAGTACATTTTTTTTTTTTTTAATGTTTATATCTTTATCCAAGATGATGCATTGCATTATGTAGAAAAAATTAAATAAAAGTTGTTTTTTAAGTTCGTCATAATTAAAATTTATGATATTTTAGTTATTAATATCTTAACACATTCAAAATAAATCAAAAAAAAAAAAAAAGGGAGAGAATGTTTGTCTGTTTCCTTCTTCGATAAAACTGTTAAAGAGTACATACTTCCATTGTATCGAATATTTCACTAGAAACAATTAATTGAATCCCAAGAGATACTTTTTTCTATTTTCCCTCTCTTTATCTTCATTGAATTTCCATAACAATATCTTTAGTAATAACAAATCAAACATCTGACATAGCCAAGGCAAGAACAAAGATATGGTCTAAAGAATTGCAGGCTGATCAGAATGTATCATCAATTTTTCTTAAACAGACAATCGACACAATTTACTACAAATGTTAAAAAGGCATGTCTGATATTTTTATATATATATATATATATATATATATATAGATATTAGATATAGATACCTCTTCTCCTACGAAAGCTCAGAATATTGAACAAAACTTTATCGATAGCCCTCAGTAGTTGGGAAACACTCTATACTATTGCAGTACCAGAATCCAGTACCTGCACTTCCACTAAACTTGTGTTCACTTGTTGTGGGTTATGACCATGTGTTTTTAGCATAAGTTGATTCGGGATGGTAACAATTAACTTCTTGCAAGATCATCTCCCTTATCTTTGGTTCTGCCATATTCTCATCAATGTCAAGATCAAGAGCAAATTGAGCAGAAGGATTGCATTTTGGATCATACAGGTCTGACAAATAAGGGTGAGAAAGAGCATCTGCTACCGTGATTCGTTTTGATGGATCAAACACCAGCATCCTTCTTAATAGGTCTATTGCCAAAATGTCAACCTGAGGGTATAGAGAACCAAAGTGAGTTCCTCTGGTAAAAGGAAGTGATGCGATAAACCTCTTCGCCTTTGGGTTATCGATAAATGCAAGATCCGCTTCAGGTTGGCTTCCTAGGACACTGATTATAAGCTTTAGTTGACTAAGGCACTCAGCTCCCGGAAATAATGGCTTCCTTCCTAGAATTTCAGCAAAGATGCATCCCACTGACCAGACATCAATTGATGCTCCATAATTATCACAGCCAAGTAGCAACTCTGGTGCACGATACCACCGAGTGACCACATATTCGGTCATAAACTGTCCTTTGTCATTGCCAGTTCTTGCCAGTCCAAAATCACATATCTTCAGTTCACAATTTGAGTTAACAAGGAGATTTCCAGGTTTAAGGTCTCGATGAAGAACATTTGCTGAATGCAGATACTTCAACCCACAAAGAAGCTGCAGTAACAATTCCATCATGAGAAAAAGAGTTAGCACATTACATCATATCATCTCTCAATTGGAGCAAAAATAAGCAGAATAATAGAACAAAAAACTCATTATGATTAACTTGTCTAAACACAAAAATGAAAGACCAAACAGTGTATGGATGAGTATTTCTGGTTGTTAAAGGAGAATAACAAGACTAGTCAAGAAACATAACCACACTGTCATGCACAGCATAAGCTTTAAAAGTAAGGACCCTAAAGGGGAAACTAGAAAAGAAAGGCATTCTCTCATTATTGGCACAATCATTTCAAATACCAACAGTCTCACTAGAAAATTTCTATACATATAGTGTTGAATTTTATTCATTGTGGTAAACAAATTCTCTGTTACCCAGAATTATACCTCTGAAATATCTTTTTAAGGCATGAGAAGTTAATGAAATATATTGTGCAAATTGTAGTACCTCAAGAAAGCACATTAAGAGAAAATTATTCAAAACTGTGAATGCTATATAGATTATAACTTGAGGGCCTAAAGTAACATAAAACAGTCATTTATTCAGCACCATCTCACAACACCAAGGAGAATTCAGAATTCATAAGACGAGATGCTACTGTTTCTTCAATATAAAGCAAATTCTGAGCTTAAAACACTACAAAAATCCACATAAAAAATTCTCCCTCTTCCTACAGGTCTTAACATAATAATGATTCCAGAGCATTTAACAGAAACAAAAGTACAAATTAACAGAGGACTTAAAACAATAAGTACCTGAAATAAGAAGTACTTGCAGTGATCATTAGATAGAGGCTGCGGTGACTTAATAATCTGATGAAGATCAGTGTCCATTAGGTCATAAACCAAGTACAGATCCTTGAAACAATTCCTTTGAATAGGCATCATTACATCCTTCAAAGCAATCACATTCTGATGCTTGATATGTCTCAAAAGCATCAGTTCCCGAAGAGTCCTCAACGCATCAATCCGAGTACCAAACACATTATTTATCTTTTTAATCGCCACTTTCTCTTGAGTTTCCATATCCATTGATGAACAAACAACACCATAAGCACCTTTCCCTATTGGTTTGATTGGAATGTACTTAGTGTCAACTTCGAACAAAGTTTGCCACATTACGTAATAATGCTTCCCGTTTGGTCCAATTCCATTCTGTGGCTCCACCATAGTTGCCATTAATTTCACCTGTTATATTTCTCTGAAAATTAATCGCCGAGGACTCCAAAAAAAACAAAACTCGAATAATTTAAAGCAACAACTAAACCAACCACTACTACGTTTCGGATCCTCCTCACGGGAATTAAAATCGGTGAATTTCAAATAAATGTTCACGGGACAGCAGACAAACATAAGACATGAGGAATTCCAAAAGGAAAGCAAGAAAGAAAAAAAAAGAAAGAAAAGAAGAGAGAGATACTTACGATTTAGGGGCGATTCAATTGATTTTAGGGCCCTTTGTTGTTCTTCTACAATATATATATATATATAAAATCAGAGAATTTTAAACTTTTCTTTGGCTTCAATCTTCCACGGATTCAGAGCACCTTTATCCAACTCCCCATCGGAAAAGGAACCTATTAACAAGAAGTAAAGCCAAAGTTTAATTTAACTTTGATCTTTATCAGGAACCCTTTCCGAATTCAATTCGGAAAAGAAAATTTTTAAAAAAAATACTTCAATTTTGGAAACCTATCTGATTTTGGAGAAAAAAGAAAAAAAAAAGCCTTAATGGAAAAAAACCTACAAAGAGCAGTAGATATTAAATAGAGAATCCAAAACAGACAAAGAGAAGTATTTCAAGAAGATGATATCAAAAACAGCTTTTCGATTATCCCCACAAATCCAATTAAGTAAAATACTGCGTCTTTAACTTCAACTTCATCATCACCTTCTATATTATTATTATTTTAAAAAAAAAAAAAAAAAAAAAAAAACAAAAAATCTATCTACAAAGATGCATGCATTCGACAACAACAAACTCTGTTCAACCAAATTATTATTTTTTTTATTTAAAAAAAAAAAAAAGGAAAAGAAAAGGTCCTTCATAGGCTCACCGAACCGAATGCAACTGTAACAATAACTAATAATTAAGAGAGAAACTGAGCCGATTTTGGGGAATGGTTTCACAACTCTACTTAATTCAGATTTACTTTAAGCTACATCTCTAAAATTTATTATTTACTCGAAAATAGACTCACTTACAAATTCACAATGTGAAACCTAACAACTAACAACTACAGTATGAAACCTTCGACCTTACATAATATTTACAAATTCACAATGTAATTCCTCAAGTCAAAGGCTTGATTTTAGGATATTTTTACAATGTTAAACCTTAATCGCGTGCAACATTTACAAATTCACGATTTGCTTTATGTGAAGTCAAGGTGGGTTTAATTTTGGGGAATCATTTCATTTTTTAGAGTATCATGACTCTACTTAATTCGGATTCAGTTTAAGTTGTATCTCTAAAATCCATCTCTTACTCGAAAGTAGACTCACACGGTTCTTACATATACTCACAATTACAGTGTGAAACCCTCCACCTTACTTAACATTTACAAATTCACTATGCAATTCCTCAAGTCAAAGGCTTGATTTTGGGGGATTTATTGTAAAAGGAATATGCAGTGAAGAGATTACACACGTTGTTTGTTGTTGTTGTTGTTGGTGCTGCTTTAGATTGATTTAATAAAGTAATAAAATCAACAAAAACAACAACGTAAAGGTTTGGAAGTCTAGTGAGAAATTCGTATTTAAATTAGTATTAGTGTTAGTGTAAGAAAGAATAGTACTAGTGGTAGGAATAATCGGGTTGCCGGTGGCGGAAGGAAGCGGCGAACGGCAGACCACGTGGAAAGGACAAAGGCAAAGTAGGCCGGCTACCCAAAGTGGTTGACGAGCTGGCTGGCTGGCTGGCTGAGACAAGAAGGATTAATGGAGGGAAACTAACTTGGCGTGGACGATCGACTCTCCCAATCATTAAATCTCAAATATTTTTTATTTTCTAAAAAAAAAAAAAATTCTTTAGTAGTTAAAAAAAGTTAAAATTTAATAATTTATGTGATTTAACAAATAAAAAATAATAATTAAGTTATTTTATATTAAATATATTTATATAATATATATATATATATACTTTTTATACTTACGACAATATTGTGTAGATAAGTATCACAACCTCTTTTGATATAAATTTATAAATATTTCATATAAAATAATTTAATTACATTTGTTTAATTAACTAAATCGGTCAAATTTTTTTTTAAAAAAAAATTGACATAATACGTAACAAAATCATAGTTTTATATTTAAAAAAATTACAATAGGGTAATATATCTTAATTTGTATTAATTTTAAAGTGAATAAGAAAAGATGATGGTGGTGATTTACGTAACCATAATAGAAATTTTAAAATTTAAAAAGATATATATATATATATATATAAGTAATAAATATTAAATTGATTCTATATTAAAAGATATTTATATACGTATATAGTAATAATTTAACTGTATATTGTGACACCAATCCAGACTTTTTCAAAATGATTAGAAGAAAGAAAAGTAACTGCCAAACTTAGTTAAGCGGCTAACGTTGTTAGGAATTCAGCTATCGAGCTCGGCTAAAGCACCGAGGAGTCTTTTGATTTTTCTTTTTTAAAAAATAAATAAATAAAAATCTGCTGGGAGTCGAGCCCAGGTCATCACAGTTGTTTTTGGTGGATTCCGTCACTGAGGGGTTGTAGACTAATCTCGCTCGCTGATTTGTAAGCACTTCAGCGGGTGAGACAGCTGTCAAGAAAATTTAATATTTTTTCATACTCATGTCGGGATTTAAAACTTGAATCATTGGTTAAGGGAGGAGGAGTTTCTATCGCTCCACCACATGCCTCTAGTTTACACCCACAATTTTGATCAAATTTAAAATAATAATGATTTTAGTCAATCATGTCAATAAAATGTTGATATTAGAAGATAACGGTCAAGTGATTATAAACCTACTCTCAAAAAAAAAAATCGAGGCTATGAGTGAGCGTAAATTTTAATCGATATTATCAGCTTCTAAAACTATACTTACTCGTTGGTAGTGATTCTGGGACAGTGTCATCATTAGAAATATTGGTGAATAAAAGTTGATTGAGGGATTATAAATGAAGAATGTTCATTCCCTAGTTTGTCGCTAATGATTACCATTTCCATGGTTGACAATCTCAAGAAATCAAAAGTTTCCCATAGAAAATGATTGGTGGTAGCAATTGGGATATATTGTTAACAAGACATATATATATATATATACATTATGTATTAAGCCTATAGGGTTTCTTTTAAAATATAAATATAAATATATATATATATATATATATATACAAAAAAACCATTATTATCATTATTATTATTGTTTAGAAGGAAAAAAAACTAACATAATGGATCCAACTAGGATTCCATTGGGAACCTAAGCTAGCTAGATATAGTGGATTTAGACAGCAACGGCTTCTTTCAATTTACTCCAAAAAAATATTAACAAAGTAATTACTACTAAATAATTATTAGAGCATCTTCTTGGAATACCTAAGGTAGTACCAATTATTGGATCGTTATTATACATACATTTTCTTGATTATACGCATTAATCCATATGAATAATGAGTGAGTTTGGTCATAAACAAATTTACTTTTAGTATGTTTAATCTCAATTTTTTTTTTAAAACTTTTAAAGTCTCAAACTTTTTTATTAGAGATAAATATGGTCTCTTTTGACGAATTCTGTCAAAAAATCTAAAAAATTAATAGTTTGTTAATAAAAGGGAAGGGTAAAAATGTCACAAAAAATTTTGAGAAAAAAAAAAAAAATTAATTAAACAAGAAGAAGAAACGACAAACAAGAAACAAGAAATTTTGTGATTATGAAAATTTAAACAATGAAAATAAATAGATTTAAAGAAACTTTGTTTGAAGAGAAAGAAAAAGAAGACAACGATGATGTTGAAATTAAGTCATTTTAGCTACTGGAAATTCTGAGAAAAACAGATAACTAAGGCTCCCTACTGGAATTTACATACAAAAACAGAGCAATGACACGTTCAAGCTTCCGGAATTAAAATGCAACAAGAAAAATGCTTACATAATGCTACTGTATTGTATTGTTTCCTCTTTGTCGTTTCTTCTTTTTGTTTAATTTTTTTCCTTCCCTTTTATTAACAAACTGTTAATTTTTTAGGTTTTTTGACGGAATCCGTCAAAAGGAACTATATTTATCTCTAATAAAAAAGTTTGAGACTTTAAAAGGTAAATTTGTTTGGGACCAAACTAACCAATTATTCTAATCCATACATTAAAGTTATATTTAACTTATATATATATATATATATATAATGTATTATGTATGTAATGAACGCAATAAATAAAGGAAAAAGAAGGTTAAAGCATTTGAAGGTGGTGGAAGAAGCTGCCTGTTTCTGAGTAATGACAAGGAGTAAAAGACAAGCTGCCCATAATATGTATATATTCATAATATATATATATATATATATATATATATATATGTGTATGTATATGGATCTCCATCATTCTATATTACCCTTTTTCTCTGGTGTTGGTCCTGTTGTGGGGTTAATTCCATATTAGACTTGAAGGAATGCGATCATAGTATTACTTCACCGGATCACATTAAAATTCTGAAATTAGACTTGGGTAGAGGGAAAGAAAAAGAAGCGAGAAAGATATATATATATATATATATATATATATATATATATATAGGCGTTTAGGTAACCTAAGATTTATGTGAGTTAGTAAAGAGTTTTTTTGATTAAGTGAAGTCAATGGTTCGAATTTTGGCTCATGTATGAAACTGTTTAAAATTTAGAGTTAAAATTTCTTTCCGTAAGAGACCTACCCGACTCAAATAAAAATTAGTCTAAATATAGATTACTAAAACACTTCATGCCCTATGTAAAAAATCCTCTCTCTCTCTATATATATATATATGAATAATTGGTGAATTTGGTCTCAAACAAATTTACTTTTGTAACCTCAGTCCCAAAATATTTGTTTTAACTTTTAAAGTCTCAAACTTTTTTATTAAAAAAAAAAATTCCCTTTTGACGGAATCCGTCAATATAAATCGTGGGTTTTTTACGGATTCCGTAAAAATAACTTTATTTTTTTCTTTAATAAAAAAGTTTAAGACTTTAAAAATTAAAAAAATATTTTAGATTAATCCCAAAATAAATTATATTGAAAATAAATTTGTTTGGATCAAACTCACCAATTATTTTATATATATATATATATATATATATATATATATATATAAATAGAGGTGTTTTGGTCAGTCCTCAGTCAGTCACTAAAATTTAGGCAGAAATACAAATGAAAAAAAAAAAAAAAAGAAAGAAAAAATAGCAGAAGAAGCAGGTGGTACGTACAATAACAATACAAGCACGCGTGCTTGCACTGAATTATATGTCACCTTTCGGTATATTCAAAGTATTAGTACTACTACTTGAATTTCAAGTCCCAAATTCTACATTTGGCAAAGAAAATAACTACGTTTTTTATTTTAAAAAATATAAAAATTATTATATATCTTAATTAAAATTATTAAAATATCAATAAATACGTCTTAATTTCCACAAGTAAAAAATCTCAATATATATTTATATCTATATATCTATATCTATATATATATATATGCAATATGTCAGCTAGCACATTATTACATGTTACACAATGTTGCAATTTTGTGGTTTTAAAATTATACACATATATATTTTGTGTGTACAAATAGAGTATGGTCATTTTGTGAAACTCAAGTACTTGAAAATGATTAATATTGATGAAAATTTCCATTTAATTTTTTTTTTTTAAAAAAAAAAGAAAAAGTGACATCATATTGGCATCATTAAAACTAAAATAATTATGTCACTCTTAATTTCAATATCTAAAACCCCACAAACACATGTGTTACATATGTAAGTCTCACTAGCCATGATTAAATCCAACTGCGTAGATGGGACACATTTATATATATATATAT
The DNA here is from genome assembly GCA_025388415.1 of Cynanchum wilfordii. NCBI lineage: Eukaryota > Viridiplantae > Streptophyta > Magnoliopsida > Gentianales > Apocynaceae > Cynanchum > Cynanchum wilfordii. The sequence continues at coordinate 1,270,159 of JAHSUH010000005.1, forward strand.
ATATACATACATATTTCTCCATCAGTTGTGGACAATAATCTTGCAAAAAAATTCACTTCCACCATTAATATTTCAATTCACAATTCAAAAAAAAAAAAAAAAACCCTTGTAATTTTATTTTTTTTACTCATTTAAAATTGGATTTAAATAATTGTGCACGTTTGAGCAGGGTTTTTGGAGTTACTGCAGGATTCTTGAAATGAAATGATTTTCCCATTCAGTGTGATTGTGGTGCTTCCATCAATTATACATATAATATATATAATATATATATATATATATATATATATATATATTATATTCTCAAACTAAAGAACGTTTTACAAAGGGACAAGAAAAAGGTTTCTAGCTAGGTCAAGTAATTATATATAAGCTACTAGTAGTAGAGGGAAGTAAATGATACATATATATATATAGAGAGAGAGAGAGAGATAGATAGATACACACATACACACAATAAACACAGAAAAAGAGAGAGAGAAGGGAGAAGTAGATGATGATTATAAAGAAAAGGGTGTGGAAAGATGGTTTGTAATTTTTCATCTGAAAGTTTGAGGTAAAAGATTCCTTCCTCGCTCTCTATAGTACTGAATACTGACAGATAAAATCATAATAATTATATATATATATATACCTTCTTCTTGGGATTCTCTCCATCTCAAACAAAAATCATCATGGAGTCTGCAAATCTTTACCACCATAATCACCACCACCACCTTCTTTCTTCTTCTTCTTCTTCTTCTTTCTTCTTCTTCTTCTTCTTCTTCTTCTTCACCTTCTCTAGGAGTTTCAGCTCTACATGACTGGAAATGGAGTAATAATCCCAGTAGCACTGTTGTCTTGTAAGTTCTTCAACAACTTAACTTTTTCTTTTTTCCCATTTTTTTTTTAAGGGTTTTACTTAAAAATGATATATATATATATATATATATATATATATGTATGTATACATGCAGAGATGGATATGATGAGGAGTTGAAGAGATACATGACAGAAATACTACCAAACTCTATAAGAAGTAGCAGTACTACTACTACTACTACTCCTTCTCTTCAAGAAATCCAATTTGGAGTACATAATAATATTATTAATGTTCATAATCATAATGTTAACTCAGTACTCCAATTTGATGATGATGATGAGATCAATAAGCAGGATTATAATTTCTTGAAGTTGAGTGATGACGTCATGATGAATAGCTATTATGATGTCATCATCATCATCATCATCATCATGACAAGTTGAGTTGGCTCTTGGGTGGTAATTCTTTCCCCATTCCCAAACAGATTAATGGGGAAAGCTTTGATTTTGCTGCTTCTTCGTCTGCAGATCATAGTAATAGTAATCTTGGTTATGCTAACAAATATCAATCTTTTGAAGAAAGAAATTCTTTGACTTGTTTTCAAGTTCAACAATCCAGTAATCATAGCCCATCAACCAGCTCCAACAAGGTCAGTATATGTTCTACATACATACATATATATATATATATTCTTCTTCTTTGCTTCTTTCTTTTCCATCTTCAAATTATACACACACACACACATATATATAAAGAAAATATGGTAGGTGCTATATATTCTTGAAAATTTCCATGCCTAGATCCATAATTAACCTAAGACTCATTGTGATAGTATATATGATTTTTTTTTTTGGGGGGAAAAATTTCTTGTGAAGTATATAAATAATTACCCTTTTATGCAATATATATGTTATATATATATATGATTTCATGCATCTATGAAATGATTTGGGATATATTTTCACTTAATAATTTAGATGTTAATGTTATCATGAAGTGAAAGACAGCAAAAAGTTAAATGTGTGAGTAACTATATATATTTTGTGTAATTTACTAGAGATTAATATATATATATATATATATATATATATATATATATAATTAGAGTTATATTTTGCAGTGGATTCTGATAAAAAATTTATTTTTGGAATAGTATAGGCTAAATTTTACAATAATTACCCATTTGGTGTCAAATTTAGACATCAAAATTCAGGAACGTGGACCAAAAGCTTTCTGCTGCTGCTTCAAATCATCATCAAATAGTAGTAGCCAAAAGACCTCGACTTTCTTCATCTTCTTCATCCCCAACCCTTAAGGTAAATATTAATCAAATCTTTTCCCTTTGTTTTACTCATAAATATTATTATTCATTTTTATAAAAGAAAAAAAAAAAATTAACAATGGAAAATTATATATATATATATATATATATATTAAAGGTGAGAAAAGAAAAATTGGGAGACAGGATTGCAGCTCTACACAGAATGGTCTCACCTTTCGGCAAGGTACTGCATGTATGCATGTTCATTCTTCAGATATACATACATATATATATGTATATATCACTCTCACTAAAAATCCCACTTAATTATATATACTTAAGGGGTTTTATTTTTTAGTTCATGTGTTTTATTTTATTTGTTTGTCCATGTATTAATTCCTAGCTTTTATAGAATCTTAATTTTTTTTTGCATCTTTCTTCAGTTGTTGCATGTGTTTTTTATATATAATAATATATATATATATATATATATTGATGAATGAATTTATAAAATGCTGCAGACAGATACAGCCTCCGTTTTGACAGAAGCTATTGGGTATATTCAGTTCCTTCAAGACCAAATCCAGGTCATCAATCACCTTAATTACTTACTTTAAACTAATTAATTTTCATTAGAGAGTTTTCTTTTCTGTCCTAAATCTTGGATATATATATATATATCCTAAACTTTTTGTTTTTGGTGGGGGTACTTAATTAATTTGCAGACGTTAACAATGTCTTACTTGAAATCATCTCGAAGCAAGCCCCGTCGAAACGCAAGAGTGGTAAGTAAGCAAATTAATTTCTTTTCTTGACTTTCTTGTCTTACTTTATCCTATTTTCGTCCACTAGACGTTGACTTGCTGAGTTGACTGTAATAATGATGGATTCATCTTCTTCTTCTTCCTTCCCCCCACTGCCGGAATAAATAAATAAATAAATAAATATATATATATATAACATCACACAGAGTGAAAATAATTGATTGAAAGTAAGTCCCTTTTTTTTTTTTTTTTTGGCATGTTTTGATGACAGGATTCAGCCACGAAAGATGATCATCATAATCAGCATCAGAAATTAGAAGATGATCAAAAAACTTATCAAGATCTCAGAAGTAGAGGGCTGTGTCTTGTTCCACTTTCTTTTACTTCCTACATTTGCTCTTACAACGGAAACATCTGACCTCAAATTAATTACTGATCATGAACAGTAATTATAGTCTTTTCCTTTGGGTTTTTTTTTCTAATAATTTTAGCCCTAACTAATCTGGAGTCGAGAATAATACTGATATTGATATATATATATATATATATATATATATATATATATATATATATATATATATGTGACTGGTACGGTGACATTGAGTTGAATATTCTCTATTAGACTCATTTGACATGTTTGTTTCTAGATTTTTGTCAAAGAAAAACAGAACTTGTTTTATCAGACAAGTAATGGTCAGCACAAAATCGAATAATGTGTTTTTGTTTTTTAAAATGAATATTTCTTGAAGTTCAATAATGTTATGGTTTTGATCTACGTACCATTTACTTCATGTATTATTTTGTTCGGTACATATAGTAATCTAAATAAATCGTTCCAGGTAAAAAAGAATGGAAAGGAGAAGCCAAACAACACATGGTGCTTTTTCATGAATGGGATATATATATATATATACATAGAGAGAGACCAAAAAGAATAGTCCACAGATCATCCACTCTCTTACTAATATATTAACCATACATGCAAAATATAATGATATTACAGATTGAAGAAGAAGACAAGCATGATAAAATGAAACAAAACATGCCATAAGGAAAATGCAGCACAAAGTTTGAGGAGAAGACCAGCATGACTTAACTACTGGTCAACTGGTGATCTCATCAGCCACAAGGCATGTGCCCTATATTTAGATGTTATCATATATATATATATATATATATAACCTACAATTTCTGTCAGGTTCAGCGATGGTCAGGAATGAAAAACTATTTTCTGAAAATGTGTGTATAATATATATTGAAAGTATGGATTGGATTGTAGCATTACACGTGCGAATTAGAATTTCGATTATTCTGGTCCAGGTATCATTTCACTCTGAATCAGAATCATCATTCACTGACGACCGCACTGTCCTATTCTTGGTTTCATGGTAATCATCCTCATCCTCTTCTTCTTTCTTCTCCTTGATTATTCCTGCAAAGTAGAGAATTTCATGAGACTCCCCCTACACTCTGCAGAACAAAAAGGAAAGCATTACCTTTCTTTAACAGAAGAGCCTCCAATGTCTTTGTGGAAAAATCATCCTTTCCTCCCAAGTCTTGAAATCCAATAATCCTATCTCCTGCAATCCCATTCCTGGAAAACGACATTTTTTTAAGTGTTTCTCTTGACATGAAAATTTTGTCAACTTCCTTTCATAGGCACACACTTCAATGCAAAAAATGAAAGCAAACTCTAGGGGACTATAAGAAGAAAGTAACTAGGTAAAGAGCAAAAATCATTCCCTGGCTTAAAAATGTCACGATAAGATAGACACCTGCATGAGACACTAAGCTCATCATGATGCTCTCCATGCACCCACCCTGTAACCATAAAGGCAGTAAAACAGGCGGGAGAACATTCCACAAGTCTGCTTGAAAATCAACTGATTAATCATCTAACTTCATTAGTGCAAAATAGTCCAGCCCATCTGCTTCTAGTCAAAATATTGAATCTCTAATAAAGGTAATAGGGGAAGCCCACCCAAATTAAAAAGATTAGGGACAGCAACTTATTCTATTCCATTAGAACAATGGCAGAATCAACAATATATCTCACATAAAATTTCAAACAACAGCCAGAAACAAGCATAAAAAACTAAAATGAAAATAAATTAGATTGAACGAACCTGAATAATGTCACACAAGGCAGTGTTTTGATTCCTAGTTTAGCAACGAAGAAAGGGGCATTCTGCATTTAATCATTTGTATCTAGTAAACCAATTCAAAATCCAAAAGGAATAAGAATACAAGATGTTATATAAAAACTGACCTCAGCATCCAATTTGATGAATTTGGTATCCATGTACTTAGGTGCCAAGGATTTCAGATGCTTATCCACAATCCTACAAAAGAGGACACATGCACCCCATGAAATGCATTGATAAGAGTGTGACATACAGAGCTTCTAATCAGCAACACGCATTTAACATAATTACAGAGTTCTTACAAAGAAGATAAAGAAAATTGCACTGTAGCCATCAAATTTTGGGTCTTTGAGACATAAACATCAATTCGGAAAACACTGAGTTCTTGCTTCTTTTGAAATATCTATAACAAGCTTCTCAGAAAGCAAAGAGCACTTGTATACAAACAAAAAACATTTATAAAAAAAAAATAAAAAGAAAAGGGTTAAAATTTTTTATCGAAGCAATATCTAATGGTGCATACATTTCATATTCTTGTTGAACTACACAAGAAATATGAGTATTTAAATGCAAGGAAATCTTAAAAGTATATTATTTAATAGATGAGCAAGTCAATGCCATTACTTTCCTTGGTGGATGTAATCCTTATCTTACCATTAAGAAAACAAAGTAAGAATAAAAGATAAGTCACAAAAGATTTCCAAAAGTTTGTTATGGTGCCCATGCTACAGGAGAGAAGAAAATATCCTTACTTGCAACGATAGAACTCTCGATGGTAAAAGTGACAAATAACATTTACACTGCCAGTTACTTCCCCCAGAAAATCTGCTTCAGTTATCTCCCTATACTCTCCATGGCCATGCCGTTTTAATTCTTGTCGTTTCTCAGCTTCTTTCTTTTTAGATGGGGTAAGAAGAATACAGAAATCCAGGAAAAGACACAGCATTTTAACATTACTAACTCCAAAAGTAAGCATATCCATAGATGTAATTGTAAGACCAAATATCAGACCTTGAGAGCTGCAATCCTATCCGCGTGCAATTTCTCAAGCTCAGGATCCTAAAATGACAGGATGAAGGTAAATAGGCAAGAATAATGTGAAAAAAGTAGTACATGTAGAGTCTGAAGAGAGACCAAATTTAAAACTTACATCCATCAGCTCATCAAGATCAACCTCTTGATCAGCAGAGGCTGAAGCTTGTGACTTTTCTTGAGTAAGCAACTCCTGCATAATAGATCAGCGTATACTTGAAACACCAAAAACCATATAGCTTCTGAAATATACTACAAGCTAAAATTCAACTCCAATATAAGCGTTTGGACCACTGGTGACAGCAGAAAAAAATAGAGAACAGGATAAAAAACCTCATCTCAGCAGAACCTACAATAATTTACTTTAGCCCTATCGCCTCCCAGGTTAACGGAATTTCCAAACCTCACTAAATAAACTCAGAGCAGATGGAAGCTAATATCTCCATCCAGCTTCAGGATCTATTCTGATCCTGTCCATCATAACCTACTAGTAATAGAAAGAAGCTAGGCAAGTACACTTAAAATGGGGGCAAAATCTAAAAAACCAAAATCAAATTATTCAAATCTAATCAGAATCAAGTAGAAAAGATGAAACCAGAATTTGGAGAAAATATCAAGAGAAAATACTACAAAATACCTTCTTATAATCACGAGCAGCAGCTGCCAATACATTTCCAAAGGCCAAATTCGAGAATGTTGATTTAACTGAATTCGGATCCATTACGCTTGCTTTCACTGGAACCATCAGGAATTCAATTATTAATGAATTGCGAGTCACATAAAACACAGAGATGAATCGATTCGGTAATCAATTGAATTTAGAAAAATTAAATAAAATAGAATCGGATCTATATTTACCTAAAAAAGATGTATTGATCGGATTTGCAGCTTCTGAAAACCCTAAAACACCGAGTCGAGTGACGACCGAAGAGAATGCCTCTGGCCTCTTAGCGAACTGCAAACTACTCACTGAGGCAAACCCCGATTCGGATTTTTTTTTTTTTTTTTTATTTTTATATATATATATATATATATATATTTTAAAATTTTTCAAAACGAAAAAAGAATATTTCTACCTTTTTTTGTCAACGAGAATATTACCACCTTTTTTTTTTTTTTTATATACAAGGGGGGGGGGGGTGTCGCCATCCCTCGCAAGGGGGGGGGGGGGAACCCCCCCCCCCCTGCCCTCCACCCTCACGAGAATATTACCACTTTATGTTTTACATTTCTATTTTGAGGTCCAAAATAGAAAATTTATATCAATTTCAACTATCTATATAAGGAAAGAAATATAGTTATTTTATTAAAAGAAAAAAAAAAGTAATATTTAATTTCAAATTATAAGTATTTGAACTTGTTTAAAATTTATAATGCGTTTAATTTATTTATTAATATTTAATTATAAATAATGCCGTAACTTTATTTTATAATTTTACAATGGTGCAAACTCGTCCCTCTGACTCAACAATATTTTCTCCAGTTCATCATTATTTGTCCAAACACATTTTTTATAATTTTTTATGCTAATAATAATATTAATAATTCTTTCAAAAAGCAAAACCATGTGATATAACCGTAATCAAATGATTTATTAGCGCTTAACCCAAAAAAAAAAAAAAAAAAAGAAGAAAAAAAAATTATTAGCAATGGAAATCCACAAAATAGGTTTTGCCATTGATTGTCCTCTTCAAATCTGAAAAAATGAATGTAGAAAGAAGAAGAGCTTGGAGAAAACTTTAATGGCGGCACCATACTAGTAAAAGTATATTACATAACCACTTCCCTCTAAACGTCCTCGTTATTGTTCGCCCTCTTCCTCTCTAGGCCTCGGCAACTGCCTCAGATATGGCCTCAGAATCGGCGGTCTCACATGTACCACCGGCTGTCTCCTCCTCAAATTTCTGACGACATTTGTTCCCCAATTTCTGATGCAGACCTCAAACTCCTCAAATCTAAGGGATTTCCTACTGCTCCCATACCTCCTGCATCCCTCAAAGTCCTCGAAAATTCGGATCTGTTCCCCAATTCCTTCCTTCTGCTTCACTCAAACTTGCATCCTCCTCTTCCTGTTCCTCTGCCTCTTCCAGAAGAGAAGTTCTTTCCGTTTTAAACTCATTGCTTTTCTGGGTTCGTTTCCTTTTAAGGAAATTAACCACTCCATCAAGGGCAACATCAACATCTTCACTCCTCATCAGTTCCTCTGCTAGTTCAGCAGGGGTCACTTCAACGTTTTCGATTAGATTTTCTATTTCAGGCAAGCGATTGTGTTCTTCATTAATTCCCAGCCCCAAGTAATTTAGAGCCAATACCTTGAATCCTTGCGGTGTACAGTAAGACAGGTGAATATGCAAGTCCATTCTACCGGGACGAATTAGAGCAGGGTCCAATTTGTCCTTATAATTCGTAGTGAAAATAATTATTCTTTCATCTCCGCAGCTTGACCATAGCCCATCAATGAAGTTCAACAATCCAGATAGCGTCAACTGTTGATTTTTCATATATATATTAGCTTTCAATCAAAACTTCCTATTTGCTACTTTTTTTCTTTTTTTTTTCTTTTTTTTGTTAGAGAGAAAGTTTGTCCGAGACATACCTTGTTGCAGCCATTGTTGCCGCCGGCGACAACAATCACATTGTGCAGCTGCCGATCATGCATCCCCACGCTACAATCAATATCTTCGATAACAATGATTGATCGGTTGGTGGTGGAAACCAAAGTTCTCCTCAATTCTGTGTTTGAATATATGCTTGTGAGTTCCAAATCATATACATCAAACTTCAAATAATTTGCCATGGCCGCAACCAGAGTCGATTTTCCGGTACCGGGAGGTCCGTAGAGTAAATATCCCCTTTTCCATGCCTTACCCACCTTTCTGTAATAATCTTTCCTCTTCATGAAACGATCCAAATCATCAATTATAGCCTTTTTAACATCTGAATCCATAGCCAAGGTATCAAATGTGGCCGGATGGTCCAAATTAATTCCTCCCCAAATCCCAGTGCCGATGCCATTGTAGTTGTCGTCGTGGAAAGGACCATCCCTAGTATATAGCTTCACAACCCTCTCGCTAATTTTAATTTCTTGAGCTTTTTCCAGTACATAAGGCAAATAATCATTAACGACCGCATCTTTGTGTTTCTTATGAAATGTGACCTCAAAGTAGCGTTTCTCTGGGATATAACTGCTCTCTTTTTGGGATTCAATAAACACATGTCGCCAAGAAATCTTAATACCGCCATATTTGTCGGTGATTATCTGATTTTTCTCCACGCAGACACTGATGCTCTTCTGTTTGGAGGTTTTGTTCACTTTAAACCTAACCGTATTCGGAGACATTTTCTTACTGAGATAAATCTCGGCGGAATCGTACATTTCGTTCCGACTCATACCACACTGATCATCCACAACAATCGTGATGTCAGTCCATAGAAAATAAAATAGACGTCTGATCGCCGATTCGAAAAAAGCCTTGAACCAATTCGGAATCAATTGGTTGGCCATTGACCTAGTCATCATCATCGAAGTAGCCCAGGATGCATACGCCTGGATGAGTGTTGACGAAGTTGACTGCATCAATTTATACATCTTTGCTACTCGAAACAATTCAAAAACAAAATTCAAGAAAAAAGAAGAAGAAAGAAATTCAAGATTGAACTGAGAAACCCAGAAAAAATCAAGGAAGAAACTGAGAAACTTTGCTCAATCCAACCCGGATTGTCCGTCATTTATAGGGAGGAAGGGAATGCTTCTTCTTCTTCTTCTTATTATTATTATTATTTCTTAGGGCGATGGGTTACTACTTATCGTGATATTTGTTAGTCACCAAGGGAGAAAAGTTTTAGAAAGATCGGCCGATATTTTCTTAAGTGTGCTGAACAAGAGAACGAATGGTGGAGAGCGATGTAATGGATTCAAACTCCGCACGGTGATCATGCATATAATTCAAAATGAATCAGACTTCAGTTAGGACTCCTTAATTTTTTTTTTTTTTTTTTTTTTTTTTTTTTTTAGAGAAATACTAAAAATTTTAGCTATGGAAAAAAATAAATAAAAATTAGCGTGAAATTAAATAGAGAAATACTTGAGAAACATATTAGCCACTATCAACTAAAATATCAACTTAAAAATATTAGCTTTCAATCAAAACTTCCTATTTGCTACTATTTTTTTTTTTAGAGAGAAAAGTTTATCGGAGACATACCTTGTCGCTGCCGTTGTAGCCGCCGGCATCATTCTCGTCGAGGTGCTGCCGATCATGCCATGCATCTCCACGCTACAATCAATATCTTCGATGACAATGATTAATCGGTTGGTGGAGGAAACCAAAGTTGTCCTCAATTCTGAGTTTGAATATATGCAGGTAAACAGGATAATCCATAGATGTGACCAAATATCAGACCTTGAGAGCTGCAAATGCAATCCTGTCCGCGTGCAGTTTCTCAAGCTCAGGAATCAGGATCCTAAAACGATAGAATGCAGGTAAACAGGCAGGTAAGGAAAACGTGAAACAAGTACACATAGAGTCTGCAAGAGAGACTTAAATTTAGAACTTACATCCATCAGCTCATCAAGAATCAAGATCAACCTATTGATCAGCAGAGGCTGAGGCCTGTGCCTTTTCTTGAGTAAGCAACTCCTGCATAATAGATCAATGTATACTTGAAAGACCAAAAACCATATAACTTCTGAAATATACTACAAGCAATTTTCAAACTCCAATATAAGCGTTTGGACAACCGGTGACAGCAGAAAAAAAAATAGAGAACAGGATAAAAATGCTCATCTCAGCAGAACCTACAATAATTTTACTTTAGCCCTATTGCCTCCCAGGTTAACGGAATTTCCAAAACTCACTAAATAAACTAAGAGCAGATGGAAGCTAAGATCTCCATCCAGCTTCAGGATCTATTCTGATCCTGTCCATCATAACCTAGTAGTAATAAAAGAAGCTGGGCAAGTACGCTTAAAATGGGGGCAAAATCTAAACAACCAAAATCAAATTATTCAAATCTAATCAGAATCAACATTCCACTAGTAGAGAAAGATGAAACCAGAATTTGGAAAAAATATCAAGAGAAAATACCACAAAATACCTTCTTATAATCACGAGCAGCAGCTGCCAATACATTTCCAAATGCCAAATCAGAGAATGTTGATTTAATAGAATTCGGTTCCATTACTCTTGCTTCCACTGTAACCATCAGGAATTCAATTATGAATGCATTGCGAGTCACATAAAACACAGAGATGAATTGAATCGGTAATCAATTGAATTCAGAATTCAAATAAAATAGAATCCGATCTTTATTTACCTAAAAAGATGTATTGATTAGATTTGAACCTTTCTGTAAACCCTAACACACCGAGAGAGTCGTTGTTTGTTGTCGAGTGACGACCGAAGAATGCCTCTGGGCTCTAGCACTCGAAAACTGCAAACTACTAACTGAAGCAAACCTTAATTCGAATCCTTTTTCTTCTTCTTTTTTTTCCCCCATTTTTCTCCTCTTGTCAATTTATATATATTAATATTTTCAAAAAGAAAAAAGAATATTTTCTTCTTCTTTTTTTTTGGGTCAACGAGAATATTACTATCTTATGATTTACATATCTATTTTGAGGTCCAAAATGGAAAATTTATATCAATTTCAACCTCCTCTAAATATATATATATATTTAAATATATAATATATTTAAATATATATATATATATATTATCACTAAAATCAATGATTTGTTAGGAATTCAAATGCTAGGGATTTGATAAAACAACTGATTTATTCATGTACTGGGTAAATTGTACTATATCTAATAAAATATTAGTAGATTTCTAAGCACTATCAACTTAAAAAATCAGGTAAATTACGAGACTTATTCAAAAAATAATAATAACTAAAAAGATGCATTCAAACATATCCCATATGATTGATTTTTTGAATAATAAGAATAGAAATTTTAATATAAAAAAGTTTAATTATCATAAATAAAAGTAATTGTAGACACTGAAATTTTATTTATATATTTAAATAAATATTAAAGATATTGAAAGATTTTGCTCTTGGATGAGTGACACATGTCAAACTAATAATTATTGATTGTCACTCTCTTCATCTATAAATAGAGATCAAAAGAAATATTCAAGTGAGGTGGAAATCATAGGTAAAATCAGTGGTGACAGAGAAGAAAAGAAACTCCGACGATTCCCTTCGGGGATCGTCCATAGTTTCTGGCGCATCCTCCCTTTCGAGATCAAGCCCAAGGCTCTTGAGAAGTCAAATTCATTCCGAGATCAAATCCAAAGACCATCGGAGAAATCAAATCAAGTACAGATGGATCGAGATCAATCCCAAAGGCCCTGGAAGTTCAAATCCATTCCGAGATCCAGCCCAAAATGCCCTCGGATCCATGATGAAAAGAATCGGCGGAGAAATATAAAGATTTGAGCTCAACATCAAAATATATATTATCTTGTGACATTTATATTTTTGATTATTTATTTTGCAGATAATAATAATTGAAAAGAAAATTTTATTGTTCACAAATTTGGCACGCTCAGTGAGACCATCTTTATTGTTCATCCTTTTTCTATTAAATATCATGGAGCAGAAGGACCTTCAAATGAAAAAAATGAAAAATTCAAACTCAAGGGGGCATATCAACATTTGTATTGCGACCTTGTCAAAAACTCCTTGACACGAGTGAAAACTATCCATACCGATACAAAAACTCCTTGATACAAGTGTAAACTGTCTACATATAAAAAAAACTCATTAATACAAGTATAAAATGTCTATAAATTAGACTCCTTGGTACGAGTATAAACTTCCACATATCAAATAAGACTCATTGACACGAGTATAAAATGTCTATATATTTATGAGATACTTTGAAACTTGTTCATGTAATAATTTTTCAAATTAACCTGAACAAGTTTCAGGAGCCAATTTGTAGACACTGAAATTTTATTTATATATTTAAATAAATATTGAAGGATTTTGCTCTTCCATGAGTGACACATGACAAACTAATAGTCATTGATTGTCACTCTCTTCATCCATAAATCCATTGATTGTCACTCTCTTCATCTATAAATAGAGACCAAGAGAAATTTATAGGTGGGGGAGAAGTATTCAAGTGAAGTGGAAATTAGAGGTGTGGTGACAGAGAAGAAAAGAAACTCCGATGATTCACTTCGGGATCGTCCATAGTTCTGGCGCATCCTCCCTTCGAGATCAAGCCCAAGGCTCTTGAGAAGTCAAATCTATTCCGAGATCAAATCCAAAGACCATCGGAGAAATCAAATCAAATACAGATGGATCGAGATCAAGCCCAAAAGCCCTCGAAGTTCAAATCCATTCCGAGATCCAGCCCAAAATGCCCTCGGATCCATGACGAAAAGAATCGACGGAAAAATATAAAGATTCGAGTTCAACATCAAAATATATATTTTTTGTGACATTTATATTTTTGATTATTTATTTTATTATTATTTGTGAAAAATTGTGACCCTCTGACTCAACAGTAGTTTGTCTTTTATTTTGACCAAACATATTTTTTAGTTTTTTATTATAATAATAATTCTTTCAAAAAGTAAAGCAGGTGATGTAACAGTAATCAAGTAATTTATTAGCGCTTTATTTTATTTTATTTTTTTTAAAAAAAAAAAAAATTAGCAATGGAAACCCACAAAATAGTTTCTGCCATTGATTGTGCTCTTCAAATATGAAAATGAATGTAGAAAGCAGAGCTTGGAGAAAACTTTAATGGCAGCACCATACTAGTAAAAATATAATACATTACATAAAAATGGCCTCATAAGTACCTCCCTCTAAACGTCCTCGTTATTGCTCGCCCTCTTCCTCTGTTTGGCCTCTGAAACTGACTCATAATTGGCTGTCTCCTCCTCAAATTTCTGACGACATTTGTTCCCCAATTCCTTCCTACTGTTCCCATACCTGATGCAGACCTCAAACTCCTAAAATCTAAGGAATTTCCTATTGCTCCCATACCTCCTGCGTCCCTCAAAAGTCCTCGAAAATTCGGATCTGTTCCCCAATTCCTTCCTTCTGCTTCACTCAAACTTGCATCCTCCTCTTCTTCATCTTCCTGTTTCTCTGCCTCTTCCAGAAGACGTGTTTTTTCCGTTTTAAAGTCATTGCTTTTCTGGGTCCGTTTCCTTTTAAGGAAATTAACCACTCCATCTAGGGCATCATCAACATTTTCACTCCTCATTAGTTCCTCTGCTAGTTCAGCAGGGGTCACTTCAACTTTTTTTATTAGATTTTCTATTTCAGGCAAGCGGTTGTGTTCTTCATTAATTCCTAGCCCCAGGTAATTTCGAGCCAAAACCTTGAATCCTTCCGGTGTACAGTAAGACATGTGAATATGCAAGTCCATTCTACCGGGACGAAGCAGAGCAGGGTCCAATTTGTCCTTGTAATTCGTAGTGAAAATAATTATTCTTTCATCTCCGCAGCTTGACCATAGCCCATCAATGAAGTTCAACAATCCAGACAGTGTCAACTGTTGATTTTTCATATATATATATCTATAAGATTTCAATCAAAACTTCCTATTTCCTACCCTTTTTTTTTTTTTCTTTTGAGAGAGAAAGGTTTATCGGAGACATACCTTGTTGCTGCCGTTGTAGCTACCGTTGAAGTTGCCGTTGTAGCCGCCGGCGGCAACATTCTCGTCGAGCTGCTGCCGATCATGCATCTCCACGCTACAATCAATATCTTCGATGACAATGATTGATCGGTTGTTGGTGCAAACCAAAGTTCTCCTCAATTCTGAGTTTGAATATATGCTTGTAAGTTCCAAATCATATACATCAAACTTCAAATAATTTGCCATGGCCGCAACCAGAGTCGATTTTCCGGTACCGGGAGGTCCGTACAGTAAATATCCCCTTTTCCAAGCCTTACCCACCTTTCTGTAATAATCTCTCCTCCTCACGAAACGATCCAAATCATCAATTATAGCCTTTTTAGCATCTGAATCCATTGCCAAGGTATCAAATGTGGCCGGATGGTCCAAATTAATTCCTCCCCAAATCCCACTGCCGCTGCCATTGTAATCGTCGTCGTGGAAAGGACCATCCCTAGTATATAGCTTCACAACTCTCTCGCTAATTTTAATTTCTTTAGCTTTTTCCAGTACATAAGGCAAATAATCATTAACGACCGCATCTTTGTGTTTCTTATGAAAAGTGACCTCAAAGTAGCGTTTCTCCGGGGTATAACTGCTCTCGTTTTGGGATTCAATAAACACATATTGCCAGGCAATCTTAATACCTTCATATTCGTCGGTGATTATCTGATTTTTCTCCATACTGAGATTGATGCTCTTCTGTTTAGAGGTTTTGTTCACTTTAAACCTATCCGTATTGGGAGACATTTTCTTACTGAGATAAATCTCGGCGGAATCGTAGATTTCGTTCCGACTCATACCACACTGATCATCCACCACAATCGTGATGTCAGTCGATAGAGGAGAAAATAGATATCTGATCAACGATTCGAAACAAGACTTGAACCAACTCGGAATCAATTCGTTGGCCATTGACCTAATCATCATCATCGAAGCAGCCCAGGATGCATACGCCTGGAAGATTGTTGTCGAAGTCGACTGCATCTCCTTGAAATTATACATCATTGCTACTCGAAACAATTCAAGAAAAACAAAATTCACGATTGAACGGAGAAATCCAGAAAAAATCACAGAAGAAACTGTAAAACTTTGCTAAATCCAACCCGGATTTGATTGTATTTCGGGGAGTAGGATTGTCCGTTATTTATAGGGGGAGGAAGGGAATGCTTCCTCTTATTATTATTACTATGGTTCCTTAGGGCGATGGGTTACTGCTTATCGTGATACTTGGTCACCAAGGAGAAAAGTTCTAGAATGATCGGGTCATATTTTATTATAAATGTGCAGAACACGAGAACAGAAGGTGGAGAGCAACATAGTGGATTCAAATTCTGCTTGGTGACCACGCATATAATTCTGAATGAATAATACTTGCTTTAGGACTAATACTTGGGAAGGAAATCATAAATGTTGTATTCCGTATATACATATGGAAAGACTAAATTTAGTTAGAGGCTAACGTGAATATCTGACGATAAATTATCAAAAGAAAAATATATATATACCAATTAAAATAAAGTAATACACAAAACACAATTAATATCAAGAAAGAATCAAGATTTTGATTAAGTAGACAAAGATTTATGTTTTTCCTTTTTCTATTCTAGTAAATGAACTAGACAAAGATTGGCTTCTTGAAAGCTTTTTTTTTTTTTTTGCTTAAGCATCTCGTATCCGAATCCACACGGGCCGACAAATCCGGATTCAACTTGGGGGTGCGCTCGCAGAGTCCAACTCTTACTCGAGGGTGAGGGTCTGGCTCAGAGCTTTTTTTAACGTGGTGCTAACCACCTCGGAGAATTCAAACCCTCGACTATCCGCTATGAGATAAAATTTTAGGAGTTCACTTACCATTACCAACTTTCCCAAGCTGCTGGGTTCTTCAAAGCTTTTGATTAGGTAAAGTAGTAAGGTATTTCGTAGACTCATTATTATAGTATCAGTCTTTTTTCTTTTGTAAGCAAGTCGTCATCTTATAAGTCACGGAATTTTTTATAGATACAAAAATATAAAAAATATATATATTTAAATAAAAAATAAATATAAATAATACAATAAAATGAAATCTATTCTTCCAATTAGCTTGATGACAAATTCTAGGAGATTTATAGAATCTTGATAAATTCCACTAATATAACTCTAATTGGTTAGTCAGACTCCTTAGGACAAGAATTCTGACATCAAATGCAATTGAGAACTCCTTAAAAACTTATACCTTAAAAAAAATAAAAATAATAATAATAATAATGAAAAAACATCTTAACATTTATATATAAATTATATATTATTTTTAAAAAAATATTTATTCATATCCTTTAATTACAAAACATTTGTTTTACCCAAAAAAAATAAAAATAAACTGACTTCTCAAAATTGTTGGGTTTGAAGTTGTCCTAGGTATAAGAAAGTACATATTAACTCCAAAGCGTAGGTGAGTTGGTAAGGAGTTCTCATAACTTAAGTAAAGTTGGATTCAAACCTTCATTTATGTATTCAACTGTTTAAAATTTGGAATCGGAACTTCTTTTCGCAAGGGTACAACCCAGCTCAAACAGAAATTAGTCTAAATGTGAATTATTTTTATTCAATGTTATTTTATTAATTTTTAATGATTTTTTTTTAAAAAAAATATTAATTATTAAACTATATTTTAATAACTTCATATACAATTACAATGTCACCTAATTATAAGTGTCCAGCACAAAAAAAAAAAAAAAAAAAAAAAAAACACCATTGGTGACGTCAAGCTTAAGCTTTTCACCATCACCACCGTCTCCTTCTCCGTTTTATCTTTAATCTCATCTCAAGAATGATCAATCTTCCAAGGGAGAACTTCTGCATCAGAAATGCCGTATCCAAAAACATCATTTCAAGTGAAGTAAATTGTCACGACTAGTTTGGAACTTATTTCATTCTACTTATTTCAACTAGTAATCATAGGGACTACGAAAGTGACATGATGTCTAATATGAAAGTACATCCTAAGTATAAGAGCAGTTATGACCGACAGACACTCTGTTTATGATAGAGACTTATTTCATTCTACTTATTTCAACTAGTAATCATAGGGACTACGAAAGTGACATGATGTCTAATATGGAAGTACATCATAGTATAAGAGCAGTTATGACCAACAGATACTATGTTTATGCCATAAATCAAGATGACAAGAGTGTTCACTTTTCAAATACCATTCATTAATTGACTACGACACTCTAATATAAACGATAACATATGCACAATGTACACAAGATATTCATTATTATTCTCTTTACATTTTGCACACCTAGAGATTGAAAACAATCAAGGGCATTTTCCCCTTTCGTTCTTGATTCTATAAGAAAATTTTAGAATTCATTTATTAATTTTACCATCAAAGAACCAGCTAAGAACATATTTTTCAATACAAAGACTTTTTGCATAACACTTAATAACCAATGGAACATTTTGAATCTACATAACAAACGCAATAAAACGCTCCCGATCACAACTTTTCTTTAGTCAGCATCCCGTGAGATTCACCCCCCATAAAAAAGAACCCATTTAATATAACCTTCAAAAGTTACAAACTTTCAAGAAAAGAACTCAAGATCTTTTCACAGTGGTGCTGTAAGAGAGAAGGCAAACAAATTAAAGCAGCAGGAGCAGGAGGTTAATATATATATATATATATATATATATATTTTTTTTTTATACCGAGTTGAGGCTCCCGGTGTCCTTAGGGAGGTTTATAGAGTTCAACTCTTACTCGAAGGTGAGGGCAAGACTTAAAACTTTTTTTTTAACATGACGCTAACCACCATCATGAAGATTCGAAACCTCGACCATCAGCCATAGAGGAAGCATTAAGAGTCTACACATCAACTCACTCAAGTTACCGGGTTGGAGGTTATATTATTATGGTGGGTTTTTCTTTTTTTATCAGAAACCACATCAATCCACAAAAACCAATTTTGATTGGAACTAAAAAGCTGTAAGTGCAATCCTATAATATGAATTGAACTAACCCTGTTTCTTACCCTTTTTTGTATTCCTGAAAAAGCACACACACTACAAAAAGAAAAAGAGAGAGAGAGAGAGAGAGAGAGGGGGGGGGTGGGGATTTGTGCAATCGTTCTGGAGCTGACACCTGTTACTTCTCTTTCCTCTGAACTTTACTTTTTCTTCCTCACTGTGCAAAAATTTTGTCGACGATAGATTGGTTCTGATTTAATTATTATAAATCACGATCGAATTTTTTGTGTACTGAGCTGTAATATTGATACTTCTGATACAGAAAGAGAAAGGTACGTACTAAAAGCCAAGCCAATCCCAGGGAAATTGAAAAATGACCAAAATTCTGTCGCTTGGACGGTCCTTATTTGAGAAATTTTAAATTAATTGACACATAAGTGCTTTTTTTTTTTTTTTTATTAATAATTGACTTTGTGGGGTTGTTTGATTCCAATAAAACTCTTATATACTTTATAAAATGCAGATCAGTTCTTAGGACAATTTGATAAGGTATCTCTAATATGTCAAATAAATTTATATTTAATAAATTTAATCTTGAAATATATATATTTATTATATTTAACGTCTAAAATGTTTTACTTTAAGAAAATTAATTAAGGTCATTTTATACACATACATACTGTTGTTAAAACTAACAGTGATTATAATCAATTAAAAAAAGTAATAATTAAGTTACAAATATTTACAAATTTACTGTAAAGAGGATTGGAATACTCATTATGAATATAAATTTGTTTGAGACTAAATTTACTAATTATTCTTTGATTTATATTAAAATTGTGGTAAGTGGACTCCTAATGCTTCTTCCAGGACGGATGGTCGAGAGTTCAAATCCCCATGAGTGGTTAGCTTCATGTTAAAAGCTCTGGGTCGGGCCCCTAACCCTCGAGTAAGAGTTGAACTCTGCGAGCGCTCTGCAGGCCGAGTTCGGATTAGTCTCACCGAAAAGGTGGGGACACTGGGCGCTCCGAGTGGGTACCAAAAAAAAAAATTGTGTATGAAAATATATTGGTATATAAAAAATGAAACAAAATAAATATTCATAGTCAACTCTGAATTCTTTTTGATGCAAAAATACTCATAAAGAATTTATGTGTATACTCATTCATAGTGTTTATCGTTAGCAGCTTACACACCATGATCTTTCAATGATAATATATTTTTTAAAAAAACAAAATTTAAATCCAAAATATCAAAAACCCTCTTGGCATTTCTAGAATCTACTATGCATAAAGAACGTTGAAAACAATATCTAAGTATAATCGACTTGAATATGGTCGGATTTATAATCACGATATGAGCTTGTGAATCCAAATTATAAAAAAAAAAAAAAAACTCATCCCAATACTCACATAAATACTAAATTATTGTCTCTACTTTCACATGGTGATAGACAGGCAAAGCGTGGGGAAGGAGAGTAAAGATTCAAACTTTTTTTTTTTTTTCCAAATAGCTAGTTGGATCCAAATAGGCACATAAAACCCTTCTTTTTTTAACAATTCGTTGCTTTCTGGTTCGGTTCCTGTTTTTGCTGCTTTTCTCGCTACCGTCCAAAGTCCGTATATAATCAAATACATGCATGGGGCTATTCTTCTTTTTTTTCCGTTCTTATCGCACGCGTATTTTGAGTGGATTCCGTCACTGGAGAACGGCATCTTCAAGTTATTCTACGCCCAGACTAATCCGTTTACTGATTTGTAGGTACCTCATTGGGTGGAATAGTTGGCCAGAGAATTTAATATTTTTTCATATCCAAGGTAGGATTTAAAGCCTAGATCATTAGTTAAGGGAGGAAGAACCCCTACCGCTTCACCACATACCGTCCAAAATCCATATATAAGCAAATACATGCATGGGGCTATTCTTTCTCTAGTCCGCCAATTGCTGTCATGGATTTTGAATAAAACGTCTTTATTTTGATGATTTACATTGTACTTTTTTTTTTTAATTTCCATATCTCAAGAAGTGAAGATTTCCCAACCTTTTTGTTTGTCATTTCACTAATCCCTACCTCAAAATCATAACTTTAGCAATTGAGTTACCCATTTTTATATAAAGAGAAAAAAAAAAAAAAAAAAAAAACACCAAAGGAAAGGAAAAAAGTGACTTTCTGCCTTTCTGGCTAATCTCGCTTTAAGCTAGTAAAGAGTTCTCATATTTTAAGTGAAATTAAACTTTTAACTTATATACAAAGATGTTTAAAATTTCAGGTTAGAGTTTCTTCTTATAAAAAACCAACTAGGTTCAAATAAGATTAGTATATATATAAATTTGGCTTAAAAATATTTTAGTATGAAAAAAAAAAAAAAGTGACTTTTGGCTAAAGAAATATGAGCATATGCAAGAAGGGTTATATTCTAAAGGGATTCCCGTTCATTTTAGGTAAGTTTTTTTTTGGTTCAAAGTCATGATGGTAAAAAGATAAAGAATGTGAAAAAACATAAAAATAGTACTAACAACTACTACTATTCAATTCTTAAATTAGAAATAATAAAAAACAGGACAAAAGAAACCCAACAAAAATAGATTTCCAGCTCATTCTTTTGTTTCTGCTTTGCTAAATAAACCCCACTCCCCCCCATCTCCCCCCCCAAAAAAAAAAAAAATTATTCACTAGAAGTAGAGCTTTCATCACCGGAGGATATTGCATCGCCATTCTGGTGAATCTGAATCTCCTTTCCAT
This sequence comes from Cynanchum wilfordii, assembly GCA_025388415.1. Lineage (NCBI taxonomy): Eukaryota > Viridiplantae > Streptophyta > Magnoliopsida > Gentianales > Apocynaceae > Cynanchum > Cynanchum wilfordii. The sequence goes on from JAHSUH010000005.1 coordinate 1,291,512, forward strand.
TATTATTAATCTCGTGTTCTTGTTCTTGTTCTTCACCATTATTGTTCTTAGTCTTGAGAAAATGGAGTAATCCTTCAAGGGAAACATCAGCATCATCACTTTTCATGAGTTCCTCTGCAACTTCAGCTGGGGTGACTTTCATTTTCTTGATTAATTCTTCAATCTCCTCAAACCTCCAATGTTCATCAATGTCTAAGTAATTCTTGGCAAAAAGCCTAAACCCATCAGTTGTAAGATAAGACATATGAACATGAAGATCCATCCTTCCAGGTCTCAGCAATGCTGGATCAAGCTTCTCTTTGTTATTAGTTGTGAAAATTATAATCCGTTCAACTCCACAGCTTGACCATAGCCCATCTATGAAGTTCAGTAATCCCGAAAGTGTAAACTGCAGGAAATATTGTATTCTATCAATTAATTATATATATATGAAACTGAACGGGAAGGAAAAATCAAATTATATGAACTGATCAGTACAACTAACCGTCTGATCGATGGGATGAGGACGTTTTTCTTTATCTTTTGAGGAGGGCTCTGCTCTGTTGGGCAATTTGACACTGCAATCAATATCTTCAATCACGAGAATGGATCTGTTGGCTGTTCTGAGTAACAATTTTCTTAAATCGGAGTTATTCCTGACATTGGCTAATTCCAAATCGTAGATATCAAACTTGAGATAATTAGCCATGGCAGCAATCAAGCTTGATTTTCCTGTTCCGGGAGGCCCATATAACAAATACCCTCTTTTCCAAGCTTTGCCCACTTTTTTATAGAAATCTTTCCTGCTCACGAACCTATCAAGATCGTCTTTAATCGTTTTCTTCAGCCCGGAATCTATGGCGAGTGTGTCGAAAGTGGAGGGATGTTGCAGAACAACAGAGTCCCAAACAATACTTGAATAAGAAAAATGGAGAGTATGTAATTTCAGAGCTTTATTTTGAGCTCGAATTTCTCGGGCTTTCTTTAATAAAAAGGGAACATAAGAACTCAAGATCATATCTTTATGCTTCTTGTCAAAACCCAGAGTGAAATAGCGTTTCTCGAGTGCGAAATAATGGTCGTCAGAATCATCATCTGATTTCGACCCTTTTTTCCACTCTTCACAGTCGAATATCCATTTAAGCTCAACACCTTCGTAAGAATCGATGACTTTCTCGGCTTTAGCGAATTTGAGACAAATGTTTGTTTCTGCGGGACGTTTGATTACTTTAAGGCTGTCGGTTTCTGGTCCGACCATGGTGTGTAAGTAAAGTTCGGCAGCTTGGTATAATTCATTGGTTGATATGCCATCTCTTTCTTCAATTACGATGTGGAAATCGGATGAATTCTTGGGTGAGAAGTATTTCTTGATTATGGACCAAATATAGTTACGAACTTGACCGGGTATGAGCTGATTTATCATGGTTTGAAGCAGCATGATGGCGGCTGACATGGAGGCGTAAGCTGAGAAAACTGATGATGCTGAAGGAAAAAACCCCATTGAAGAAGAAGAAGAAGCAGCCATGGCTGATGGATAGATTTCTGGGAGGAAGGTGACCAAATTTTTCAATGGATTTCTTTTTTCTGTAACTTTTTTCTTTTGGTTTTGGAGACGATAGGAGAGGAGACCCCCTTCTCCCACTTATATAAGGATTTTGATGCAACCTGTGGTGCCATGTTTTGTTTGTTTCTATTTTAATCATAGTTTATTATCTTTATGGTAGTGTGTGACATATGATACACTTTTTTCTTTCTTCAATATATTCTTTCTTTTTTTTTTGAGTACATGGGGGATGGGGAGCGTCGAACCCCGGTGACCAGGGAGTTGGGGAGGGCTTTTCGCCACTTCGCCAACCTTAGCCGACTTCAATATATTCTTTCATATACAAAAATCTTTACCATGAAAGGGTTAAATTTATAAATTGAGATAAATTGTCGTATACATAAGAATAATAATAATATGATAATTGGCTTCACGACATGTATCATATACAAGTTTTTCAAAGATAGTATTTGTCATAAAAAATTTGACTTTAGAATATAATGAAGAGAAACAGATGAGAGTGTTTGATAATTATCAAAATTTTTAATAATTTCTAAATTTCTATTTGTAGAATGAATATCAATCATGTTTATAAACAATAAAATATATATATATATATATATATATATATATCCTTTCAAATCGAACTCTTCTAAATCTTAGTTTATTAAACCATTTTCTTATAGAAATTGATTAAAAAGTTAAATTTAATCTCTTGACACATTCTTTATGTGTGAGTGAGTCTGTTATAAATTTTCTTAATCAAGTCCAACACGCATACAATAAATTAACGATTAGAGACAATAGCATAAATTTAAGCTTGAGAAGTTCAAAAATCATGTTAAATAAGATATTTTTTTTTTTTTAAAAGGTTGGGTCAGGTATAAGACTTGAAGTGACTACCCCACTAAGGGAACTCAACCGCTAGGGAATGTTTTGTTCACTGTATAAGGGTCACAGCTCGCTGATACTAAGCTCAACTTGGTTACCCTAACTCCACCAAGTATACGAAAGGATAAGACCCAAATTCATATAACAAAAGATTATAAGTCCGACCACCGCTAGTTCACAAAGTTAAATAAGATAAATTACCATACCAAAAAAACACTTTCCAAATATATACATTTTCTACACGTACGAAAATAAAATTATGGGGGTATTTTTATAGCCTAAGGAATAACGACACGTGGCTAAGCGCACCCAGTCTATTGGGTGACCGTTCACAACCTCATTTGTACAAAGAAAAAGGGTTTATTATAGTAATAATGGAAAAGTAGGAATTTTCTTGGAAAATGCATGGAGCAGAAAATTGGAATTTGGAAACTGCTCTGAGTATATCTAAATGTTTTCACTTTCCTTCCTAGCTGGCGCAGCCATTGACGACTTTTTAGGTCCAAACTTACGTAGCATTTGTCTGAAACTTAACCAGAAATTTACAGAAATCTTTTTCATCAAGTTCCTCTCTTTTGAAGAAGTGGAGCAACAAAACTCATTTTGAATTTCATCTAATTTAAAATTAAATTAAATTAAATTTTATTGTAAATTTTTAAAAAAAAATTATTTCTTATTAAATAAGATTCGAATTTAAAATTTTGTGTAAGAGAAACTGACAGGACATATTAGACAAGGGAGAAAGTAATGAACAGTCATGAGTGGACCACCGACTTTGCAATGGTTGATGAGTCAGACCAGAGTGGACTCAACGTATCTTTTTCTTTTATTTTATTTATTTATTTATTTTTTTAACATTTTTTTCTTGACCATTCTCTTCTTTTGATTTCATAGATAATTAATAATATAATGTGAATAAATTTATTTTTATTATTTAACTTAATCTTGAATTTGAAAAAATGAAAAAACGTATTATAAATGATATATAAAATTGATAGTCGACACTTGTTATTAACTTTATATAAAAGTCGGGATAAAAATTTTTTAGTATAATTTCATTTGGAAAAAAAAATTAAAAACTTATCTTTTAGTTTGATTTTTTATGTATTTGGTAAAAAGAAGACATCGGTAAATCCAAAAAGATAACCCCGAAAACACAAAAAAAAAAATAATAATAAAAAAAAAATCATACATAATTCTTGGATTGGAAAAAAAAAAAAAAAAAAGAGATGGGGAAAATATAAAAATGGAAACTAAGACATGACATGACCTGACCTTTGGGTAATTCTTTTAGCTGTTAGTAATAAAGATTGTAACTTTATTGAATGCCGAAAGTGCACTACTTAAACTGGAACTAATTATTAATCACCCATTTTTAATATAAACATCAACAATAGTTTCTGGATTGGGGAATTCGAGACAGACAGTTGTCCAAAAACGCAAAAAAGGACAGAATTTATAAAATTATAAATGGGGATGTTAAATTTTTTTTTTATATCCACTTGGAGAGCTCGGTGTCTCCACCTTATTTGGTGAGACTAAAGTACTTGTAGAGTTCAACTCTTATTCGATGGTGAGTGTTTGACCCGGAACTTTTTTAAAATGACTCGATCATCCGCCCTAGAGGAAGCATTAGGAGTCCGCACACCAACTCCCCCAAGCTATCGGATTAATTTAATATCTTGAATTACAAGGTTTAAGAGAATTTCGTGCCATATCATAAAGAGTTTAATGACATGTTTTACTCTGTATGTTCAAAATGTTTTTGTAAGGTACAAAAGTGAATTAATTGTCACGTAGATATGACCATTTGATATGGACATGGCACGTTGACTTAGCCATACCTTACTTTATCCTACTTTAGCATGAACTAGCAGATAAAAGAATCATGCAAGTGGCATAACCACTAAGAGGCTCGTATTTCAAAGTACCAGAGTATTAAATTGCTTTGACAAATAGTTGAAAAAAGACATTTTGTACGCCTACATAGTAAGTTGATGGACAATATCCATTCTCTAAGTGTATTCCCTTTATTGGCTACTCATTCCACATATATACGGTAATACATGCACAACACGCAACTACCGATATCCATATCTTTGCAAGTTAGAGTTGAGAGTATTTTTTTACTTTCTACTTCTAGGGGCACATTTAAGAGAACTTCCAAAAGACATTCTACCACGTGACATTTTCCAGTAACTAGTGGAACCCATCATATAACGTGACACTCATAAAAAACCATTTTGATTAATTTCATAATGTACTATTATGTAAAGAGTTTTATATCTCTTACTTAATAATTGATCAGTAATCTTTCACATAAATAAATGCTGGTTACTTCCTTTGGCAAGTTAAATTACAAGTACGCCCCTATAGCTGCAGTCAATTTTTATTAGTATTATTAAACTGGGAGACCGACAGTAAATCCAAATGAGTCCCACCTCGGGATCACGTTACGACCTTTTGAATTAGGGTTACAAAGAGTATTTAATAAAGATTGCATCATTTTCATTCCTGTCTTTTCGAAAACTGAAATTTAAAGTCTACTTTTTTTAGCATAAATCAATTTCATTAATTTTCTAATCCCTTTTCGCCTTAAAAACAAAAAGGAAAAAGAAATATCATTATACACAAACACAAGATCAAGAAAGAGTGAACAAAAAAAAATTTAATTATTTGAGTTTTTTTTTTTTTTTTTTTTTTAAAAATTATTTGAGTTTTACTTATTTAATATATTTGCATATTGCTTATTTGATTCGTTTAGTAGTTTAATTAACAACAACTAACTAACAAGAATTGGATTTGTGTTCCTCTATGAGTTTTCCACTTCCTTAACCTTAATTTCTCCATTTCCTTTTGTCTGCATTTCGACAAGATCCTTAATCAACCCACCAAGAATCTTTCCCAAATTCTTGGCTACTTCAATTGGAATCAACTCTTTCATATCTTGAACCAAATCACCATCACCACCTCTTTGATTTACCTGTTTGACTTTGACGTTGACTTCTGCTTGTTCAATACGATTTCCCACTTCCTGCTGCTGCAGCTGGGCTTCTTCTGCTTCTTCTTCTTCTTTCTTCTTCTTCAGTTTCCTTTTTTCTCTTTGACTCATGGAGGAACTCGACCAGACTTTGAAGGGAAGATTCGGGTTCATTCTGCTTCATCAACTGCTCGGCAACTTCAGCCGGCGTGACATTTGTGGTTCTGAGCAAATCCTCGATATCTTTGAACAGGGAATGGTCTTTAAGGCCGAGATAATTGTTGACAAGGATTCTGAACCCGGAAGGGGTGCAGTATGACATGTGAATGTGAAGATCCATACGACCCGGCCGGAGCAAAGCTGGATCTAGCTTTTCTTTGTGGTTAGTAGTGAAGATGATGATCCTCTCGTCACCGCTGCTCGACCATAGCCCGTCGATGAAATTCAAGAAACCGGACAATGTCACCTGTACAATATTATAAGATTGAAATGATATAAACAATAATAATCTATGTTGTGTAGGAAACAATGGATCATAAGATATATAGATAATAGATTCATAATCTAAATGCATTTGGTCAGATGTGTAATTTAGGAATATTTTGCAGATGATTATGAAAGAAAGAATCATTGAAGTGATTTGACATACCTTATTTTGATCTTGACTAAGAAAATCTATATCAGAAAAACGACGACGACGACTTCTCTTGTTCTTCCTGTTCTGAAGATCAATGGTACAGTCAATGTCTTCAACCACCAGTATAGATTTGTTAGCAGTTGCCAACAACAGTTTCTTCAATTCCGTGTTCCTCCTGATCTCAGTCAACTCCAAGTCATAAATGTCAAAACTCAAGAAATTGGCCATGGCTGCAATCAAACTGGATTTACCAGTTCCGGGAGGACCATACAACAAATACCCTCTTTTCCATGCTTTCCCAACTTGTCTGTAATAATCCCTTCTCTTAACAAACATTTCAAGATCCTTCAAGATTATATCCTTCTGATCGGAATCCATGGCTAAAGTTTCAAAAGTTGCAGGATGATCTAGGTTCATAGATGTCCAAGCATTTTTTATATCATACATTTGATCAGGATCGATCGTGTGAATCTTCAAGGTTTTCTTCTCGTGTTTCAGCGATTTCGCTTCTCTGATGATGTATGGAAGGTAAGAATTGATTACCATATCCTTGTTTTTCTTGTGGAAAGTGAGTTCGAAGGATCGAACCTCGGATTTCAAAGTGGAGTTCATATCCCTAGGGTTATAGAACGACGACCTGGAAGTCGATTGAATTCTGTTGACGATCCAAACCCATTTCAGTCTTTCCCCATTGTAAAAATCTACGATCTTTTCATCCTTTTCCATGGTGATGTTGAAGTGTTTTTCCTTTTCTGGTTTGCTGATTTTGAGACGACGAGTGGAAGGAGTGATTTTGGAGCCTAAATAACACTCTGCTGCTTCGTAGATTTCGTTATTGACTAACCCATCAAATTCTTCAATCACCATAGTAAACTCATTGGAGAATCGGTAGAAGAATTTCCTCATCCCCATGAACATATAATCTTGAAGCTCGTAAGGGAGATAGTCTCGAATAACAGACCGGGCAACCATGGCCGTTGCAGCAACAGAGGCTACCGTTGAAAGAACTGTTTTGGCGGTCGCCAATTTTGATGATTCTTCTGCCATTTGATTTGATAATGTTAAGGTTTGATTTTTCAGTGTAGTTTTTTTTAATCTATCAGTACTTCTATTGAGATTTGAGAAAATTTATAGGGTTCTAACCATGGTTGTTAGACCAAGTGATGGACGGTGTTTCTGCATTGACTTTGAAAATTGAACATTTCTTGTGCGGTTTCCTTATCATTTCCTTACTATAATAATGGATTGACTTGAGCGTTTACCAAAAAAAAAAATGGATTGACTTGAGCATTGGACTTTCAAATTTATTTCTAATAGAAGTCTTTACCTAGGTATTTTTATTACATATGATCGTATGATCATGAGGTAGTTATATATATAGAATTAAATATATTGAGAAAAAAATTATAACTCACTAAACCGTAGTATTCCCTTCTCTTCTTGAATCTTGAGGTTGCCGCCCTTCAATGGATCCTCTTTTCTCTCGAGTAAGGGAAAATCTTGATTCCGTATTAGAGTTTTTTCTTGAAGATTCTTCTTTATTGTATTTTCTCTTTTGTTTTAATCTTGTTACTTTTGCATCTCATATTCAAATGTATATTAACTTCAGCCGGCGTCACATTTGTGATTCTGAGCAAATCCTCCATATCTTTGATCAGGGATTATCTTGAAGCCGAGTTTATTGTTGACAAGGAATCTGAATCCGGAAGGGCTGCAGCAACAGTGGAAATGGAGTCTGACCGACTCGGTTTTTTTTTTTTTTTTGTTGTAAAGATTTTCTAATTTGATCTTTAAAAAGTTACATCTATGATATTTTTAAAGTTATAACAATTTAAAAAAATCCAGAAATGTAGCAGAAAATCCCAGTTCGAGTAATTACAACGATAAAGAAAACAAAAATGAAGTTTTTAACTCGTGTCGGAGGTGTGGTGGTGGTGTGGTGGAGTGGCAAGAGGTACCCCCCACCCTCCTGGGGGGGCAAAGTCCCCCCCCCCCCATGTATCAAAAAAAAAAAAAACTCTTAGTAAGTAAATAAAGAAAAGGAATTCAGATAAAATCCTGACGGTTGATTCTAGAAAAGGTAAATCAAGATTATTGCCGCCATATCCCTTGATAAGAGATCACCAGAATAAAGCAATTCCAACAATGCAGAAAGATTTCAGGATCACAACAGGGCCTCTCATTACATTTTTTGTCTCCAGTACCAGGTACATTTTATATATTAAGTGCCGCAAATTAGATATGCAAGCAGGCATTCTTGAAAATAATATAGTAGCACTTATGAATTTGTCTTTGTTCCTGGAGGATAAGGACAAAAATACAAGGTAATAGAAATTTGTCATTTTACTCGAATGAATCTTGGAATGTCATAGAATAGGTATAATCTGAAGATGCCTTTTTCAACTTTGATCCCTCTATTTATTCAAAACCATTTTTTCGTTCTTTTCAATGAAACATCTACTGACTGGTAATGGTTGATTTAATCCTTACCTGAAACTCCATAATCTTCTTGATTCAGAACAGGTTTGAGTCAACCTTAGCTCAAGATGATGCTTGTTTCAGCTAAGGATCTTCTCTTCCTTCTTCAGAACTACTATCGTATCATTTTGACTCCAGTGTTTGTTGTAGCAGTCGCATATGTTCTGTCTGGAGGGACTAGAAGAGGAAAATCAGGTATCCCTGGCAACCTGGGAATTCCTTTCCTTGGAGAGACTCTCTCTCTTCTATCGGCCACCAACAGCAGTAAAGGTTGCTATGACTTCGTTAGACTTCGACGACTGTGGTAAGTTACTACCATCAAACCTATGAATGCATGTTATGTGAATGACTGCTGAAAGAAAGCAAGAAAAGAACAAAATAAGTTTAATAATAGAAGCAATTTGAAACATTATTCTATCTGCAGCTAAGTAAATGGAATGGAGTTGTGATAATTATTTGTTTTTTCTTTTATATATATATAAAACTAGGTATGGTAAATGGTTCAAAACAAGGATTTTTGGCAAGATTCATGTGTTTGTGCCCAGCAATGAGGGTGCGAAAGAAATTTTCACGAGTGATTTTAAACTGTTCAACAAGGGATATGTCAAATCAATGGCAGATGCAGTAGGAAAGAAGAGCTTACTGTGTACACCCCAAGAGAGTCACAAAAGAATTAGGCGTCTCTTGGCAGATCCTTTCTCTATGAATTCTCTCTCCAAGTTTGTGCCAAAAATTGACAAGATGCTTACTGAAAGACTCAAGAACTTGGAGAAAAATGGTAAAAGTTTTGCAGTGCTGAATTTTAATATGAAGGTATATTGCTGTTCCATTGCTTAAAGTTGTCCAATATGTAGAAAACTAATCTTACCTGCATGACAACTCACCCCCCTAAAAAAGAAAAAAAAAAAAGAAAAGACCACAAATAGTTTCAAAATTCAAGACTAACCTTAAATAACTGTCTGATGCAGATGACTTTTGACGCAATGTGTGATATGTTGATGAGTGTCACAGATGATTCCTTACTTGAACAAATAGAGAGAGAGTGCACAGCAGTTTCTGATGCAATGTTATCCTTCCCTGTCATGATCCCAGGAACTAGATACTACAGAGGTATCAAGGTAAGCTTGTATATACTGGAAAGAAAAATAGATGGCAATATTTCCCAGGAGAGCGACATGAAAAAAAATACAAAAAAACTCGTATTCCTGCAAGTATAAATGTTAGCAGTTAGCACAAGATATGTTTACAAGTAGTACTCATATGAAAGAAAATGAAATTTAAACAGGCACGTAGAAGACTCATGGAAACATTCAAAGACATTATTACCAGGAGAAGAAATGGGGAGGAGAATCCCGATGACTTCTTGCAAACCATGCTAAAAAGAGATTTATATCCAGCTAATGATAAACTTGATGATGAAGAGATTATGGACAATCTATTGACATTGATAATTGCTGGCCAAACCACAACAGCAGCTGCAATGATGTGGGGTGTCAAGTTCTTGAATGACAACAGAGAAGTCCAGGATAGGCTCAGAGTAAGATCTCATGCTGTTAATTTTGTTGCCCTTAAATAATTTAGATCCTGAATTCATCCTTTAGAAGGCAGAAATCACTTTGAACTCACTTTGAATTCGTGGTTGCTAGTTTTTGTGTAAGAACTGAAGAAATGGTTAAGTATGTGAAAACAAAAGAAAATTATAAACTGAAGCTTGAATCAGTTATTCATGATACATACTGATCTTTAATCTCACTGGTGATAGGAAGAACAACTGTCAGTCCTCAGAAACAAGCCAGAGGGAACAATTCTTACACTTGAAGATCTCAACAACATGTCATATGCCTCAAAGGTTAGAGAAAATAAACAAAACCAATATAACGTAATTGTATTTTGTGAGACCAATAAAAAACTACGAGGACTTACTTGGGTGTGTTTCTGTTTCCTTCATTTTAGGTTGTCAAGGAGACATTGAGGATGTCAAATGTCTTATTATGGTTTCCTAGAGTTGCACTTGACAACTGCACAGTCAATGGTAAGCTTAACCTAATTTTCAAGGATAAAAAGGTATAAAAAGTGCTGATGCATGAAACCTACATATTACAACTCCAAAGTTTCCAGTCACCCAAACCCCAATAATAAATTTGTGTAGCATTATGCCAAATTAAATCGCTGAATGTGGGAATAATGATAGAAGTTCACACCTGTCTGTCTTTGTTACCTTATCCTTCCGCATGCTTCTCTATGAGTTCATGGCAGGTATTGAAATAAAGAAGGGATGGCATGTCAATATTGATGCGACATATATACATTATGATCCAGAAACATATAAGGACCCCTTCTCATTTAATCCTTCAAGATTTGATGTAAGCTATTTTCTTCTTATTTCCATATATAGTACTCAAACACGTTATTAGTAGTTAAAATGAAAATAACAAAATGCTTTGCATCTTTGATATTATCAGGAAATGCAGAAACCATACAGTTACATACCTTTTGGATCAGGACCAAGGACATGCTTGGGGATGAATATGGCAAAAGTAACCATGTTGGTGTTCCTACATCGACTAACTAGTGGATACAAGTGAGCTAATCTTCTCCAGATTCTCTGACTGCCTTTTCTGTTGGATATAATTCCCTTTCCCCCTAACGGCTCTTGATGCCTCTTCCCCAATATGCAGGTGGACAGTTGATGATCTAGATCCTAGCCTAGAAAGAAAAGCACATATACCTAGACTGCAAAGTGGATGCCCAATAACCTTAACAGCCTTGTGAATGGGAAGATGTAAATTCCCTGAGGTTGATGGTAAATCACAGTGGGCAATAGATGTAGCACTCGTTGATAAACAAACATACATGGTAGACATAGATTCTTTTCGTCAGTGTATAATGTAAGTGTTTTCTGTCCATGTACCAATTCCAAGCATATGCATTAAGACAAAATGGTCTGTTTGACAAGAAATTATGCAAAGCTACAAATAGGATCCTGTGACCTAGCCAAATTAAAAAAGGTTTAACAAGATGATAAATGGGAGAAAGAAAAAAAAAAATCATCTTGAAACATGAAATATAATCTACTAAAAATTATCCAACAGAGTGAGAAACAGACACTTCTGACAAGAATGATAAATTCCAGAATGGGCAAAAGCTTCAATCCACGAACAACAGCAAACAATGATGGTGATATGGTCAATAAGAAACTTATTTTCACAAGTACACAAAGTGGCTCATAATGTACATCGATAGGCATGCAAAGAGAAGAAAATTGGGGCCATAGAGCGTTAAAACCTACTAAGTTTTCTTATGTGATAGAAATAGATTTATATTGCTGTACTGTGGCAGTTATAGCTTGCTCCACTGGTAGCCTCTCTAGGCTTGAAGCACCATAGAATCCATGAACTCCTTTTGTTCTCTTTAGGACATATTCAGCATCCTCAAGGCCAGAAATAGGACCTGAAAGTTGTGAAAAGGATTTGTCTCAAAGACCAGGATAAAGAACAAAAATGCTCAAGAATAACAATCTTTCCCTTGCTAAAAAGTATTTATCTACCATGCAATTTCTGGAATACTAACCAATGGAAGTAAAAAGAATATAGACACTTGTAGATATGAAAGAAAAATGCAGAGTGCACACAATATACTTAGCTTTATAAAAGTGCAGCCTACCAGCATATGGCTACTGGCTCTCCATCCCTCAGTCATCACTCTCCAGTTGCCTAAGGCAGCACTTTCTGGAGGGTTGGGAATGTAGATGACAAGTGAGGCAGGGAGAGTAGGTGTGGCTAGTATGTTAATAGGCTGCATTTCTGTAATGGTAACCACACTCAACGATGTCTGCACCTTTCTTGCACTAGAATTTTGTGTACCACGTTGGAAGATGGGGTGAGGCAATTAGCATCTTTCAACTCATAAAACAACTATGAAGTATGTCCTGACAATCTCGTCATAAGGTTTTAAATAGTAGTCATACTAGCCTTAAATGCTTAAGTTCTCTCCAAATTAAGTGCCTCATTACATCACATTGTTCTGAAAAGATTTTGAGATTGTACCTCCATGGCAGAGCACAATAACATCAGAGTTGACACCATGGACAGCATCTGCGATAGCTTGGACAAGCAAGACACTCTCATCCAAAGAGAGGGCTGTTTTTGCACCAATTGATCCCGATGTGGTTAGCCCCATATGAGCCACTACAATGTCAGCACCTGCTTTAGCCATTGCAACAGCTTCATTTTCATTGAAAGCATAAGGGGTTGTCAAGAGACCCATTTGATGAGCTTTTGCTATCATCTCTACCTCCAAGCTACACATTATATGAAGTGAATTTTATTCTCTAATGACAAGAAATTGAAAGTAGAAAAGACGATAAAATGCTAATAGCTGAGACATACCCATAACCCATTCCAGTCTCTTCCAGATTCTGCCTAAAGTTACCATCAAAAAGTCCAACAGTGGGAAAGTTTTGCACTCCAGAGAAGCCAATGGACTCCAACTGCTTTAAGAAATAATCCATCCTGCGAAATGGATCAGTTGCACAAACACCAGCCAGGACTGGTACTGCTTTCACCACCTAACAGCTCAGCACATGGTCCAATTCAAAATAAATGTCTTTGTTTGACAGGGCATAAAGATTTGGAAGGGCATTGGGTCAATTTGTATGTACTACAATAATTGCACATTCTTCTCTAAAGTGAAAATAATGGTGACAATTTGGACCTAAAGATATATTAATTTGAAGCAGACATTATTTTGGAGTATTAGAAAGATAATGAATACCAATCCAGAATGATGAAGTAAAACTTACAGGCAGAACTTCATTTGCCATCTCAAGTACCACAGCATTTGCATCAGCGAAAGGTAATAATCCTGCCAAGGAACCCCTTCCTGCCATCCTGAAGCGCCCTGAGTTATATAAAACAATAAGATCCACGCCACCAGCTTCTTCAAACTTTGCTGATATGCCAGTTCCTGCACCAGCCCCAATAAGTGGTTTGCCCATCCTTATTTGATCTTTCAGACGCTGCAGCACCCCTTGAGTCCTCTGCAAAGTTTCTGTTTGAAGGATATCAAATTTTGTATTAGGCACTGTTCTATATCTTAAAGAATAAGAATACCTTTAATAATTATTACTATACAACCAGAAATTAGATTAAAAAAAAAAAAAGAAAAAGAAAAAACCATTCTTTGCAGAATATATCAACTCTAAGACATACTCATAGTAAACGATATGAAGAGACCGAACAGTACATCAAACCCGCCATGTGAATAGTGATGAGGCATGAACAATGAACATACCTGGATTTGCATTCGGAAAGTTACTCAGGCTGTAAGAAATGGTTTCCCCAGTTGGTCTCAATTCAGAAACGCAAGAATCTTCTTGTATGTCTTTTATAGATTCATAAACAGCTTCATCATGTTCACCAACATGCTTAGAATTCGTACAGATCTCTAAGAATGACTCAACTAGAGCATTTGCAAACTCCTTATCATTAATATGATAAGGAAGAACCTTCACCTATTAGCAAATATAGATGTCAAAGTATTCAGTGAATCACGCTGTAAGGAAATGTAATATAGTGAATCAACCAAGGCAAAGAAAGAATGTGATAAAGAAATTGAAACCTATATGCTGGTACCTGACAATATTTATTTGACTCAATAAGCTTCACAAGTTCCTTTATGAGAGTGCCAGTAGCATCAGGATCATAGAAGGCCTTACCTGGTGCATCCAGAGCAGATATACCCTGCTCTGGCAAGCATATACATATTTTTGATGATGACTTATTCAATTTCTCTGCTATAAATTCCGCAAACTTTTTGTTCTCATTCACTGTAGTTCTCATCAGAGAAATCTGGAACAAATAAGTTAGATAACTAATCCATGTGACAGATGTATTTAAACCACCAATCATCATAGCATATACATTTTCAATCACAATTACCTGTGCATTGTGTTCGTGTATCTTCCGCTGCTGAAACTTAGAAGGTACGGTATCTCTCGGTCCAAAATTAACAATATCCAATGCTCCCACACTAAGAACTAAAGGGATGCTCTTCTCTAGTATGGCATCAAAACGGGAACTATCACATGGCATTATACCTCCAACTATATAATCTGCAACTTCAGTAGTTGTGATGTCCAAAACACCCTGTATTGGATAAGAAACAATGTTGAGAAGCCATAATGAAAAAACATTTTTGAAAATATTTTGGTATTACTATACCTCCACCATCTTTTTCATTCTTTTACTACTTTGCTATTTCTGAGGGATAACATAATAAGAGGGAAAAATTAAACAAAAGGTTTTTTGTTGCATAATTAGTTGCAAATATACTGCAAAAACACTGACCAGAATACCTGTATAAATCCTTCTCGGACAAGATCTTCCATAGCTCGACCTCCCACACCTGTGGCATGAAAAATCATGGTCTCGTAACCTTCTTTAAGGAGTCTCTCTTTGACAGCATTAACACATGGAGTAGTCACTCCAAACATTGTCATTCCCACTGTAAATTTTCCTCTGTCATCACGAGACTCTTTAGACTTGTGAATTCTTCCAATTACCATTCCAGCAAAAGCAGAACCAGCATTTGACAGTACAACCCTACTGACACTATTAATGCCACAAATATCCACCACTGAAGGAAACAAAACCAAATCTGATGTTCCAATATAGGGTTCAGTTTGCCCACTGGCCACAGTCGATACAATCACCTTCGGAATTCCAATTGGAAGAGAATGAAAAGCGGAGGATAGCAAAGATGTTCCTCCACTACCTCCCAGCCCAACAACTCCAGCAAGAATTCCATCACCATGAACTTTCTGCAGGAAATTCACTAATGCTTTAATCATGGATGCCACAGCTTCTCCTCTGTCCTCTGGAAGCTGGGTCGAAGATTGTCCCCCAGAAGCAGAAAGAACATCCCTTCTTGATACAAAATTGAAATCGCCACATCTTTCCACCTCCCTTTCACCCGCAGAGACATCAACAACAGTAACTTGGACCTGTAAATTTTCTCCAGTTCAGCCCCATCATAATAAACCAACAAAAACAAAACCCATTGACAAACCAAACTTTAAACACTCGTAAAGCCCTGAACTGTACAAAGCAAAATTAAGGACGAACCAACAAAGAACACAAACTAGTAAGTCGGAAGTGCATACACTAAAAGCAGTGATAAGGGACATTGCAACAATGATAAAACCCATTAACAAAATCAAGAAAGATTCTACCTTGGGAGCAGATTTGGTGGAAAAACTAGTTAGATTTGATCGAACGGATTCGGCTAGGTAATGGAGCTCTTCAAGCTTGGTATCAGCAGTTCCAACACAGAAAACTTGCATCGCTGGGTAATTCACTCTGGCAACCGTTTTTCCGTTTCAATTTGAAAGCCACAGAGATCCGACACTTGTAAAATGATTGATTTTCTTTGCTTCTTATTTAAGCATATGAAATTAAAGCGACCAGTTCTCAGGATTTTCCAAAATTGCAGCTTCCTCAGTAACACAAAATTTCGGTGTAGATGAAGATGTACGGAAATGTTGGTGGAAGGGCACACGTGGAATTTCGCTGCCATTTCATCTGACTGAACGGATTTTGTCTTTTTTCTCCACATGCTTCCAACCAACGTCTGAAGAAATCGCACATATCCGTACGTTGTCGCCGCCAATCTGTAGAATGTTTGTTCACTTGTTAAGAAAGTCCAAAATCAGCCCACTTTCTTAAGTGATATAAAAATTATCTCTGGCCCAATGATATAATAAATGTTTCTTAGGCTAGCCCAAATTAGTTCTATTGGGCCCATATTATACTTAGGCCACGCCCAATAATATAAAAATCAATTCGATTGGACTCAAATTTTAAGTTGGGCCTATCCATATGAATAATTCACTATCTTCACTTCATTTTATTTATTTTTATTTTTACAGATTCGATATATGAATATGCTAAACCGTAAATCTTCACCATGACACTTACATTAATTATCGATTTCATTATCTCAAGCAAATGTTTCAAAACTAAACATTGCTTATGGAGAGAGGGACACACTTCAAATTAGTTTATATATATAAAAGTAACTATCCAATATTAATTGATCGAGAAATATGTTTGCAAAAAAAAAAAAATATATGAAGAAATGAATGTTGGAATAAAGGGTCTAGTCGAATACGTCCAATTATAGTACAAGTTTGTCTATTATATAATAAAGCAAAAGCAGGAAAAGACGTTAAAAAAAAAAAGAAAGAAATTTATAGTCAAAATATGAATCCAAAGGCATTATTGATAGACAAAAGGTAAAAGATACGATAGCCAAAGTTTGAAGGCGAAGGCAATTTACGTAACAGGAAGAAATAGGCAAGTTTTTTTTTTTTTTTTTTTTTTTTTTACACGACAAATACAGAAAGAAAGAAAGAAAAAAGGGGCATATAATAATAATAAAAATAATAATAAAAATAAAAATTTGTCTATCCAATCCAAACCAATCCTGAGGATCATTCATTCTTGCAGTTGACTACCAATCCACCGTCTGTTTAATGCGCACCAGCATCATCAGCATGTGTCGTACTTGTCCATTAGATTCACTCAACTATCATTACCCCTGTTGAAACTTCTGTATCCACAATGTACCCTTTATATTTATATATATATATATATAAATGTGTGTGTGTGTGTATACACGGTTGTTCATGTTAGGGTTGATGCCACTCAATATGCCTAACTAGTATTATTAATATGTATATATAAAGTTTTCTTGTGAAAAAGTGATACTTGAGTTGGTTCGTTTTATTTTATTTAGATATCTCACATGTTTTGCTAAGTGATGAACCCGAATTCGACGTATACTAAAGACGACTTTTTTGCTACAATTTCAACTATAGGCTATAGTCTTGGGATTCTCCTCTCACAGATCCCTCTCGGATTAGTAGGACACTTGCCAGATATGACTTTATGCCACAATTTCAGTTATAGATTGTAGTTTTGGAAGGATTCAGCTATAAGTTGTAGTCTTGAGAGTGTACTCTCACAAATCCCATTAGATTAGTTGGCCACCTTCTAAGGATGACTTCTATGTCACAATTTCAGCTATAAGCTATAGTTTTGAGAAGATTCAGTTATAAGTTATAATCTTGAGAGTCTCTTCTCGGATTAGTCGATACATTGCATTTCAGCCATGTGTTGTGTATATATATATATATATATATATATATATGTATGTATATATTGATAGGATAATATTCTCTTGGAGTCATGTGGAGGTGCCTAATCCTACGAACATGTTTGTTAGACTCTGAAATGTGATCAGAAGATGGGAACAATGATATCAATATAAAAAGGAGTGAAGGCCCCTCCATCCATCCATCCATGAGACAGAAGAAATAGTTTATTTTTTATTTTTTATTTATTTTTTAAATTTTTTGTTAAAGACAAGAAACAAACATAACATAATTGCAAAACGCATTAGAAAGGCTTTAGTGGGTCACTTCTATTCTTCAATGGTTGATTGTCTTTAATTTGTTCCTCTTTCTGTGGTCTTTAAGTTTCCGTGTGTAAATTATTCTTCCTCTCTTTGTTTCAAGAGGATAAAAACCAGCTTATACAATATATACATATAATATATATATATATATATATATATATATATATATATATATATATATCTATTTTGGCAATTCTAATCATAAAGCACCATCTTGAACACAAGGATTACGTTTAGATATAAACAAGTGCTGCCAAATATTAATTCCTCTAGCTAGATTCAATTCATGTAATTATGATATCAAATGAGTGATAAGCAAATTAAGGTCTTAAATGATTGATAATAACAATGGCTATGTTTTCTTATTACGTCATCATATATAGAGACATAATAGAGATATTCCAAATACATACATACATATATATATATATATAAAAGTTAAACCCTCAAGTTGCATATAAACTTTTTCAACTTCTGAAGGTTTACACTTGTACTTTTTTTTATCCCACCATTTGCACTCCAACTTTAAAAACTCTCTTATTTTGTTCTTTCGTCCAAAAATTCCGTCTGTCTTTAATTTTTGTCCATTTTTCAGGGGTATTTTTGTCTTTTTAATTAAAAATTATATTTTTTTAAAAAAAACTGTACCAAAAGAAAAAAAATGAGAGGAACCCATCAATTTCATCAAGGAAAGAAAGGAACTTTTCCTACATTCTTGCCCAATTTCAACAGAACTTTTTCTACATTTCCAGTTCTACATTTAATTTCTGAAATTTTTGGAAAGTTTTTTTACAACCCATAAACTAACTTTTCCCTCATTTACCTATCGTTCTCCTCCCAACCCATTCCTCTACTTTTCCTCCAAATTCCTGTGCGCAAATAGGAACCCGCAGATGACCTAGGTTTCAAAGGAGCATTCAACCCACTATACTCTTTACATTGGCTACCACTAGTAGCCGCCACCACAACCAAAGACTTCCTATTCCCACTACGAACATTATTACACGTCACAGTATAACATAATCTCGAATCGAAATTCCTTGAGGATGTCGACAAAATATTAATCCATGAACGAGAAGATGGAATTACGCCGGTCTTCACCGGGAAAGGCAAAGACTTCAGGTTTGAGGAAGACAACCCAGTAAAAGAAGAAAGACTTTACCTCTTCTTCATTGCAAGTAAGATAGATTTCGATCTGTCCATGATGTTCTCATCCGACTAATTTTACCGCAATAACAAGCGGGTAATTATTGTTCCAAAGCATACTGGGCATTTTGAATTACATGAAACAAAACAGAAATTTTTATATTAGACATAATAGAGACATAATAGGCTCTCTTCCTCTTCTCTTCTTTTCCCTCACGCCCCGCCGCTCCTCCCCTTCTCCTCCTGCCCTCTTCTTCTTCTCCTCCCCTCCTCTCTCTTCTCTCGCCGCCGCCACTTCTCTTTCTCCCTGGCCAAGGGAGAAATTTAGCTTTGGCTAAAACTTTTCCCTTGGCCGGAATAACTTTTTACTTTTTTGGTGGTTTTTTTTTTTGTTTTGTTTTGTTTATTTTCTATCTATTTCTTTGGTATTTTTGCTATCTTTTTAATCTCATATGCATAGTCTCCTACCGATATTTAAATATCAACTTTTTCTTCTTTTGTTAGAAGAAACAAATTTTAAACCCGAATTATATCTGGGCCCTTTGTTCGTGTTCGTATTCGTATTTGGTTTTCTTTTTAGGTATTCTATGAAATCTTTGATGCGCCCGGGATGGATTAGATTACCGTTGAAAAAGAAGACAAAATCGAACTCCCTTCGCAAATGAGGTTTGAAATCGACAGTATAAAGACCCTAGATTTAGATAGAATATCTTTTGTTTTTCTTTTTTATGTATTTCCGTATTTATTTTCTCGCTTTCTCCGACTCACCTAATTTTTTTATGTTGAGTTTGCTCCCTGCGCCACTTAGTTTTAAGTTTGTGCTTTGTTTGCTCCACCTAGTTTTAGGTTGGTGCTTTGTATTTTCGTGAATGATTTTGTCATTCACTTTTGTATCATTTTTATTTTAATGAATATTCCACCTATAAAAAGAAAAGAAAATAGAGACAGAGATATTCCAAATACATACACTATATATATATATATATATATATATATGTGTGAGTATTTTTATGTTTCAAGACTTTATAGTCAAATGGTTATATAAATTCAAAAATATTTTATGTTTATAATTAAAATTATTACTAATTAAACTAAATGATTAATGATTTCTCTATAATTTAAAAATATATATTATATAAAAATTCAAGCAAAAAGATATATATTTATCTCTAAAAGCTTGGGAATGGTAGGGAGATAATAATGGGGGGCTATGGGACTGCTGCAAAAGCAGTGCAAGAGGGGGCCTCAGCACACACACACACACAACATATATATAATGCTTTTTGACTAAACAGCCCTTTTACTTATTAGGGTTAGAGGGGGCCTCTGCATGTATGTGTGAATATATATATATATATATATATATATATATATATATATATAATGCTTTTATAATCAAAGGTCCTTTTATTATCTATTAGCAGACTTATTATTATTATGAGTGGAGTGAGAGAAGTAAGGTAGCAGAGCAC
Organism: Cynanchum wilfordii; assembly: GCA_025388415.1. Taxonomy (NCBI): domain Eukaryota; kingdom Viridiplantae; phylum Streptophyta; class Magnoliopsida; order Gentianales; family Apocynaceae; genus Cynanchum; species Cynanchum wilfordii. Next base: position 1,312,115 of record JAHSUH010000005.1, read on the forward strand.
TTTGATAATGTCAAAAAAACAAAGGATTCCCAGAATCTTTTTTATTACAACAAAGTCCACACTTGGCAGAATCACTTGCCTTTGCCTGTGCCCCCCACAACCCCCGATCTCTTCAAATATTGCCCCATTTTTTTTTTTTTTTTTTTTTTTTCGGGGGCGTAGCCGCTCTCTTCGAGTGCTCCTGGTTAAACCGTCAGGGAAAACTTCACGGTAAAAACCCCAGCATGTAACAGACTCGACCAAGGAAGGCGTTGGCAGAATTTGAATCCGAGACCTTCGGGCACTATGCAACCCACCGCACCAACTCGGCCACCCCCGGCAATATTGCACCATTTCTTTCTACTTACGTACAGAAGAAGACGCTAGACTTCATCAAGGCCTCCAGTGGATGACACGTGTTTCGATAACTTTCTTCTTTTCTCAAGATAAATTTGAGGGGAAAAAAAAAAAAAATAGACAAAATTAATCTAAGAGGACAGACAGAAGAAGTAGGCAATGTTGATTTTTTTTTTATTTGATTTGATTGATTCAATGCCCTCAATAAAGATGAAGCCGTGTGCTTTTAGGGTCTTTTCTATGGGATGGGATGTCCTATGTAGTATGGTACTCCAATACGTAATGCCAACGACTTTATGTCAAAACATTTTTAAAGAAGAAAAAGTAAGATTTTATTATGTTAAATGTGACACTTTTTTTTTTAAAAACTTTTCAATAGAAATACTTTTAGAAAGAATTATTTTAAAGTCGCCAAATCAATTATTATTATTATTTCATATTATGGGTAAGATTTTCACTTAAAATTGATTCTTTTTAATTTTAACTAGCAAGTTCTAGATAGTTATTTTTAGTATATATATGCATTAAGAATACATTGATCAAGCTGTTGGCTTGACACAATGGGAAAATGTCCATATGTAAGAGCCAAGAGTATTATCCGGATTGAATTTGGATTAGTCGGAGTTATAGAATATAAAAAAGTTGATGGTGAATTTCCTAATTAAAAAAATTTAGGAGAAGGAATTATGTTATCAATATTCTAAAAGTGTGTATGTATATATATATATATATATATATTAAAGTAAATCTCAACTAACTATATATTGTAAATATTCCCTCAAATATATGATCTCTTAAAGTCTTATAACATAAAGTTTTTTTTTTTTATTTTTTGAAAAATTATAACATAAAATTATTAAGATCACTAATTGTATTTAAGTGGAAAATTGAAAGAAAAAAAAAAAAAAAGAAAGAACATAATGTCTCCTCAATTAAGTGGCTAATTAGTGGATTCATTTAAATGCAATAAGCTTGGTGGTGGTAGGGCTGATTAATTATTTTGGCTTCCTATTTTATCACTAAATTTCTATATTATCTGCTTTGGACCACTTTAGTCATCACGAGAATCATGAACTCAATGATATTATCTAGTTTGACTTACTTAATGTGTGTCACATAGGTTTAAAACGTTTAATTAAGTAAAGAGCTTCAAGCATTTACTTAACCACCGATCGATAATTTTTTAGGTGATCGATGTGAGATTACAAATCACAACCAGATAACAATTTTAATAGAGGAAGAAAATCATGATTACAAAAGCTGCCCAAGACACCGTCGACATGTGTTCTTTAGTAACATAAGGGGTTTATTAAGAAGAAGAAGAAATGGAGGGATAATTACTGCATATCAATGGTGAATAATTAAGGAGAATGATTTCCACCACTAACATTATATTCTTTTTAGCCAAGTCATTTCACACTAACTTACGAGATGTCTTTTCACAATCCACACCAATCATTTGCCAATCTTTCATTCTTTTCTTTCTCATGGGTGAAAGTTTGGTATCTAACCAAAAATAATATATATAATTTTTTTTTTTTTTTTGAATAATATAATTTTTCTTCTTCAAATTATAATTACTATACTAAACTCAAATTATATATATATCACAAATAAAATATTTTATTTGATTTATGTTAGTTTCAATCTTGAAATATAACCTAATTCAATTCTAAGTTAACTATAATGCACATAGTATAGACATTACATATATATATATATATATATATATAAATATATTTTTTATATATATATATATATATATATATAACAAAAAAAAAAAAAGAAAAAACCTAGTAAAAGCACTTGCTGGGCAACATGTCTTTAAAAGGAGAGATCAATCAATTCCATAGCCACGGGAAATCTTTGAGAGAATTTTTAAAAGAATAATGGATATCGAGAAAATCTTCCACATGACTGGTGGCATTGGAGAAACTAGCTATTCTAGAAATTCTTCTCTTCAGGTACCTTTCTCTCTTCTTCTTCTTCTTATTATTATTATTATATATTATATTCATGATCTGTTTAATTAATTAATTAATGGCTGCAGAAGAAAGCATCGGACAAAGTGAAACACATAACCCTAGAGACCATCCAACAAGTGTACAAGGATACTACACCGAGGAGCATAGGCATAGCTGACTTGGGTTGTTCTTCCGGACCAAATACATTGTCAACCATTAAAGAAATTCTTGACGCAGTCGTCGTCGCCTGCAGCCGTGATAATAATAAATTGGTGCCGGAGTTTCGAGTTTACTTGAACGATCTTCCAACTAACGACTTCAATGCAATTTTCCAGGCCTTGCCTGATTTTTACAGAGATTTAAAGAAAGAAAAGGGCGGGGGAAGTCCGTCTGTTTACGTGGCTGCTTATCCTGGAACGTTTTATGGAAGGCTTTTCCCCATGGAAAGTTTACACTTTGTCTATGCTTCCTACAGTTTACACTGGTTATCAAGGGTTAGTTAATTTCTTGCACTACTTAATTTAATTTTTTTGTATATATATATTTTTGATTGATTGAACCATATCCGAAGAAGCATCTCTCCCCATGCATAAAAAACAAAATTGTGATATATGTCTGAATATTTCTTGTAGTACTAAGTAATTAATTGATTATTAAGTGTCCTTTGACCTATGTTCTTGACACAAGTTGATAGGTTTGATTGCACTAGTATTTTTTTCTTGTTAAATTTAATTAATATAAGAAAAAAGTGAAGTTTGATGAATATTGTTACTAATTCTACAATAATGTAAATTTTTTGGTTGTAGTTAAAAAAAAAGAAAAAAAAAAAAGGGAAAGTTGTACGTAGTAACCTTTTTTTCTCAGATTTTGGATGCTTTAATTTAGCAGACAATAACTGTTGTAGGAAAAAGGTTCCAAGAAACAAAATAGATAAAAAAGCAGCCGCCATTAGGACAGTAGATGTTTATTTTTCCCAAACTGAACATGGAAACATCAAACGTATTCAATCATGATTACGATTTTTCAAAGAACATTAATTACTATCTAATAATGATGATTTGTGAATATATATATATATATATATATAATTACGTTCAGGTTCCTCCGGGTATATATGATGAGAAAGGTAATTCTCTAAACAAAGGCAGCATATATATCTCCGAATGCAGCCCTCCACAGGTGGTTCAAGCTTACTTTGATCAATTCCAGGAAGATTTTTCCTTGTTTCTCCGTTCAAGATCCGAGGAACTGATCACCGGCGGCCAGATGACCATGATTTTGCTGGGACGTGAATGCCCTAATAATCATGTTGATAGAGGCAATTCTTTCTTCTGGAAAATTCTATTTCTTTCCCTAGCCACTTTGGTCGATAAGGTGCATATATATATAGTTAATCCATCTACTTTTTACAACGATTCTTATAACCAAATCATGTACGAAAATACTGATAATCTGTAATAAATAAATGATGTAGGGGGTGGTGGAGGAAGGAAAAGTTGATTCATATGATGTTCATTTCTATGCACCATCAAAGGAGGAGATAGAAGATATGGTGAAAAGAGAAGGATCGATGAAGATGGAGAGGGTAGAGATGTTTGAGATGGAGAAAGATGGTGGTGATTTCACCAGCTATGGAGCAAGAGTAGCAATGACAGTGAGAGCCATTCAAGAATCTATGATTTCCCATCATTTTGGAGAAGAAATTTTGGATGATTTGTTTGAGGTTTATGGAAGATTGGTGGATGAAGAAATTGCTAAAGAAGATATTAGAGCTATTACTTATGTTGTTGTCCTTAGAAAATTGTGATGACAAATTTGGAAAAAATAAGGTCCAAAATTTATTTGTTATGGTCACTTTGTTGTATACTAGTCATGTTGGGGTTTGGGAAATATATATATATTATATACTTAAGTGCACCTAATAAGTGTATGTGTATATATACTACATATATAAAGTAGTGTGTCTTGTCAATATATATATATATATATATGGTGCCTATATTTGGTGCATATTAGAATTTCTCAAATATATACATAAAACATATTATTATAAAAAAATTCGAATGATTAAAAAAAAAAAAAAAAACTCAAATTTTATTATAATTTTTTAAAACTAATGTCCTAAAAAGTATACCATCAAATGCATTATGCATAATTTCATTTATTTATTGATTTTTCTCTTAACAAAAAAATATAATAAACCTAATTTTGATAAATTATCTGTGTCTGGTAGTCACTTTGGGCCCAACTAAACCAGAGTTGAGCCACATCAAACCTCTATTAGAGGGAAGTTTGTCTTTCCATAGGCAAGTTAATTAAACTCTTTTCACTCAAACCAACAAGTACCAATCAATAATAAACCTAATAAAATCACCTTGGAAGACCCGTTTTGGGCTGAAAATAGTTTTGGCCCATATTTGTCCCAAGAGATTTTGGGCTTAATGAATTGATACCGTTGTATTTTTGAGAGTTATGAATTTCGGCCCATTTTATTCGATAGTTCCTTTACATTTATACGGACTCTATTACTCGGCCCATATGAGTATTTATTTATTTATTGATAAAAAAAAGGTTGAGTCAAGTACGAGACTAAGTGCCGATACTTCAACTAAGGGAACCCAACTTTTAGAGAATGTTCCCTTCGCTATAAAAGGGTCACACCGTGCTGAGACTAAACCCAACTTACCCTAGCCCTAGCCATTAATGCCAATTATGATTTTTTACATTTTACATTTGAAGTTAATTATGTCAATTAGGTCTTATTATTATTATTTGTTAATATTTATAATTAATGAATTTTTTCTCTGCAAAATTCCAATCTGCCGGGGCCATCTTTTTCCAGAAAAAGAAAGATGGGTGAGACATATTGGATATTGAGTTTTGAAACTGAACAGTAGCAAAAACAAGAATCTAAGCTTGAAATATTGTGTGTCTTGAGAAACTTCCAAGATCGGAAATGTCCAAAATAGCTAGTTGCATGCAGATCAAATTTTAAAAAAAAAAAAAAAAAAAAATGATACAACTTCATTCTGGACAACAATATTGATGTTGGTTTTGAACCATCATATTAATATATATATATATATGTATGTTGGTTCCAAACCTAAAACAATTTGTAAGGAAGGATACAGCTGTTTTCTTGAATAAACCAAATATTTATCCGAATGTTTTCTACTTTTTGTTTATCTAGCAGATCATATGCGGATGCTAATGGTTTTGTCCCCTCTGTCTGTTGTTGATTTCTGAGAAAATTCAGCAGCAAACCCTACTAGAACTACATTATATGTGTTTTCAGATCATAAAATTCAATATTACGGTATATATATATAAAATATATATATATATATATATATATATATATAATTACTTTATGTGTTGTCCTTGCTAAATACTATATAAAATCGGAATACATATAAATTTTTTACGAGCATTTTTATGTGTGTATATATATATTCATTTTTATAAACCCTAATGGCTAATACAATTGGCCAGCACACTGATTGATCAAGATTCAAGAACTAATTAATACTGGACTACGTACCTTTGGAATATGGAATAGGTTAAAGTACTGGAATTACTTACTTGCAAACTAACATGCAATTCCTTCTTTAAAAAAGAGAAAAAGAAAAACAGGAATAAAAGAATTTATGCATAAATTCAAAGATTTTATATATATATATGTTACATCCTTAATTAATATTTAGAATTTTTTTTTTTGATAGGTAATATTTAGATATATCTACATCCATAGACAAATAAATACGTACGATTCATCTCTGGGCAAGAAATGAAAATGCGAATAAATTAAGAATAAAGAAAATACGTGGATAAATTGGTAATTAAATCAAAATATTCGACTCCAGATGCTTGGACGATCGAACAGATGAAAGAATATTTGCAAATAAAAAGTTAAAATGGGTGAAAACGGGATAGTCTAGTTTTGTCGTGTGAGACATCCGAATACGACACATGTTAAAAACGACTTTATACCATAATTTCACTTATGGATATCTCTAAGATTAGTCGATAAGGATATTGGATAAAGGAAAAAAAAAGCTAAAAGGGAAAGATTTATAATAGGGTAGTGTGTACGTACAAAATAAATGGTTGTGGAGATTTAGAATACAAAGGAATATATACCATCCAGTAAGTGCAAATGCAGCAAAGGCAAGGTTTGCCCGTAATTGAGAAGATAAGTGGGAATCTGGGGATTTCATGTTTTTTTTCCGTACTTATTGATCACTTGTTTTTCTTTTTGCTAAGGAACTTTGTCCTTTTTTTTTTGACACTTATCAGAGTTTGGAGTGATAGTGGGGCTTTCTACCATTAGAATGAGAGCTCCACCAGAAATGGAAAGGGATAATAAGGGGAATTGATTCTCAAAAATAGAATGATCTGGACCTTCAATGACCTCCCTCCATAATAGTACATACATATATATATATATATATATAGATCATGTTGTAATAATGTTTAATATGAGTGCAAGTCTTATGAAAATAAATTGTTTACGTGTAATAATTATACACTTATATCTATCATAATGATACTACTAACAAAATGTCAAATTTGAAACAGATAATCACCCACATACTTTGATACCCTATCTATTAATTTTGTGTCACCTACTAGAAAAGTATTGTCCAATTGACATGACTTCTTTCCCTAATTAGTTACCTTAATTTACCAAGATAATCACCCACATACTCTATTACCATATCTATCAATTTTGTAAGGAGTGTCACCTAATAGAAAATTATAGTCCGATTGATCCGACTTTTATTCCCTAATTAGTTACCTTTGTTTGACTTGTTAAGTAAAACGTTTTACATTTAACTTGAGTTGAGGATAATCTTATAGCACAGTTCGACTCTAGGTTAGAGTGTTAAAGATTGATGATATCGGATTATAAAAAAAAAATAGTTCAAATCGAATTCAAACTCAAAATTAATCGAAATTCGGAATAATAATCTTAAAAAAGAAAAAAAAAAGAGAAGGAATATTGTATTTATTGAAATGATATAGATATCTATTTTTAACTTTATTGATATAGGAGCAAATTAAGACATTATTGCATAATTATTTGTTACCAATAAAGCTCGAAATTTAGAAAAAAATAAAAAACAGACTTATGGTTTGGATGGATAGAGAGAAAACTTGTCTAGTGTAGGGCTTGGTGTCCACCACACTCGCTGGCACCACCTTCAAACACCTTTTGTTTTCTTTTTCTTTTTAAACAACCACAGTTTTAGATGAATTTTAAATTATGAGAAGATATCTTTAAATCAAATCTATATTCAAATTAATCTTTGCTCGAGTCCGATTGATCATTTCAAGGGAAACTCTAGGTTCAAATTTTAAACAACTCCATATGTAAATAAGAGTTTGAACCTCCAACATCATTTAAAACAGAAAAGCTCCTTACTAAATCATCGGTGCCTTAGAAATTCCTTTTCTTCTTTCTTAATAACCTAAGCACAAAAAAGAAAAGAGAAGAAAGACAAATTAAAGACCCTCATAGGAACATTATTGCTCGACCAAAAAATAAAAAGGGAAAAAAAAAAGTGGTTTTTAATCCTCTTTAATTTAAGCACACCATGATGACTCAGCTAATACAATTAAGAATATCCTAATTGTCAATTCACGGTGGAATTTGTAATCATTATGCCTCCCAAAAATTTTAATTTTAATTGTACGAACACACACAAAAAAAAAAGCAAAAAGCAAAATGATTAATTAATTAAGAAGAATCTCAATGCAATAATATTATATAAAAGTAAAGTAAAAGTGCCTTTTTTTTTTTTTTTTCTTTTCTTTCTTTCTTCTTCTTATTGAGGGATTAAGATCGAGAGATAGTGAAAGTATATTACGCGTGTAAGAATTTTTTATGCCCTTTACCATATTTATGCACTTTTTTTTTTCTTCCACTACAAAGATTTCTATTCTTTTTTTTTTTATTCAATATAATCATCGACTAATTCGGAAAGGAGATTAACACCAAATAGCTAAAATTATAACATAAAGTCATCCCTAATATAGATCGATCAAACTATGTTCCCTCACTTAACAAATCGGATGAGATACTTAATTAAAACAAAGTGAAATTATTATCTTTTTCACTGCTTAATCACATTTTGCAAGTTGTTTGTCACTTGATTTTTTTTTTCTAAAAATAAAATTAAATGAAAAGGGTTAATTTATTAATTATTTGAACTTCCTCTCCCGACTTAATGATTTAAGAGTCTCTCCTTCAGCCAAAGATTGAAGGTTCAAATCTCTCATGGTCATTAGTTTAGGAGTTTCTCCCTTACCTCCTGGCTTATCAAAATGTTAAAGATTTAAACTTCACCCGGGTTCCGAGATACTACCTAAAAAAAAATATATATTAATTATTTATAAATTTCTAAGATTGTTCCAACAAGTGTTGTTGTAATTTGATAATGATGAGACTTTCATAGAAAGAATAAACTATATATATATATATATATATATATATATATATATATTCTATAATGATAAACATATTGGTGTTAAAAAAGGGAAAAAAAAGAAAAAGGTGGATTGTAAAACACTAAAGAAGAAAGACTCTAACTACCATGACTTTTTTTTTTTTGAGGTACAGGGGGGGGGGGGGGGGGCCCACCCCGGTGACGAGGGGGGGGGGGGGCCCCCCCCCCCTCGGCAGGGTAGCCGACAACTACCTATGCTTAATTTTAGAGTTTCATAATTAGGTTTTCAGTTCCCATAACGAACCCACAGCCATGCTATCAAGCTACTTGTTCCTGAAAATATATATACTTTTAGTTAATTACCACGTATTTTTCATGCATTTCTTTTTAATGATATTATTTATGTTGAATTTTGAAGACAATTTTTCATGATGAGGTAAATTTTGTGCATAAACTAGAGGATGTGAACCAATCTGAAGATGATTGTATAAACTCAAGATATATATATATATATATATATGTGAGAAAAGATAATAAATAATAGTATAATTCTGATATCACGTTAGAGATGACTTTCTCATAAATCTTTCACAGATTAATTCATAAGAATACTAGAATAGAATATATATATATATGAGAGATGGGAGAAATTGGTATATCTATGAAATAAAGCATTGGAATAAAAGATATTTTTAAGTTTACATCAGTCATGTAACTTTATAACCCTCTTATAGTGACATCCAACCAAGAAGAATCTATCATCCAACTCAGTAATGTTTCAACCTGTCTACCTCACATGATTTTGGCAATCTATTTTTCCCCATAATTAATGAAAACTATTTAGAAAGCTTTCAAAATTGGTATATTTTTCCATGCATTTAAAATTAACGATTGCCATTTAAGTAAAATCAAATAATTAATGGTCAAGAAAAAGTAACCAGATTATTCATCTCAGCATTTTTCACAGTAATTTCGTACATACTCATTTTCCGATTTACTGTACATATTTAACATTTACCTTTTTTTTTTATTTTTAATTTTAATTTTTAATTTTTCTGAAATTCTACCAGGACAGTCACGTTTGGCTATGGAGAACAATAGCTAGCTTCTCCTCTTGATGAAACTTGATTTGCTTGGCAATGAAAGCTTCAATTGTTTTCTGAAATTCCTCATTGCTCAATTCATCAAATACATAGACAGTTTCTTCTGGAACCTCACCGGGATTAGCAACTTTTCGGCACTTTTCCGTCGCCAGTCTCCTCAGCTTTCCGTGATTCTCTTCCTTCTCCACACTATCTCTGTTCAAATCCAAGTGCTCCGATTGGCTTCTTCCATAAATTTTCAATTCCGAAATAGTCTGGTGGTTAATCGGCGGCGATCGATCAGCAACTTCCGGAACATCGGAGGAGTTTGCAGTTGAGATTACTGTTCTACCGTTGCTCACTTCAAATATAGTCTGCTTATCCTGGTATTCAATCTCATTCTCAACCGATTCCGGAACCGGTGAGGAAATGACCTCGGTCAAGCTGATGGAATTCTCGCCGTTTTTGATAAATCCTTCATAAAACTCGGATACGGTTTCGGAGGAACTGATATTGCAGGTATAGTGTGCGCCGGAGAAGATGTTTCCGGCTTTGAAAAGGAGAATGAGAACGATAACGTTGCAAATGAGGAAAATAAACAGAGGACTAATAATGATACTGATGAACTGCCGAAAATACTCGCCGGAGATTTTGACGGCGAACGGCAAACGAGTGGATGTCCATGAGAAAAACACTAGTCCTAAGAAAATCTCCAGAATTCTGAAAAGCTTCGCGATGCTTTTGAAATGATCGTGACGTAGAATTGCAGTGGCTTTTTCTGATTTGAGGCTATCGAAATCAAATGGATCCATTGATCTGAATTTTTTAAAAGAGGAAGAAAAGCTGTGAAAGGAGTGAAGAAGACCGAAGAAAAACTGAAGGATTTGTTTTGGGGTCGGATTTTGGAATGCGAGACCGTTTAAGAGGGGAGGTCGTGCGCTTTTTATAGAGGGGAGGAGATAAACACAGTTGATGAGGAGCTTCCTCCTCGGTGGCCCACAATTTTAAAATTTTCGTTTAAAAAACTATGTTCAAACTTTAAAATTTTCTTTTTTCAAGAAAAAAAAAAATTGTTAATTATTTTTATTAATTTCATTAAAATTAATAACAACATTTTATTATTAGTACGATGTGAAGGTGGGTCGATGAAATCTCACATAGTTCTTTTAGAAGATTGACTGAGTAAATTATTAAATAGGGTTTGCAATCATTTATTAAATTCATAAAGCTTACTTAAAGTGAGTTAGAACGGTCAATATCATTAAATTATAACATTTTTATTATATTAAACTTAGTTTACATTATTAATAATACATTCTCAAAAAAAAATTATTAAATAACTTTAAAATTGCTCTAAAAAAAAATTATTAATCATTTTATTTATATATTATTTTACTTCTCATATTATATGATTAATGAATAAAAATTCAATAAATAATGTGGGTCTAAAAATACCTATAAAAAAAGAACTCAAAATCCAAAATTAGGAGTTTTTAAAAAATATTAATCAACTCAATCTAACTAATGGATGCAAGCTCATAAGCAAATAGTAAATTAACTTCTTTTATTTTTTTTTTTTTTTCTTTTTTTTTTTTTTTTTTTTTGATAAGCTATTTTCATTTACATATTAGAAAAATTATAAATTAGATTCCTTATATTGTTATCAAATAAGGTGTCTCATAATGACATAGTAGTTTAGCGCTTCGTTCCTTAAGTAAGTGGTTGAAGTTCGAATTTCAACTCTTGTGAATGGAAAATAAATTCATTGGCCAGCCTCCTACCGCTTAGTGCGCTGACCGTGTGTCAATGAACGATTTTATGCCACAATTTTAGTTATATATTATAATGTTAAAAGTCTCCTCTCAACGAATTCCTCCCAGATTAGGGTCGCCATAAAATAAGGAATTTTCTTTTGTTTTGGGGTGTTTGGAGGAAGAGAGGTTGGAATTGGGAAGTGGTGGTTGCTTATTTACAAGTTTTTGGTAAAATATATATTATGTTGATTGAAGGTAATAAAAAGAAGCAATAGTGAGTAGTGGGATATTCACGTGAAGGACAGAAGTAGTGACATTATTATTATTATTCTTATATATATATATATATATATATGCATAACAATAATAATAATTATTATTATAACCCTATGTATATATATAAATAGGTTTTGATTTTTGGTTAGTTGAAGAAGAAATCAAAAGCTCACAGAAAATTGTACACTTTATACAAACAAATAATAGTTCCATCCACAGCTGAACATCGACTTCTGATTTGAACCATTTTTCACTATTTTTGTACAGTTGCATTCAATTTCAGCATTTATTGATTCCTCCCTACACAAACCTGAAATTACTTTCCTACCCCTCTTCCAACACCCTAGAGCTACACTTCCCCCACATCATATTTGTCATGCAATAATTATTACTCTCTATTCAAGATTGAACTTCTTCGCATACCATATAGTTTGATGTGACAAGAAATATCGTAAAATATGTAACAAAGAGATTAACCATATAATTTTTTGTGGGTGAATATCCGAATTAGGGAGGATGATTGATTAATCAATATGCATGGAAAGGTAGATGATCCAAATATATATATATATATATATATATATATATATATAGAGAGAGAGGAGGAGAGAGAGAGAGAGAGAGAGAGAGAGAGAGAGAAAACACGTGAGTGATACGTGGGATTTTGGAACAAATTAATTAAGATGGAGGGGAGGAGTTGTTATTTATTTTGCAACTGGGGAGAGAGTTCGTACGGTTATGGTTGCTTAGTACGTTCATCTCTATTAGTTGGCGTGTTCTCAATCTTTCACAGAAGGCCCTGAAAATCATGCTATTCGCCTAATCCTATGTATTCTTACTATTTTCTTATTTCTTTAAGTCTTTAACTTGACACAATAAAAAAAGTATAGTAAATGTTGCATGAGGTTGATAGTTTGACATTTGTTGTGATCGCTATGTAAAAGTCGGGGTAAAATCTTCCCCGATGAAGAGTTGAACAATGTTACGGCCACAAGTCAAGTTGAATCTAAATTAGTCGAAGGTTTAACCAAGAAAAATATATGTTATTTCTTTTATTTTTTGAATTCATTTTCGAAAAATATATGTATCTAAAGCATGTAGAAGAAAAAGCAACTTGAAAGACATCTCTACTAATTCTCTATAATTGTTATGTTATTGCAAAATAGATAATTAATCACGTGATGAAAAAAGTGGATTATCTAGTAACAATATATATATATATATATAAAACTTAGCCAAAAAAACATTTATAAACTTTAAGTACACTTTATTCTTCCAAGTGATCATAACCAAAACTAAAAAACAATAGTTAAATAATGGAAAAACTACTTTTAATTAATAGCTAAACATGAGATTACCAACCCTAATTTTTCAAATGATAGGAAAATTTGCCTTATTTTAATCTAATGACAAATCCTATTTAAGGATGCTGTCATAAAAACTTGTCTACTAATATCACTTGACAACTTTCAAGTGCCGAAACAACCTTAATTTAGACACACCTTGTTGTACAACTTGACCAATATTCTATGTAATGAGAGATATTTTTTAAGAAAAGACAACCAATAAATTAGTTATACTCGACATTTAGGCTCCTTTCAAAAATCACCATTAATTGTTTTTTAGACATATGTATACCTTTCGGTTGTGTTCAAAGTTAGTCTATTATGTCAAGATTATTAAGAATTAAATAATTTGTAGAAGCATATCTAAATCAAATCTTGAAATTCTTTAATAATTTTGAAGTTATTGAGTAGTCTTTAACCTCTTGACGATCTTGAGTTCTTCATGCTTCCGGAACCTGTATAAAATAAGGATCTATCGGAGTCAAAAGATTTTATTATACTAACGAGATATAAAATAAAAAAATAAAAAAAACCTCGATAGTCCCTCGGGATCTTATTCTTGATACATATTAATCCATAGATAACTTTAATAGGCCTAAAAAATATAATAGCTTTGAATATATAATTGACACATAAACCCACATAATTTATGAAAATAAATTAAACAAAGTTTACTCTAGGCAGAAAGGTATTTGGAGGCAGCTTGACTGCCAACTACTCTACAAACAACTGACAATAAGTTATCAAATTAAAACCTTTCAACCAATCAATATATTTTTTTAACATGATTCAATAAGTTAGAAACTATAGAAAATAGCCAATTGTTATTTTAAAATAATAATATATATATTTTTTTTAAAAGGAAAAAAAAAGACACTTAGATTGGAAATTGGCAGGAAGGACGGTGGATGCAAGATTTGACCCCCCAAGAATAGGTCTTTCTTGTACTTTGAAATAGCCCTGGAAAGTTGGTAACATCATACTTCCAACATCGAATGTGACCCCCCCCAATCCCCCTCCCTTCACATCTTGTCTTTGCAGACTTTGACTGACTGTAGTATCACTCGTCACTCCTCAGTCTCAGACTGCTGCATCTGTGTATTTAACCTCCTTCCTTTTTTTGGGGAGATACAAACATGGTCTTGTCTGAATTCACCCCCCCCTGCCATAGTCCCTGGACATGATGATCAAACCATTTCTGTATTTTATTCCTTAATTTATTTTGTTATTGAAAACAATGGTTATCATCCATCATCATCATATATATAATATAAGCCTTGGATCGAATATATGTAGTCTTAAACCCTTTTACCAGATGACTGTTACAGCTACAATGTATGTAACTCCATTATAGATTATCTATATTTATTTCGATAGTAATAACTCATTAGTTCAAGTTCTTAGTTTGATACAAAGATAAAATGCATTGTGAATACTACACGACATTTATCGTGAACGTTATGTAACAACTAAACTATGATTAATAAAGTCAAAATGATAAGAAAGTTTAAAAAAAAAAAAAAAGTAAAGTATGTGATCCGTAATTTAGGCCACTAATGAGTAATGACTGAACATATTATCATTATCTTTTTTTCAAAGGAGAAAGTGCAAAGGAGAAAAGCTTTAATGTAGAATCTGCAGGTAGTGAAAGTTTTTTCCTTTTTTTTCTTTTATACATGTTATCAATCTATGGTAGAAGGAAAGAAATAAAGTAAAACTGATGATTTTCAACATATGAATTTTGATTTTTTGATTCTCATGAATCATTATTAATTTTCTGAAATAAAAATAGAACATCTTTTTATGGAAAAACACTCCAATTCAAATTTGCTTCCCTGTAAAGTCCCCCCCACTCCTCTCCGAATATTTGTAAAGGCTGTGTAAGTCTCACCTTCACCATCCATTTATTAACCGAATTACTTTGTGTAATATTTTTTTATTATTCAAAGTCACTGCTTCGATTAATTCTCCTGCAGAGTCTAGCCTATATTTAATAAAAGCTTCACCCTGTTCTCACGAGACTCATACTCGGAGAAAAGCTTTTTAACCATGATTTTATGGTTTGACGAGGTCGACAAAATTGACACCTCCCCAAATGGCAAACATATAGGGCACCATAAAATTAGAATTTCGTCTATTTGTTTGTACTATCTCTGACTGTGATTATAATATCAAAACTTATACTAATACTGAAGGAATGGTATATACCATACTTGAGGAATGAATTAATACTTTATAGTCTAAATGGTTAAAAACCACTTATGTCCATTTTTCTCATTTACTGCTATAGAGTTGGGCAATTGGCTTTTTACAGTCATTTTCTGGGAAAAACCTGTATTATGTAGTGCAAAGTGACGGACAACTGAGACTCCTACCAAAAAGAAGGGAGGACTCGGATTATTTATTTATTTTTTTTATTTTTTTTTTTGATTTTTGAGATGACTCGAAAACACATAGGTGGGGGGCCAGGAGGTTCTATTGTCCCTCCACTTTTTTATTTTATTATTTTTTTTCTTTAAGTATCCGGTATCTGAACCCACACGGGCCGACTAATCCAGATTCGGCTTGGGTTGCATTTGCAGAGTCCAACTCTTACTCAAGGGTGAGGGTCTGACCCGGAACTTTTTTAACGTGGCGCTAACCACCTCAGGGGATTCGAAACCTCTATCATCCGTCCGGTGAAGACATTAGAAGTTCGCTTAACAACTCCTTTTTTATTTTATTATTATTATTTTTTTATATTTTGGAATCCTATATATATATATATATATATATATATATATATTACTCAGGAAGTATTCACTCTGATTCTTATATGACACTTACAATAAATATCAAACTTTAATACTCCTTATAACATTTATAATGTATTTTTACAAGTTAAAAGGGTTGAATTAATTGGAACTCTTCTTCTAAAAGTGTTGGCTGTCGTGTCGGGTTTGAGTAATTGAAATTGAATTCGACTTCATTTTGTATACGTTATCCATTGGTGTGGGCTTCTAAAACCTTGCCTCATGAATAGCCCAAGAATAAATGTTGTCAAAATAATTTGGGCTGAACCACAGATATTACCCTTATTACGGTCCATAACATTTGAGGAGTTGGTGACGGATTCCTAATACTTCATCCAGAGCGGATGATCGAGGTTTCGAATCCCCTGCAATGGTTAGCGTTATGTTAAAAAAGTTTTGGGTCAAACCCTCACCCTCGAGTAAGAGTTGAACTCTGCGAGCGTTCCGCAGGCCGAGTCCGGATTAGTCTCACCAAATAAAGTGGGGACATGGGCGTCCCAAGTGAGGTAAAAAAAAAAAAAAAAAAAAAAAAAAACATTTGAGGGACATTAATTTCCAAAAACACCCCTGCCGAACCATGTGGTCTTTTGTGTCCAGTCAACCGAGTGTTAGCCCAAAAATAAAATATCATGCACTTTAAGGTATCCACTTGGGGCGCCCGGTGTTCCCATCTTTTAAGGTGAGACTAATTTAGACTCGGCTTGCAAAGCGTTCGTAGAGTTCAACTCTTACTCGAAGGTTAGGGTCTGACTCAGAGCTTTTAACATGACGTTAACCACCCCGGGGGGATTCGAAACCTTGACCATCCACCCTGGAGGAAGCATTAGGAGTCCGCTTACCAACTTTCCCAAGCTACCGGGTTATATTTAACATTTGTTTTGTTATAACTATTTATATTTATTGTCTAACTCTTTATATTACTATTGTCAAGAAGGTGTAACTTAATTAGTAACAATTTCACTTATAATTTTTAGAGCTCATAAGTTCGAGATAAAGACGAAAATACTACTTTCATTATTTTTATTTATATATAATATATATATATATATATATATATATATATATATATATGCTACATTATGATACCCTTTCCATTTTCGTTATATTCTTTCTCAAGTTAGGACAACAATAGAAAAATGTACAATATTATTTCCACAAGTATTTTTTCCTAAATGAAAAATATTACCGATTCCACCGGTATCTGTTTCTCTTGTTAAATTTCAAGCAAAAAGATCCAGCGGGCCAGCCCATTTCAACTAATCAGAAGCGGGTCTTGCCAAGGAGCCATAGAAGAAGTGTCTAAAAGAATTACAACCAAGAATATGTCAGCAAGGATTGTGAGTGGTGGTCGAACAACCATCATTACAATCGGCAGTTCATGGAAACCTCGTATGCTGCGGAATAATAAGATTTTAGGACAAAGGCAGAGTGTGGAGTTTAGCAGTCCTGTGAATTTTTGTTTTAAAGGTAAGGCTACAACAAGGAGTTCGATCAGGATGTCTGCGTCCTCCATTGTGCGAGCTGAAAATGGCGATGGAGGAGATGAAAGATTTAGCAGAGGTTTCGAACAAGAAGGTTTTATTAATGGGTTGTCGAATTTGGGACCTAATGGAATCGAAGCTACCCTTAATCATCTGGTGGGTAAATAATAAAGTTCAATTTCTTAAAAATCAGCTTGAAAAGGGAAATTTAAATATTTCTTCTGTTCTTTTTTGTGCTGAAATTTTGTTTCTTAATTGGTTTTGTCGGAGATTTTATGTTTGAACTTTGAATAACTTCGAAAGTATCGATCTTTTAAGACCGGGTGAGGACTTTTAGCCATTTTTTAGAAGCAGGTTACGACTTGATGCTGGTTTATGTTTGAAATGTCCTTTCTTTGTATGAAATTTTTTAGAACTTCTGCTTTATGGTTCTGAGATGCTTGTTGCCCTAAATTCAAGCACGGAAAAAGATAGAGCTTAATGCAGATTCCTCTATAATGTTTGCCCGTCAGTATTTTGGCTCTGATTGGCAACATTGACATATTTTCTGCATGTGAAATTGAAATGGAGATGCTGCAGCTTTAATGTCTCTTGAAGACTTGGTGAATGTGTTATGATGTCAAAATTTTTTCATCTGACTCTCAAATTCAGAGTGTGCTTTTGTTTCTTGCTTTAATTGGTAGTATAGAATGAACCTTCCCCAAAAAGATTCTATCTTCTTATTATTATTTCAAATGTGCTGTTTTTTCTTTAGAGCAAGTGGCTAGTGACTGCACTTTTTGGTGTACTTCTCCTCTTGAGACATGATCCAGAAGCGCTGTGGGCGGCTGCAGGTTCTGTTATTAATGCTGGACTGTCAACTGTACTGAAGAGAATACTAAACCAAGAAAGACCTGTTGCCAATCTTCGGTCAGACCCTGGAATGCCATCTTCACATGCCCAAGCCATCTCCTTTGCAGTCATGTTTGCCATATTATCATGTACCTTTCTTTCTGATCTTATTCTGTAGAATTATTTTATGATCTTCATCAACTTTTAAATCTCATTCTCAAAGTAAAACCTTTTCTGGGATCATTTTCTTAAATGGGATAGGGAGTTATATATATAACAGACTTGTTAGATTAGATTCATGTCAACATTTAATAGGTAACAGTAAAACTGTTTTCTGTATCAGTTCTTGTTTAAATGGTATGTTGTTATGAATACCTCAATGGTAAAAATGACATGTAGAATGAATTTCTTATCTTACGTATAAGCGATTTGGATAGGTGCCAGTACATTTGATAAGTGTTCCTATTAGGAATTCTGAGCAGAAGAGGTAACCTAATGTCTTGAACAGGAAAAAAGAAAAACTTTCCGTTGCCATATCAAGTAATTATTGAGAATGATGAACTCATAAATTGCCATCCTGGTTTCATAAATGCATAATTGATTTATGCTCTTTGCTGCAGTGGTGCAATGGTTGGGATTGAATGTATTCACAGCAGCACTAAGTGGACTTTTTATTGCAGTTGGCTCTTATTTTGTAAGCATCTAATTCTCTGATTTAAATTGCATCCTTAAATAAATGCTTTTTAAATTTATCTGTATTTTATGTTTTGTTTCTTATATTATGTTATGTTATTTGTTATCTTTAGCCAATATAACAAGAATACATATAAAATGAGCATAAGTACCAATCTGGATATCCTTTTGGCAAAATGAGAACGATTTTTAAGTAGTATGTCTCTTTTTAACTCCTTTAATGCTCTTAAATTACTGTGCACTTGTGCTTGCAGTCTTGGCTTCGAGTTTCACAACAACTTCATACAATCAACCAAGTAATTGTGGGTGCTCTTTTAGGAACCAGCTTTGCTATTTTGTGGTTTTGGTCATGGGATTGTATTGTACTAAAAGCATTTACATCTCATGTATGGGTTCGGATCATAGTTGTTTTGGGTGCTGCTGTATTTTGTGTATGCTTTCTTCTGCATGTTCTTCGGTACTGGGTTATGGAAACAGTAACTGCATTCATGTCTAGAAAACTCTAAGTACATTGAAGATATGAAAATGCTGCATAATTCTTAGCATAATACAGCTCATAATTTTTCATTACTTTATGTATGGGATTACAGGAAGTGCCCCAACCCTGCAATTTGATCTCATCTATCATCTGTCATGACAAGAGTTTCTAGAATCATCCTTGGATCATAACAACATAGGTCACAGAAAAATACAGGTCATGACGTATGCAACCAGCATAACTGGTTTCTTGAAAATGATATCTTCTTTTGGTTTCTACCCAGAAAAGAAGGATCTTTTCATAATCAACAATCAGATAGGTCCCTGTTCTACTATAGGAATTGATGGGAAAAGCACTTAGGAACCTTCTAATCTTGGATATCCTGGAGAGAAGATGGAGCATCAATAACCCAAAATTGTGCTTCAGAGGCCAATAAGTCTAGAATGTTGTACATTTCTTCAGAGTGAAGATGAGATCGATCACCAGAAACAAATGCAGAAACTTGGCCCTTAACCTTAGTCCAAGACCATCCTGGCTCCTTAGTGATGCCTTTTGATTTCATGAGCTTCCATGCATCCGCAGCTTCTTTCCATTTCCCTCTTGAAGCATAAATGTTAGCCAAGATTACATGAGTTGCCGCACAATTAGGATTTAACTTCAGAACCTGCTCTGCAGCACGTCTTCCACACTCAACATCACCATGTTGTCTAGAGGCTCTCAACAGGGTTGACCAAATGACATCATCTTGCTCAAATGGCATACTTTTGATCATCTTCTCTGCTTCCCATAATCTTCCAGCTCTACATAGAAGATCAATCATGCAGCCATAATGTTCTTTAGAAGGATATATTTTGTATTCATCCCTCATTAAGTTGAAATAATGATGGCCAAGGTCAACAAGTCCAACATGACTACAAGCACTAAGAACACCAATGAAAGCCACAGAGTCTGGTACCAGACCAATCTTTGATAATTTTTCAAATAAACTTATAGCTTCATGGCTGTACCCGTGTTCAGCATAACCATTAATCATGGCTGTCCAAGATATGATATCATCATTCTCTCCTGTATAGAATATTCTCGAGGCTTCTCCAATACTTCCACACTTGGAATACATATTTATTAGAGCACTTCGAATCATGCTTCTATGATCCAATCCAATAGTAAGAAGATGAGCATGGAGTTGCTTACCTTGATCTAGGATTGCCAGATCTGAACAAGCACTCAATACACTAACCAGTGCGAATTCAGTAGGCTTTGGTCCTTCCAATCTCATCCAAGACAGAAGCTCAAATGCCTCCTTACAGCTACCTCCTTGAGCATACCCTGCTATCATTGTGCTCCAAGTAACAATATCTCTAGCTCTCATCCCATTGAACAACAACAATGCTGAATCTAACTGTTCACATCTTGAGTAAACAGTAATCAGAGAATTCACCACTGATAGAGAATCTACATAACCAACATGCAGAACATGTGCATGCAACTGTTGACCCCAGTTAAGTCTCAAAATATTAGCACAACCAGAAATAACAGCTGCAAAAGTAAAACCATTAGCTTTAACATTTGATTCTCTCATATGCAAGAACATTTGTATACCCAGAAGCTCTTGGCCCATTTGAACATAGGTTGCAATCATAGTTGTCCATGAAACCACATCCTTTGTACCCATCTTCTGAAATAGGTGCAATCCATACTTCAATTTCCCACACTTGTTGTACATTGTGGCAAGACTATTTGATACATAAGAGCCAGCATCAAATCCTTTCTTTATTACATGAGTGTGTATCTCTCTTCCATAATTCAGGTGACCCAAATCTGCACATGCCTTCAATGCAATGGCCAATGTAAACGAATCATAAGCAATATATTCTCTCCACATTTGAGCAAAATACATCAGACCCTCCTCATTATAACCAGCACGAACAAGTCCAGTAATAATAGCAGTCCAAGAAATTACATTTCTCAAAGGCATCTCATTAAATACTCTACGACCTTCGCATACTTGATTAAATTTCATATACATATCAACCAATGCACTCCCAACGAAAACAGAGTTGACAAATCCAGTCTTTACACAGTATCCATGAAGAGACTTTCCGCACGCCTCATTTGTGCTGATCCCACAAGCCTTCAAAGCAAGACTAAGAATGAAAGGATCCATTTGAATAGTAGGCTCAACCCAAACCTTGGAAAACAAATTCAATGCTTCTGACATATCAAATGCATTGACGTAGCCTGCGATTATATTGGTCCATGAAACTTCATCTCTTTTAGGCAAATTATCAAACAGCTTCCGCGCATCATGCAAATAGCCAGTTTTAACAAGGTCTTTCAACCTGGCGTTGATTTCGAACATATCCTGCTGTGGGCAGTCATGGTTTTGGTGAACCGAGGAATCTTGGCTCTCCCGGAGAGCCAAGAAGCTTCTAGAAGCCGCCGCATGGGCAGTGCTTGATGCTGCATAGAATCTTGTTCTTATGCAAGGAGTAACTCTCACCGGAAAGACCATCAAAATGAGACTATATAAGCTAAACCATTTCTTTTAGCTGTTTAATTGAACTTACCCGTGAGGTATACTGGGCCTATCTTTAATTTGAAATGGGCTTATTGGGCCTATCTTTAATTTGAAATGGGCTTCTTGGGCCTATCTTTAATTTGAACTGGGCTTGTTGGGTCTATCTTTAATTTAAACTAGGCATCTTGGGCCTAACTTTAATTTAAACTGGGTTGTTAGGCCTATCTTTAACTTGAACTGGGCTTATTGGGCCTATTTAGCAAGGCTGTTCTGTTCAAAATTAGCACTCCTCTGCAAAACAAACAGTGTTAAATAATTATCAACTGTTAGTGGAAGTTTTTTTTTTTTTTTTTTAATTTTATTTTTATACCCACTTGTGCGGCCCGGTGTCTCCACCTTATTTGATGAGACTAATCCGGACTCGGCCTGCGGAGCGCTCACAGAGTTCAACTTTTACTTGAGGGTGAAGGCCCGACCCAGAGCTTTGCTAACCACCCCAGAGATTCGAAACCTCGATCATCCGCCTTAGAGGAAGTATTAGGAGTCTGCACACCAACTCTCACAAGCTACCGGGTTAATAGAAGTTGAACGATCTAGATTTCGAGTTAGAATCTTGCGATACTGGGATATGAAAAGCCTTCTTCCCAATTAGGATTTGATACAACTTGATTTTGATTTTTTTTGGTAAACTGATACAACTCGATTTTAGATCTTATAAAATAGATTATTGGATCTCATTTGAATAAGAATATCAAATCAAATATTTTTCGATAAAATTCTTCTACTACTTATTTCTTTGTTCACAAAATGCGAATTACTTGTGGTTGTGAAGTAATATCACATGCAACATATTTATCTTAGTAACATTTCTTGAGCAAAATACAAGTGTAACATCAACAAGATTTCCAGCTTATCATAAACTTCCAAACAACTGATGAAGGAAATTCTTTTTCCTTTTCCTTCAAGTCTCTTAATAATAACACATTGTTGCTACTATTAGCCCTCCTGGATGAACAACATTCATCTCTAAGAGAGATTCTACTGAAAAACATTAGTAATATATTGCTAGGCACTTAGCCCTCTTACAACAGCCAGTTTTTGTGTATATAATATATATATATATATATATGTATATGACTGGAGTACAAATAGAAGGTGCTCTGACTAATTTCCAATGCGCCTTCCCTTATCCTTGGCAGCTGCTCTTGTTCTCTTCCACCTATCCATATTCCACATCCTGGCAAAGATTTTCTGAATCAGGTGAAGCTTACGAGATTGCTGAGCAATTAGATTTGCAGTTGATGGACTCTGGCTTAGGATTATGTCATATCCATCCCGAAAAGAATCCATGCCTTCAACTAGAAGTTGCCAGAAGAGGCCACCAGCTGCTGGACCTCCATGTTTTGCAGATGAATATATCTTGAAATACACATTGTTGAAAAGGGCATCTCTCTTGTACGAGCTAAATCCACTGTCTTTCCAAGATTTTCCAAATTCTGTCACCATTAGAGGCTTCTGAAGCATGTATTGAGCATCTTGGAAGTGTGTATCAAGCCATGTGCTCATAAAAGATAGCTGGTCTTGTTCGTTTGAGCTCGACAGCCTGGTAATAATTCAAGAAAACTTGTCAAGATTAAACACCACAAATCTAGTTGCAACTTGCAATATGATGATATTTCACGGTTACTAAACAAATAAGGGTTTTAATAAAAAGGAATTTACCATATATCTGGATAAGAGTGAACTGTTGCAAAATCAATTCCTGGAACACGGTTGTTTGCAATGAAATCAGTTCCTATGTTAAATCCAGGGTTTAGATGTGTCCTCTGAGGTGTTGTTTGTCCATAAAATCCTTCCAATCCAGCTTCTAGTAGATGATTTCTATCGATTGACTTTACATAGGAAGCCATTTCCATGATCCATGCCTAGCAAATAGGAAAGAAAAAACAAAAAATCAAAAACTTTTACCTGCTTGGAAATACACAGCTTCAAACCTCATTTCTGATAAGTTTCCACTCTCCAGTAAACAGTGGTAAGTAGTTTTAACTTTTCAAGCCTTTTGTGATTTCAATTAAACCCCCTTTACAGCTACTACTATGGGTTATACAAGATATTTGTTTAGAGGCCTAAAATCATGAAATGAATTACTTTTTCTTAGAAGTCTGTCCAGCAGATGAAACTTTCAGTTCTCCTTGCCAAATATAATATAAAGTGCAGAGTCTAGAAACTTCATGAACATAATTTAGGATCATGGAAATGGATATGGAGACAAAAGGATAAGGATATCAAACGTCTCTACCTGAATTGTTCTCCCTGATGGATCAGAGGTGCATCTGGGCTCATTCATCAGCTCCCATGCCATAATAGTAGGATCATTCTTGTAAAGAACTCCGGTGAATGTATTGTACCTGTTAAGAACAGTCTGCACAGTACAGAAGTTGGTGGGATGTATTTACTAATCATGTCCATACATTAAAAATATGTCCTTTCTCAAAAACTGTTGTCATAGAGAGAATAGTTTTTGCACACTGAAAACAGAAACCAATTGAGTTTTGTTTTCGCTTACCCTTATATGGTTTTTATAGAATCCTTTCACAACAGAGTTTCTAAAGAAATCATCATCAGAGGTGAGGTACTGCCCATGGCTTCTAGCCCAGTTCACATACTGTTTCTTTCCTCCAAAACTCTCATAGTTATTTGCTAAGCTCAGAACAAGCTTAATCCCGTATCTTCTTGCTTCTGCTATAACAAAATCCAATCCCTTCAAATGTCCAAAATCAAACAGAAAAAAATTAGATTAAAAAAAAAAAAAAAAAAGGATTTTGGGAAGAACAAGGAAAAGGGGGGGGGGGTGAAGATATATATATACCTTAAACATTTGCTCATTGTAAGAGCCAGGGGCATACTGTAATGGCCTATATCCTCCATCACTGAAGGCCCAAGTCCTTGCAACAGTGAGGCCATGGCTGGTAGCTTGACGAAATGCAGATGAAACTTTGTATCTTTGAGAAGGGTCAGAACCCATATACATCAACCAGTAGGCATTGAAGCCATTGGCAAAGTAAGGACTACCATTCAACATGAAATGGGTTCCTCTAGTAGTGATGAAGCCATTACTCCCTGCCTCAACTTGAACAAGAAAGCACTTTTCTTGGACCAAAAGAACCAGAAATATTGCCACTACCAAGTGCTTCATTTCAAATTCACACTTCTTTAACTTTTTTTTTTTTTTTTTTCGCAGTCAGACAAAATGGTTTCTTGCCTCTGACAAATGCTAGAAACCAAGAAAGAGAAGGAAAAGAGAAGAGAAACCCAAGAAAGGAATGTGGTCTCAGGGCTTTTGATGAAAATGAGGTTCATGTCCTACCATATAAGGGAAAGTTTAC